>JAQQAC010008864.1:517439-653753 GCA_029783875.1 Phataginus tricuspis | reverse complement strand
TATTGCCCACACGTGTGTAGTGAGCTGGCCAACTAGGGCCAGGTGAGAATCCTGGTCACAGGGACCTTCACTTAATCCACACCGTTATATCCCCAGTGCCTTGAATGGGACCTCGCAGATATTTAGGGTTCCATGAGTGTTGAGAGAATGACCTATAATGCATTAGGTAGACATAGTAAATATCTACAAGACACTTTACAACATTGAAGATTTAATTAGCCATAAGAAACCCTACTCACTGACCCCTGCTCAGAGAATAGGTTTTATTGCCTCGAACTGGTCAATGTGAAGTAAACGATACTCTTGAACCAGTTTGTTAATACTTCCCTAAACAAGTAATTTAGGTCATTTTACATCCCAGCTATTTTCCTCTTATGTCTGATATGACTCAGTTGAGTGGGTTTCATTCTATTTAGTCACTGTTGCTTTCCTGTTATTAATTTTTTTAATTAATAATTGATTACATATGATGTTCCAGACATTCAAAGGTACTGCTACTTTAACAGTGAACATGACAGTCAAGGTCTTTGCTCTCTTGGTATTCATATTCATGTGACTGGAAGTAGACAGAAAATAAATACATAAACAAGATATATCATATAGTGATAAAAGCAAAGCTGGAAATACATTAAGATGCTGTGGTAGAGAGACACCAAGGGACTTCAATTTAGGCAATCAAAGGGGCTTCACTGAAGAGATAACACTTTATTTAAGGCCTGAATGGCATGCAGGACTCAGCCACAAGAAAGAAGCTCTGGGGAGCCACTGTCCAGCTGAGGCAACAACTGATGCAAACACCCTAAGGTAGGCCCCAGCTCAGCATATTTCTAGAAAAAAGAATATCTTCCCTTCCCTTAATTCTCACATTTTTAAGGTGAGGTTATGCTTGTCTCCTGAATCTAAATAATGTGGATGACGATGGAAATAATAAAGTGGTCTCGTTTATAAAATAATATTTTAAACTTTTAAATTTAAATTTTAAAGAAAACTTTTGCAAAAGCCTGGGGAATTGGACAAGTGGCCTTAATTCTTACTCTGCCCTCTGGGATTTTTTACTCTGCACCCATTGCTGCAACATAGACAGCACCCAAGAGTTAGCTGATCACCTGTAAAATTCCAGTCCAAAGACAGACAAAATTGCTTTTTAAAAATTTCCTTTAATATAGTCCAGACAGGCAGACATAAGTATAAGTGTTCCCAGAAGGTTGGCATCACCCCCAGATAGCTGGCTAGCCTCTCGGAACCAAGCTGCTTCTGGCCAAAGTTGGGAAGTAAACTATACTCTTGAACCAGTTTGTTAATACTTACCTAAACAAGTAATTTAGGTCATTTTACATCCCAGCTATTTTTCTTGTCCCAGATCTTCTTGTCCCAGATCTGATCAAAAGCTATCTCTTGTCCTGTTACCAACAGATTAAAAATATTCTTCCTTCTAAAAGTTTCTGTATTTTCCTGATTTGAAATTACCAATGCATGTGTTCCTTTAAGTTAATATAATTTGCCTGAGAGACAGACTGTATTCAGAACTGATGGACAGGACTATGCTAAAAGTCACAATAATTTGTTTCTACACCCTCTAATGCCCATGGGGTATGGCATTCTCCACGCATAAGTTTCTTACAAGAGAGTTAAAAAAGTTATTTTCTCACCTCTCCCTATTTCAGGAGTGTAAGTGGCCTAAATACATTCTGAATAGTCAAATACCTTCTTATAAGGTCTACTTTAACCAATTAATCTACTTGTAAATCTTTGCCGTATTAACTTATTTGATCAAAACAATAAGGATGAATATAAAGGTGAGATTGAGCTGTATTTAGAAAGAATATTATGAACCATTCACCTTTATTTTATTATTATTATTATTTCCCAAACTAACCAAAATTTGAATAGCTGAATGCACTCCAACCTACCCTACTTTACTGGTGTCAAGTGTCTCAGTATAAATGTATTCGTTGTCTTTATCTTTTTGCAAATACTCACATACATGTGAATCTGTTTGATAGACAGGTTAGCGTAAGTTGTGAAATATCAGTTAGAAAAGACTCTTGTATCAGTTTGGTCTCTCCAACCATGTCCAGTGAAATGGGCTTCATGAATTTCATGACCTTGGAGGCTGTACCAAGCATAGTTTAGAGCCCTTTAGAATGACAAAGAATCAACTTCTCTTTATATAGTTTACCAAGAATCACCACTTTCATTTGTTGCAACGGACACTGAAATTTCCATAAATCACACAGTGCTACATTCTTTGTGAACCAAGAACAAAGGGTTTAGAGAGAGATGCGGCTGGGGGAACAGCTACAGAGAAGGCTTTGCATATTTTAGATGATTTTGAATTCCAGTTGTCCTTTAGTTCTTCTGCATCTGTCTTTCTAATAAAAGAGTCTGGAATTTCAGTTCTAGAGGGAAGGTTACAGATAACACCTTACTTTTAAAAGTATGAATATGAAATCAGTTAACAAGTAAATTTATACTTCATAATTTTCTAACACTAGTGGTGTGAGTGCATTTTATCACTGATGACATTGTAATCAAACGAGCAGGAGCAGCCTTACACTCCCTGCAGTTTCCCTGTCATTCAGATCACATTTTTGTCACCATCATTTTCCAACAATATACTTTCAATGAAAGTGATATTATATTTCCAGCAAGTTAATAAAGATCCAAGAGCATTAATTTTCTGAGCAGTTGTTTTTAATGGTCATGAAATTCATGTCAGGATGTAAAAATACCAGGATATCACCCTCATCGCGTCCTTTTGAACAGAGCACTCACAGCTACAGAGCAGCGCGTACTTGCATTTCTTGACTGCTGTGTTCATGGCTATTAGCCTTTTGGCAAGGATCACCAGAGCCACCACGTTGTGAATCACCTCCCATCCTTCTTACATCAGATATACCTAAAAGAAGAGTCGAGGGCTGTGGCAGCCTGGCACGAGCAGTCCAGCCCAGTATAGCAATGTGAAGCTTCCTCCTGCCTGACTTTTCAACTAATTTTAAAATGAAGTGTTTGAACTCTTTAATCAGCATCACACTACTCTGCAGAGCAACTCTAAAAATTGTGTTTCCATGGTAACAACTGGGGATTTATTCACAAGTCCTCATATTGCTTACATAACCTATTTAGTTACATAGGAACCATTAAACAGTGTGTGTGTGTGTCTATGTATATGTGTGTATTTAAGTTATTACATATATGCCTGCATGGAATTAATTATCAAGTCTCACTTATACAGGATTTTTAAATTCATATGTCTGGAAAAATCTTCAACATTTATGGAAAAAGACAGCAGAGAATGAAAATTGTAATACTTATTTTGTGATCTTTCCTTAAATGATTTACAAACCTTGTATAAGCTAAAACCTGTGTTTTCACTTCTCATATAAATTACTTTGGAATACAAACTCTAAGTATTCCTAGAAACATTAAATTATTTACCTGACACATAAAGACAAATTATCCTACCTGAGTTTAAAGCTAAATAAGTAAATCATGAATAAATAGAGATGGGCAGGGCCGACAAAGTGTTAGCTTATCTTCATCTCTTTCGCTTTGTTTCCAGAGCATGAATTAATTCTTTCAGCACATATCATTGTGCTGATATCAGTGAGCCTCAGGTTCCCTACAAGGTTCTGGGGATAAAACAATGAAAGACAGACAAGTACGTAGTCCATATTAAAATTGATGAGCACACCATGTGCAGCGGCGGCATCTAATACAGACAGTAGTGGTGACCAAAGAGGGCTTCTTGAAGATGAAATCTGAGCTGAATTTTGATGGATGAAGAAGAATCTGCCTAATGAAATGGGATGTGTAAGCACTAAAGGCATCTTCAGAAAATAAACAGAACATGCTAAGCAAAAAGACACTTTAACGAAGTTCAGGTAAAATGCTGTGGCTGGAACTTGGGACACACCCGTGAGGCATGTGGTCAGGCTGGAGAGGTAGCAACCATCACTCAGTGTAAGGGGAAGCATGAAGGGGTTTTTGAGTAGTGTCTGAAGTTTAGAAATGTTATGCTGATGCCTGTTGAACAATGTACTAAAGCGGGGTTGAAGGTGAGCAGACTCGTGTAAAAATTAAGAAAGCGTAAATAAGGGTCAGGTAGAAATGGTAGAGGTGAAACTGGGAAAGAAGAGGTAGAATTGCCAGTTTTGGGTAACTGATTTTCCCTGGGAAGTGAGTGAGAGGAGCAGTTGGGTGGTATCCAGGTTTTGTGCATGGATTATTGGCCTCCCCAAACATTTGCCGTTACTATATCTATTTTCTCATATTACCTTCATTCCTCAACTCACTTAGTTCTGGATTCTACCTCTAACAGTCCACTAAAATAGCTCACACTAAAAATATCTCTGACTCCGATATTGCTAAATCCGTACATTACAACTTGGCTCATTCTACATTCTACCACGTTCATTTACACAGAGCTTCCTCCGCTTGGGTGTCTATGATGCCATATCCTCCTGGTTCTCCTTCTCTCTTAATTTCTCAAAACCAGTCCCATATGTCTTATTCCCTGAAGGACTCAGATTGCTTTGAGTTATCAGAACTCAATATATCAAATCCTAAATTTACCATCTTCCCCATTTTCCCTTCACTCTGTCCCCAATGCTATTTTTCTCAGTTCCCCATCTTAGTACACAGTTCTGTAACAAACCTTAGTATTTCAAGTCCTACCATTTGTGTTTTCCTTATTAACTGCTTCCTCTCTCTCAAGTCCTATATTCAATCAATGACCGTGTCCTATTGATTTTACCACCCAAAAATGTCTCCATTCCCACTGCCATGACCCTAATCCAAACTACCATTGTCTCTTTTAATAATCCCCTCATTGTCTTTCTCAATTCTCTTTGTCCTTCATCTATTTGTTTTCCAGTCAGCATTTTTTTAATGTAAATATGACATTGCCACATTGTTACTTAAAATATCTCAATGGTTTTCTATTGCACTAAGGATGAAGTCCAAAATTGGCAACAATGACCTGTGATGACCCTGATTATCTTGTCCCTGCCAACACTGCTATTCTTGCCTGGCATTACTCTCCCTCTAAGACATTTTCACTCCATATTGAAAAGACGGAGTATTTCCTATTGTTGAGTAGTATCCAATATGTGATCAGAACAGGTTGAAAGTCAAAGAATTGAAGGTCAAAAATATGATGTGACAGGAGCACAATCTGCATGTATACTAACTATTCACAGGTGATGGCAAGAATTAGATAGAAAAAGCAATAATTCTCTGAATTATTTCTTCGTTCAGTTTGTCAGTAAGAGTAAGTTTCTTAACAGAAGTAATAAGGAAGATAGGGTAATAGAGCAAGCATCCTATGAGCTACTGTTTCAAGTTTCCTTCAAGAAAGGAAAAGTGGTTTAGTAACAACACTAGGAAGCTAAGATAGTTCAGTTTTTATTAATGTTATGCTTTCTGGGTATAAGCCAGAGTCCACAGAATATTGCAGGAAGGGTTTAAAGTTTTGAATTCAAGACCTGATTTTGCCCTCACTGTTCTTCTCATGGTGGGAATTGAAATGTCTGAAACTCAATATTCTCTTCAATGAAATGGGAATTAAGCCAATCTCTCATTCTACCTCACAAAATTGCCATGAAAATTGAAAGAGATACTGCGCATAAATAAACTCTAGAGCTAGTAAGCTCGGTAAAAGATGGCAGAGAAGGAACACAAGGCAGAAACCTCCTTACATATAAGCACTAAGGAAGCAACTACAGCAAATACAGATAACCCTAAAAATGACCTCAAAACTGCAGAACAGATCATCTACACCTAGAAAAGTAAAGAAGACCAGACAGAGAAGGGTAAAGTGGCAGAGCCATGGTGACCTGTGACCCCAGGGCCCCCATCCCATCCCACAAGTAGGAGGAAGAGGGACAGAACAGGGAGAGGATGATTGCTCAGGACCCTGCACACCTGCCCCAGAGAACTGCTCTGGCAACATGAGCCCACCTGGCATTTGGCTTTGGTGATTAATGGGTCTGGATGCCAGGGAGAGTTGGGGCATTCTGGGAGGCTGAGACTCCAGTCATTTGTTGAAGACAGGCACACTTTGTTGGTCCTGCTGAGACTCAACACAGAGGTGGCAGTTTGAAAGATTTACCAGCAGTGGGAAGGGTATCAGAGGGGTGTGGATTGAATGGAGGTCTCTCAGTAGGAGAAAAGAGGGGTAGGAAATGCTTCCCCAGCCCTCCCTCAGCCCAACTGGTCAGGTGGTCATGGGAGCCAGCTCCCAAACTTCATACCTGTCCCTGGTAGCTAAGCCCTGAGGTGCTTCCATTTGCACTGCCCACATGCCTGGTCAACTTGGCCCAGCAGTGATAAAACTCTGCTGCCTGGTAAACAGAGAGATAATTTGCTGTTGGCAGGTGGACGGAGGCTTTCCCATCTTTCCTGGCCCTGTACCAGCACAACTACAGAGACACCTATGAGACCAGCTTCAAATGCTCCTTCTCTTTTGCTGGCAGCCCTGCTATCTTTGTGTTCCCCTATACACCTGCCCCACTGGCACAGCAGGGCACAGAGGGAGTTGTCAGCTACTGCTGACAGAGATCAGCCACTGCCAGCAGACAGGCAGAAAGGCAGCCTGCCCAAAGCCCAAAGCCCACAGACAGCAACTGTGGCTCCACTGCACAAGCACTAGTTAGTGAGCAAAGAGTCTTGAGCTTCTGGTCACCACAGGAGGTCTTCTTCCAAAAGCCATCACTCTCTAGCCCAGGAGGTATAGAGGATCTAATTCAAAGGAAGAAACACAGAAACTCAGACAAAATGAGAAGGCAGAGGAATATGTACCAAAACAAAGAACAGGATAAGACACCAGAAAGATGTCTAAAAGAAATGGAGATTACCAGCATTCTTGATAAAGACTTCAAAGTAAGAGTCATAAATATGCTCATTTACCTTCAGAAAAGTATTGATGATCCCAGTAGAAATTCAACAAAGAGACTAGAGTTAAGAAAGAGCCATTCAGAGCTGAAGAATACAGTAAATGAAATGAAAACTACAATGGAGGGAATGAATAATGGATTGTTGCAAGTAGAGGAGACAATCAATGAGATGGAAATTAGAAAACAGGAAAACAATAAAGCTGAGTATTAGAGAAAAAAATAATTTTTGAAAATGAAAAAATGCTAAGAGAGCTATGTGACAATTCTAAATGAAACAATAACCACATAATAGGGTACCAGGAGGGGAAGAGAAAGACAAAGGAGTAGAAAGTCTCTTTGAAGAAATAATTGATGAAAGTTTACCAAGTCTGGGTAAGGAAATAGACAACCAGGTTCTGGAAGTACAGAAAGCCCCTAATAAAAGGAATCCTAGGAAGAAAACACCAAGATATATAGTAATTAAAATGCCATAGATTAAAGATAAAGAGGGAATTTAAGAAGCAGCAAGAGAGAATCAGACAATTACCTATAAGGGTAAGCCCATAAGGCTAGCAACAGATTTCTCAGCAGAAACTTTGGAGGGCAGAAGGGAGTGGCATGAAACATTTAATGTATTGAAGTGGAAGAACCTACAACCAAGAATTCTCTCCCAGCAAGGTTTTAGTTCAGAATTGAAGGAGAGATAAAGTTTCCCAGATAAATTAAAGTTAAAAGATTTACCACCATTAAGCCAGTCTTATAGTATACTCTGAAGGGACTTCTGTGTATGGAAGCATTCCAAAGCCTCAGTATTATTCATCAGGGAAAATAAACCCAGAGTAAAGGTCAATTACTTACTAAGCAAGTATGAAGTTAAAAAAAAGGAGTAAAATTAACTATACACAAAATCAGTAAAGGGATACACAAAAAATGCAGATTATGACATCTAATACATAAAGTGTGGAGGAGGAAGAATAATAAAAAGATACTTTTAGATTGTGTTTGAAATAGACTGACCATCAACTTAATATAGACTGTTTTATATTTAGAAAACTGTCTGTGAACCTTATGGTTACCACAAACTTGAAGCCTGTAATAGATAAATAAAAATTAAAAAACAAAGCAACAAACTCAATCACAACACTAAAGAAAGCCATCAAATAACAAGAAAAGAGTATAAGAGAGGAGGAAAGGAACAGACAGGAAATATAAAAACAACCAGAAAACAATAAACTGAAAATAAGTACATACCTATCAATAACTACCTTAAATGTAAGTGGATTGAATGTGCCAGTCAAAAGACATACGGTGGCAAAATGCATAAAGAAACAAGACCCATCTCTATGCTGCCTACAAGAGACTCATTTCAGACCTAAAGACACATATAGACTGAAAGTGAAGGGATGGAAAAAGATATTTCATGTAAATAATAGGGAGAAAAAACAGAAGTAACAGCACTTTTTACAGACAAAAAAAACTTCAAAACAAAGAAAATAACAAGAGACAAAGATTCATCCAAAAAGAGGATAAAACCATTATAAATATCTATGCCCTCAACATAGGAGCATCTAAATATGTAAAACAAATATTAACAGAAATAAAAGGAGAAATAAACTGTGACTCAATCATATAGGGTACTTTAACACCCCACTTACATCAATGGACTCATCATCTAGGTAGAAAATAAATAAGGAAACAGAGGCACTGACCAACACACTGGATCAGGTGGGCTTAACAGAGGTATACAGAACATTCCACCCCAAAGCAGCAGGATACACATTTTCCTCTAGTGCATATGGAATGTTTGCAAAATCAATCACAAATTAGGACATAACAAGAGCCTCAGTACATTCAAAAGACTGAAATTGTATCAAGCATCTTTTCAGAACACAATAGTAAGAAACTAGAAACCAATTACATGAAGAAAAAAAAAATCCCCCAAAACACAGAGATTTCTAAGTCATCAATGGATCAATAAACAAATCAAAAGAGAAATCAAGCAATAGATAGAGACAAATTAAAACAAAAATATAACAATTCAAAATATGTGGGACACTGCAAAAGCAGTTCTAAGAGGGAGTACATAGCAATATAGGTACTTCAAGAAAAAACGATATCCCAAATAAACAGTCTAAACTCATAATTAAAGAAACTAGAAAAAGGAGAACAAATGAAACCCAAATTTAGTACAAGGAGGAACATTATAAATATCAGAGCAGAAATAAGTAAAATAGAGAAAAATAAAACAATAGAAAAAATCAGTGAAACCAATAGCTGATTCTTTGAGAAGATAAACAAAAAAGACAAATCCCTAACCTGACTACAAAAAGAAAAAGAGGACATAAACACAATCAAAAACTAAAAAGAAAAAGTTACAACTGACATCACAGAATACAAATAATTATTAGAGAATTCTATAAAAAATTATATGCCAATAAATTGGACAACCTAAAAGAAAGGAAAAATTCTTAGAGAAGTACAACCTTCTAAGACTGAACCCAAAAAAAACAAAATCTGAACAGACCAATTATCAGTAACAAAATTGCATATGTAAATCAAAAACCCCCAACAAACAAAAGTACAGAACCAGATGGTCTCACAGCTGAATTCTACCAATCATTTAAAGAAGAACTAATACCCATTATTCTTAAAGCATTCAAAAAAGTAGAAGAGGGAATACTTCCAAACTCATTCTATGAAGCTAGCATCACTCTAATACCAAAGCCAGACAATTCACTACAAAGAAAAGAAAATTATACACCAATATCCCTGATGAACATAGATGCAAAAAACCTGAACAAAACATTAGCAAACCACATTATGTGATACACCATATTAACAGAAAGGAAGGATAAAAAATATATATATGGTAATTTCAATAGATGCTGACAAAGCATTTGACAAAATTCAACATTCATTTATGATAAAAACTCTCAAAGAAATGTATCAATATAAAAATTGTGATATATAACAAACTCACAGCTAACATCACATTCAATGGTTAAAAGCTAAAGGCTTTTCCTTTAAGTTCAGGGACAGGACAATGATGTCCACTCTCACCACTGTTATTCAGCATAGTACTGAAGGTCCTATCCAGGGAAGTCAGACAAGTTAAAGAAATAAAATGCACCCAAATTGTTAAGGAAAAAGTAAAACTGCCACTATTTGCAGATGACATGATAGTGTATATAGAAAACCCTAAAGATTCCACAAAAACCTATTAGAACTAACGGGACTCAACAAATTACTAGAACGCAAAATGAATACACAGAAATATGTTGCATTCCTATACACCAACAAAAAATTAACAGAAGTTGAAATCAGGAAAACAATTCCATTTACAATTACCTCAGAAAGGGTAAAATGCCTAGAAATAAACCTAACAAAGGAGGTGAAACAATTAAAAGACTCCGAAAACTACAAGACACTGATGAGAGAAATTTAAAAAGACACAATGGAAATTTAAAAAGACACAAATGGAAATTTATCCCATGTTCATGGATACAAATAATTAATACTGTCAAAATAACCATCCTACTCAAAGCAATTTACAAAATACCTATCAAAATACCAAAGACATGTTTGAATGAACTAGAGTAAATAATCCTAAAATTAATGTGGAACAACAAGTGACCTTGAATAGGCAAAGCAATTTTAAAAAAGAACAAAGCTGGGGGTATACTCTCCCTGACTTCAAGTTTTACTACAAACTATAATAATCAAAATAGTGTGGTACTGGCACAAGAACATACCCATCAGTCAAGGAATAGAAGAGACAACTCAGAAATAAACCTATGCATATATGGCTAATTAATATATGAAAAAGTACCATGAATACACAATGGGGAAAAAACTGTCTCTTCAATAAATGGTGTTGGGAAAACTGGGCAGCTACATGCAAAATAATGAAACTGGATTACTGTTTAACTCCATACACAAAAGTAAGCTCGAAATGGATTAAAGACCTAAATATAATACATGAAACCATAAAACTCTTAGAAGAAAAGATAGGCAAAAATCTCTTGAACATGAGCCTGAGTGTTTTTTTTCTGGACAAGAGAAAATAAAAAATGTACAAGTGGGACTACATCAAACTAAAAAGCTTCTGAACAGAAAGCTTTTCTGTTCGCAATAGAACAGAAAGGCACCCTACATTATGGGAGAATATATTCATTAATTATTGATCTGATAGTGTGTTAACATCCAAAATATATAAAGAATTCATATACCTAAACATAAAAAAAACACAAGTAACTTGATTAAAAAGTGGGCAGAGGACCTGAACAGACATTTTTCTAAAGAAGACATACAAATGGCCAAAGACACATGAAAATATACTCTACGATGCTAATTATCAGGAAACGCAAATCAAAACCACAATGAGATATCACCTTATGCTTGTTAGAATGGTCACTATCCAAAACACAAGAAATATGTATTGGCAAGGATATGAAGAAAAGGGAACCCTCCTACACTGTTCTTAGGCATTTAAATTGGTGTAGCCACTGTGGAAAAAGCATAGAGATTTCTTAAAAAATTTTAAATAGAAATACCATATGACCCAGTAATTCCACTTCTAGGAATTTACCAAAAGAAAACAAAATCTCTGATTTGAAAAGATATATACGTTTATTGTCACATTGTATACAATAGCCAAGATATGGAAGCAACCTAAGTGTCCATCATTAGATGAATGAATAAAGAAGGTGTGGTAGATATACACAATGGGATATTATTCAGCCATAAAAAAGAAAGAAACCCTGCCATTTGTGACAACATGGATAGACCTAGAGGGTATTATGTTAAATGAAATGAGCCAGACAAAGACAAATACCACATGACTTCACTAATTTATGGAATCTGAAAACAAACAAAACAAAACAACAGTAGACTCAGAGAAACTGAGAAGTGACTGGTGATCACCATGGGGGAGGAGGTGGGTGAACAGGGTGGGTGAGGGGGACAATGGGGCACAAAAATCTCAGTCATAATATAACTTGTCCTGGGGCTGGAAGTGCAGCATGGAGAATATAGCCAATGATTCTGTAACATCTTTCTATGTTACAGTTAGTAAGTACCCTAGTTGGGGTGAGGATTTAATAATATGGGTAACTGTTGAACCACTTGAAACCAATATAATATTACATATCAACTATACTTCAAATAAATATAAATATATAAATAAATAAACTCTGTGCTTTATAAACTCTGTGACCTTGAGCAATTTATTTGCTCTCTCATTCTCATACAAGATGGATATATTCCAGATAATTTCTCAAGGCCTTACAGTCTCTAACTAAAGTTTAATTTTGTTATCCAGAAGTAATTTAAGAAGTATAAGTGGTTAATATATACCATCAAAGTCCTACATGTCCTTCATCATCTATTTAAGAATACTAAAGAAATGAATCAGTAAAGTAGGCAAAAATAGCCAATAAAGTGTCATGAGAGTAGACTCCCCACCGGCAGGCTTCAGAGTGTTACACGCCGTCTCTTGCAAGTGTACTTTTTTGGATCACACCATTTTTAGTCTACACACTATACTGTATCCAATATTCCATCTCCCTCCCCACTGGGCAACCACAACCCTCCTGTAATCCATCCAACATTCTGGCCTAGGCAACATGAAGGAGACAACTAAGGTCACTCATTTCGTAATTGGTGCCATGAAACGCAGAGCTCAGTATCCAAAGAAGGAATGAGTACTAAGGTTGTATCTGAAGAAGGACTAATGAGCAATATGTTGTCTGAAAAATTAAGACTAGCCTGCATTTAAAAAGGCAGCTCCAGGCCTGAACCACAAAGTAACCTGACAAGTCTCCATAACCCCAAAGCATATGTCTAATGCTTCTAGCAGAAGTCCCCATTCTGTGTAATCTAGCCCACTTTTAATATTGTGTTCCCCTGGATCAAGAACAGTCCTTCTTCAAACTTAATTCTTATATGTAGGTAAGTGTTGATACAATGAATTATTAATTTTTTTTTCAAAATCACCATTCAGGACGGAAATATCTGCAAATTTAGTGTATGTTAAAAGCTTTTTAATTCTTAGTTTTATGCTTATATTGTTTTTAGTAATAACACTCAACCCTTGACAACTGGAGAGCCACTGTTAATCTAGCATAGCTGCATAAAAGTGATATAATAATGCTGTCTGAGTGGAGTTTCACAGACATGCTGAAATCATGATAATGAGGTTTCCAAATAAAGAGATTACAAGTAACTCTTATGTACTTTGTAAATGAGGTGATTGTTTCTTATGTATTTCATATTCAGCTCTATAAAATAAGTAGTCAGTAATAGTAAGAGACTTAACGCTATTTTTTTAGTAACAGCTCGCTCTCTCTCTCACCCAGATGTGTCATATTTTCAATACAAATCTCTCCACAGTGATGGCTTTAAGATATTGGCATGTCTTTTTCAATTTAAGCCCTGGCAGTGTGATGGGAATAAAGTCTTCTTAATTCTCTTTCTATTCACCTAGCCAGGAGAAAGAAAGTTATAGGATTAAAGCCATTGCTGTCACATAAGATTAATATGTCCACATGTAAATTAGATTCAGAACATAGATCTATATATACTCTTAGCTATACCAAAGAAAAATCTTCTTAATGGTCACATAACCGGACATTACACAAAATAGGTTGCAGAGAATATATATGAAAACAAGACATTGTGACAGATCTTGACAGAAGAATAAGACTGTATAAAAGCCATAAAAAATGTTATTTTGAGGATATAGTTGGAAATATGATGAATAATAAGTTTTCAGAGAAGAGGAAGAATAAGCAAGATTTGTTTAATTCATTCATCCAATAAACATATTTATTTTGTCTCTGCTACATGTGGGCACTACTCCAGGTCCTGGGGACTCAGCATTAAACCAAACAGAAGAATTCCCCACCTTCATGAGGCCATATTTTTATGGAGGGACACAGATAACAAATAAATAAAAGAAAGAGTATGAAATTCTTCTGTCCAAGATGAAGTAACAGGAAATCAATTTAATCTCCCATCTGAAAAATCAAAAAATAGAAAAAAATATATGAAACAACAGCTTTCAAGAGAGTGACCATCAGGTGATGAAGGACACTGATCTCTGAGATTAACTGAATTTTTATCATTGAATTTTTCCCTCTAGTGGTGTGAAATATATGCATTTGATTTCCATTATTACCCTTCATTCATTCAACAACTAATTAGTGAGCATTTACTATGTGCCTGAAAATCTTCTAGGTCTTAGTGATAACAGCAATGAGGAAGGGGAAAAGTGAACAGATAATAAATAAGTAAATAAATGTATAGTAAGTCAGGTGATATTAAGTGTTATAATAAATAGGTCAGGGTATTGGCTGTCTGTGGGAATAATTCTTGCTATTTTAAATGAGATGATCGGAGAGAACTTTGCTTAGAAGGCAACATTTGAGCAAAGATCTATATTTTGTCCAGAAAGAGGCTATGCAGCTATCTGAGGGAAAGCTTCACTAGCAATGGAAATAAGGAAAAATGTTATATGCTAGCCACAAGTGAAGAATTTCTTCATAAAATAGGGTGCATGGCTCAGAGCAGAAGTAAGCAAATCTAACTGACTCACAACTCTCCCAAATATGAAAAAGAGGATGTTGCAGAAGTAAATGAGAGGATTTCAGAAGAATCCTACATAAAAATCCCTGGTTTGGCAAGGTAAAGACAGTGGTGCAGGTAGCATAATAAACACATTTAGTGCAACAGCTTAAAGGCTAAAACAAATCAACCAAGTATGTGCTGTGGCTTCTTCCACAGCAGATATCCCCACCAGAGAATCATTAAAGAAAGCAAAGTCATAGAGGAAAACAGTCTAACCCTAGTGTGATTTTTTTTTTTTGGAACAGATGGCTAGGGAGAGAAATCTAAAGTTTTAAATACATTGAAAAAAGTAACAAAGGAAAAATAATTAAAATTAAAAGGAATATGAGGGTAATGGTTGAGTACATTTCTGCAAACCATGCCTCCCTATACTTCCAAGAATGTCTAGAAAGCTGCTCATAATACTTACATAACATGAAAAATAATTATTGGAAGCCATCAGAAAGTTGGTTAGTTGGGACTTGAGGGATAAGGATTTTGGAGAGAAGGGCTACTCTTTGGAGGGAACCTGACATCATGCAGCATTTCTTCTGTGGTGATTCATAAGTAGCCAAATAGACCTAGAAGCTGATCAGAGAGCAGCAGCTGAGAGAATGAGTGAGACTTCATAGGGCAGAGGAGACAAAAATTGAGTTTCAGGAGGAAGGCACTGATAAAAACACCAAGCGCCCTCCTGGGACATGGAAGAAATACTGGGACCATGTAAGAGTAAGGATGACCTGGAATAGACCAACCCTAATGAAAGACTGAAAACAAGTTTCCAGGCAGCTCAGTGTTATTCCGGATTAAAAGTAATCTTAAATTACTTAGGTAATCTTTCCTACTACCAACCAGGAAGAAACTTTTCTGTCAATAAAGATAATTTCAGCCAGAACCTCAAAAGATCTCTGCAATTTTTCAACCAGTTTCTGGCATTCAGAAAAAACAAAATTACCATTATTCAAAGCAAAATAAACAAAGCCAAGAGAAAAAATAGAAAATAGAAATAGTCCCACAGGTGATCCAGATACTGACTTACAAAACATGAACTTTAAAATGACTGATGAATATGCTCAACAAATAACCTACCGAATGAATAATTTCAACAGCAATAAAAAAAATCTATTAAAAAGAATTACATGGAAAATCTGCAACTGAAAACTGTAACTGAATTTAAGAATTCAGTAGATGGGTTCAGTAGCAAATTAGACACAGCAGAGAAGATTAGTGGGTTAGTGTACTGAAAGATTGGCTAAAACAAAAACATCCAGACTAAAGGGCACAGAAGAAGAAAAAAAAGTAAAACACATGCAAACACATTTAATAACATTGTAAGACAGGGTCTGTCAAGCTCTTTCTTTTTAAGCTTTGTGAGTGACATATGGTCTGTGTCCCAACCACTCATCTCCCCAGCTGTAGCATATAAGCAGTTTAAATGAATGGGTGTGGTGTGTTCCAACAACCTTCATTTACAAAAACAAGTGGTAGGCAGAATTTTGCTTTAAAACTGTACTTTGGTAACCTCTGATATAGGACACAGTAGAAAAGTTTACCATACGTGTAATTAGAATCCCAGAGCTGAGGATAGAAATGATGGGGGAAGAAGTAATCTTTGAAGAGATATTGACTAAGAATTTTCTAAACTCAGTAAAAGAAATCATGTCACAGACTGAGCACTCCTCTTGCTGCCTCACCACATAAAACCTGATGAACTACAAACAAAAAGAGCACCTTAAAAATAGCCATAAGAAAAAGACACGTTATCTTTAAAGGAGCAACAGTAACGTTTGACAGCCACCTTCTCAACAGAAATGATGGAAAGACAATGAATAGGATTTTTAGCATGCTGAAAAGAAATTAACTCCTGGCCTGGACTTCTAGAGTTATCAAAAATATCCCTCAAAAGTAAAGGCTATATCCTGACATGTCGGCCAAACAATAACTGAGATAAATCATCACTAGCTAATCAATAGCATAAGAAACAAATAGTAAAGAGAAATCTCCAGTCAGTACGAAATAATCCCAGAAAGAAAGATAAAAATTCTATAAAAAACAAGATTAATTAAAAGGTTAAATATGTGTGTAAATCTAAATGAAAATTATATTGTGAAACAGTGAAAGTGATTTTTTTTGTGGAGATTATAATATATGTAGAAATAAAATACATAAAAGCAAATGACCAAAGATATAAGGGTTAAAAAGAGTTAAACTATACTGAATTCTTTATATTGTCCGGAAATTGATAAAAGCATTTTTTTATACTTTGACTCTAATAAGTCAAACATGTGTGCAGTAAACTCTAGTGCAATTATTATAAGAATATATAAGGAAATAGAGCTAAAAAGTGAATAGAAAGGGAAAAGGGCATGATTGAAAAGGGAAAATGGAAGTCCAAGGGGGTGACTGGCCCTGTAGAATCAGAGTGAGTGCTGGATCACACAATGACAAGAACAGACGCAAAGAAACTCAGAGGGAGAAGGAAAGGGAAGGGTAAGGACCTTACACAGTGTCTGCAGGAGCGGCACAGACCTGAGACAGAGGCTCGTAGGAAGAAATCAGGATGAAAATGGTGGTAGAGTTGGGATTGAGAGGGAAGGAGAAAACTGGGGCAATGGGAAGTTGAAAAAAGAATATGAGTGTTCATGTGAAAAGGAGAATCAAAGTAGCAGAAAAAAGGATAAAAGATATGTTTAGGAGGCTTTCCATGCAAAACTATCTTCTCTCCCATTAAACACAAATAATGAACATGTCACCTGTAGACCTGCTAAGATTTTAAAAGGAAAATATTTGAGTAGTGATATAACTCATTCACAAAATTCTTAAGTATCTTTAAGTTTTGACATGTGCCACAGACTTCATATAGCAGCATAAAAATAAGCAGAATACTGAAAATGATGATATGGCTAGCAGGCAAAGATTATTAATAGTTGAAAGCAAACTTTATTGTAGAAAGGGGTAATGAATTTTGCTATTTTTTGATTGGACTAAAAGGAATTAACATTTAATGAATTTCTATAATGCCATGTTTTTTTCTCATGGCATTATCTCATTTCCTGAAAGTGTGAGAGAATACAAAAGTCCAAATTTGAGGTCAGGCTTCAGTACATTTAAATTTCAATGTCTGTAATATGAAATTTTTCTATTTAAATTTGTCATAAGAAACAAAACAATGGAAATTTTGAATTGGTACCAGTAGAGATGAGGGATTTATGACTAAACACTAGAAATATATCAAATATTGGCCTAATAAAGCTGAAAATTTGCTTTTCTAATAAAACATTTGAGGTGGGGAACATGAAAGACGTCTTGTCAAAATGGATCTGTAGATTCAAAATGGCTTAACTGTCTTTGTTGTGGTCATAGTGATGTTGGATATAAAATGATTCCAGACTCAAAACATTTCAGTGTCCACAACAGAAAAAATGCCTAAAATGACGAGCAGAAGAGAAAGCAGAGACCATTTGGCCTCTCATTCAGGAGTAGGCAGTTGGGGCCTGGCATCTGATTCCTCTGGGATAGAAAAGGTCAAGGTGTTGTGGGTGAGCGGGAGACTGAAGAGATAGAAAACCAGATCCAATGTCTGCTTGAAGCCAGGGTCTTGAGTGTCACAGGAAATACATTTCTGTGCTTTGTAAAAAGATGCTGGCCTAAGGAAATTTTAAAAGCTTAAATTCAGGAACTAAACCAAGCTGCGCATTTATCTGATACTAGTGTAGTCACCATCCCATTATCTCTGAGGATGAAGGGTTCCAGATGCACCTGTGGGACTTGATTCTGAACCAGAAGCCTAGGAGACTGCAGGGCTGCAACGACAAAACTCAAAAGTCAGAGAAAGGAGTGTCAGCAGAGAGCAAGAATTTGCAAGAGAAATAAAAATAGAAGAAAAAGATAAGAAGCAAACACATACAAAATTTTATGCTCAAAATAAGACTTGAAAACCAATATTCAAAAATGTCTCATGCTAAGAAATTGTTTAAAAAAATCTACAAGCAGCTCATGAAATTACTTTTATGAAAGTCTGAGAAAAACTACCTTAAAATTAAGGTGTCTTAGATTTTTAAAGGGAAAATAAAAATAAACTCCCTTGGAATTTCTAAGGAAAAGCAGGAAGCAAAACATATAATCAATGAAGTTTTTAAAATCTAATAGATGAGATAAAGTCTAGAACAGTACTTCTCAAACTATTTTTGGTGAAGAATTATTTTTTTCCAATGTGATACTTTTATATACTAAAATAAAAATGAATTAGTGCTCATAAGCTAACTGGAAAAAAATCCAAATATATGCAAAATATAAGCAAATATTTTATGATATTCAACAGACAAAATTATATTTTAAGCTGAATGAACAAAAAATAAGAAAAAATTTTCAAAAATTATGCATCTACTTTTAAAGACAATACAGAAAATTAAAATACAGAATCACTATTACTTTAGTAACTTTTTGAAATTCTCCAGTTAATAGTGAAATAATGATTTCTCCTTAAATACTTTAATACCAATGTATATCAATAAATGAAGTTTTGGTGTGACAAATAATCTTGTTTATCTCTTAACTTACCTCATTTAGAGTACATTGGCAAAAATACTCATTCCAGGGAATAATGTATTCAAAATGTTTCATATGTTTGGTTTAGAAACTTAATAGTAGAGAAATTAAATTCATAAGAGGTCTCAGAATTTTTTTTTAGCTTTTATACTAAATGAAGCAAATAACACTGAATTTTCAAATATCAACTTTAATTCTTCATTAGTATCCAGATCTAACCATTTATACTGAAAAGTTATTAGATATAAATTACCTTTTGATGAAAGAAATAGATTCTGGAGCTATGATATATTTTTTTCTATACATGGGTTTCTTCTGATAAAAAATAAAATAAAATAAAATAATTCTATCACATAGCCCTAGTCTAATCATGAGAAACATTATATGAACTCAAATTGAGAGACATTCTACAAATAACTGCACTAACCAATACTCCTCAAGTTATCAGTTGCATAATAGATTAGATAGATAGATAGATAGATAGATAGATAGATAGATAGATAGATAGATAGATAGAAATTAAATGAAGAAAGACAAGATTGAGAAATTATCACCAATTGGAGGAGGCCAACAAGACATGAGAACTAAATGCCACATGAAATCCTGGATTGGATTCTAGAACAGAAAAGGACCTGGGTGGGAAAACTGGCAAAATATAAATAAAGTCTTGAGTTTAAGTTTAAAAAGTGTGTCAAATCCACAAATGTTTGGTGGTAATTTTTTTGCAGGTGTGCAATAGCAAGAAAATACCTTATTTCTTTGATAAATATTTGATATTAAATTTTGGAACTTGTCATAATAATCTGCAGAAACTTATTTTACCTTCTGTCTTATCTGTAATAAAACAATATGCATGTTCCCTCCTTTGTGTGGAAGTGTACTGAGATCAATATAAGTGCTGAACTAAATGTGAATGGTGTACATGCTTCTTCAGAAACAGTCTGGCAAGTCCTCAAATGATTAATCAACTGATGAATGGATGAATAAATGTGGCATAACCAAACAGTGGAGTATTATTTGGCAATGAAAGGAAATGAAGTAATGGCAATGTGTTACAGCATGAATGAACCCTGAAAATCTTATGCTAAGTAAAAGAAACCATATACAAAAAATATATTGCATGATTCCATTTATATGAAATGTTCAGAATAGACAAATGTATAGACAGACAAGAAATTAGATTGTGGTTCCATAGGATTGGGGAGAAAGTTGGGAGTGGGGATTGGAGAGTGATGTCTAAGAAGTGCAGAATAAAAAAAAGAAAACAAGCTACTGAATTATGGAAAAATTAAGCAGGACAGACTGTCCAATTCACATGTTTAAAAAATTGAGACCAAATAGGTTTTCAACCTTCTGGAAACACTGAGAGTTCATGCAATAACTCTTAGACTTAACAGAACATTTCCCCTGGAAAACCTACATCATTACCAAGCACAACAGTTGTTTATGATTAGCTGTCATATTATCACATAATAAAGAGAATAATTTTAATTAACACATTCGCTTTTGCCTAATGCATAATTCTATATCACTAAGTACATGATTCCACTGATGTTTCCTGCCAATAACCTTTAAATTGAACAAACAACATCAATAACTTATGACAGTTCTTTTAAAAAGCACGTATGATTAGAAACTTAAATATATAAGTCTAAGTAGCTTGTTTAATAAAAGCCAAATCATATTGTTCATGAAAATCATTTAAAATAGAATTTAAAATGACAACCTATAAAATCATGTTGATGATATATTAAAAGCAGTCCTAACAGAACAAGTATGGCTTTAAGTAAATTATTCTGAAAGTTAAGAAAGATTTTAAAAGAGATGTCATCATTTAAGTCATGCAGCTAGCAAAAGAATGACAGAAATAACATAAAGAACAAAAGGTAAGTAAGGAGATAACAATTGATTCAATAAAGCTGGTATCTCAAAAAAGAAAAATAATAGACAAATATTTATAAATATGGATCAAGGAAAAAAATGACTTAAATTATGAATGAAAAAGGGACATGACCACAGCTTTATTAAAGGTTTTTTAAAATTTAGAAGATTAATAAGAAAGATGTATAACTTTGGAAATGAGGACAAAATTGAACATTATCTATAAAAATATAAATTATGAAACTTGCTGAAGAAAATTAGATATTTGAATAAGCTAATAACCAGATATATCACCCCCAATTACCTTACTCTTCACCCCAAATCTCCTGGTTCCCACTGTTTCTATATATATTTCTTTTGCCAAGCTAGCAAAGAAAAAATAATAATTCCTATTGCAAAAACTTGTTTCAAAGAATTTTTTAAATGGGTGATGTGGCTCATTTTATAGCATTAGAATAATGAAACTAAAATCAGCCAGAGATGGTGCAAGATAAGAAATTTCTAATGCAATCTCACTTTTGAACAGATGTAAATATGCTACATAAAATTCTAATATAAAATTAATATAAAGAAAGATGAGTCATAAGCAACCTGACTTAACCCGGGAATGTAAAGGGCAAGCAACTTCAGAAAATCTAGTAATATAGAATGCAGCATTAAGATAGTAAAATAAAAAGTCCATAGAATCATCTCAGAAGATGTTGATAAACATAAAATACTATACAACACTCACTCATAAAAAATACTAAGCAAACTGGGACTAGAAACTGCCTTGAGCAAGTAAAAATCACCTATGAAAACCTAAATCTAGAGTATAAGTTAATAATAGAATTTTAGAAACATTCCTCTTAAAATAAGAAATCAAACAAGAACAACAAATGCTGGAGAGGATGCGGAGAAAGGGGAACCCTCCTACACTGCTGGTGGGAATGTAAGCTAGTTTAACCATTGTGGAAAGCAATATGGAGGTTCCTCAAAAAACTCAAAATAGAAATACCATTTGACCCGGGAATCCCTCTCCTTGGAATTTACCCAAAGAATACAACTTCTCAGATTCAAAAAGACATATGCACCCTTATGTTTATTGCAGCGCTTTTTACAATAGCCAAGAAATGGAAGCAACCTAAGTGTCCATCAGTAGATGAATGGATAAAGAAGATGTGGTTCATATACACAATGGAATATTATTCAGCCATAAGAAGAAAACAAATCCTACCATTTGCAACAACATGGATGGAGCTAGAGGGTATTATGCTCAGTGAAATAAGCCAGGTGGAGAAAGACAAGTGCCAAATTATTTCCCTCATTTGTGGAGTATAACAACGATGCAAAACTGAAGGAACAAAATAGCAGCAGACTCAGAGACTCCAAGAAGGAACTAGTGGTTACCAAAGGGGAGGGGTATGGGAGGGTGGTTGGGGAGGGTGGGAGAAGGGGAAATAAATAAATAAGGAAACAAAAAAAAAAAGGAAAGAAACCAAACAATGCTTCTACTCAAACTATGCTGTAAATTTCAGCAAATGAAATACGACAATAAAAAAATAAAAGCATAATAATTGGAAAATGAAATTAGGCAAGAAAAAATGTGCTTTTGTACCCTAAAGATGGTATGATTGTTTACATAAAAATATGAAAGAATCTATGGACAAATCATTAGAACTAACAAAGTCCAATGTGGCTTCCGGATGCAAAATAAACATACAAAATCAAGAATGTTCCTACATATCAGCAATAAGTCTTTAGAAACAGCAAAAGGGAAAAAAATCTCATTGAAAATAGCAACAAAAATCTTAAGTAGGAATTGATTTAACATAGAATGTGAAAATACTTTACGGAAAAATTGTAAAACCTTATAAATTTCATAAAACAAACTATAAATTAATGGAAGCATGCTATATATTTTCTGTCAAGATGATATAAAGATATCATCTCTTTCTGAATTATAAGTTCAATGCAATTGCATTAAAAATCCAGAGTTTCTCTTGTAATTTGGTATACAAACCTCAAAATTGAAATAGAAAAGAAAGGGCTGAAAATAGGTAATCAGTTTTGAAGAATACCAGATAGGGAGATTTTGCTTACTAGGTATTGATTCTTGATATAAAGATAGAATAATATGTAAATGAAATAGAATAATGCCTTGGACTCCAATATGCTCCAGGTGGTCTGCCTTCTTCAAGAAAGGACTTATCAGAGCTGCTTCTAATATTGTATGCTGACAACTTGAGATGTCATTCCTTCAGGGTTTGAGTCAGCAGAGGGACACTTTCTCCAGGGCACAACCTTTCTAGACAGGCCCACGTCCAAGCTCTGACTAAAGTGGGAGTGTGAAAATCAGAGCTTTTCATAGGACAGTTTTCAGGTCTTGGTACATCGAGAGCTCCCTGCAGGGGTGGTAGAGTCTTTTCTGACCCTGCGTCCCAGGTTGGCTTCTCATCTGCTCAATCTTGCTCCCTAGTCCTCCTTCCACAGTGCCAATCCCTGGTAAATATCCTGCACTCCAAACTCCGTCCCTGCACGACTTTAGATCTCCGAATCTGTGACGTAGAGAGCCAGAAACAATCCACACAGTTAGGAATCCTGATAATGATAGGGGTCTGCCCTGCAGATCAGTGGAGAAATATTCTGCTCAGTATACTGTGCTGGGAAATTGACTACATGGAACAAATCGATTGTATCTCACGTTGTGCATAGCAATCTGTCAGTTAATGAACTAAATTTGAAAAGCAAAACTTTAAAATATTAGAAGACCATAGGAGAATATTTTTAACACCTTGGATAAAACTTCTATATGACAAAAGAAACTATAAATAAAGTTGAAAGAGAAAGCAAGCTGAGAGAAGATATTTAATACACATATGTGTGAGAAAGCTTGGCACCTGAAATTTATAAATAACTTCCACAAATCATTAAGAAAGGCAATCAAATGAACAAATCAGTAAAGTCTATGAATAGTCAATTTACAGGTAAAGACACGCAAATTGCCAATGACCATGTAGAAAGATGTTCAAATTCATTAGTAATCAGGAAGAAGAAAATTAAAACAAAAAAAAAAGACAAAATCTCCTCTCCTGCTTTGGTAAGAATTTCAAAATCTGACAGCACCTAATGTTGGAGCAATTGGATTTCACACACTCTACTGGTAGGATTGCCCGTATTAACCTTTGAAGAGCAACTTACCCTAATTCCCCATCAGAGTACCTACTCTAGTGATACTCTCTTAAATTTTCATAAAGAGATTCATACTGGACATTCATTTAGCATTTAGAAAGAAAAAAGAAAGAAGGTAGGAAAGAAAGGGAGGGAGGGAGGAAGGAAGGAAGGAAGGAAGGAAGGAAAGAAGGGAGAAAGGGAAGAAATACAGGAATAAAGAAAAATCAGAAACAATCTGTATGCCATTCAGTAGGAAATGGATAACAATATTTGGCATGTTCACAAAGGAATATTATATGGTAATAAATATTCATGAAAAAATCACTTATTAAGAAAAAGATCTTGAAAATAATGTGGAAAGAAAAAGTTGCACAAATATGAACAATACTATTCATTTAAATTTTTAAAATAATCTAAACAATAATACATATTGTGTATGGGTGTATATATAAGTGGAAATAGTATAAAGACATAATATAAATAATAAACACCAAGTTCAGAGTGGAGGTTATTTTGGGGTGGGAGGGGAGTGAGTGGGATCAAAGAAAGGTATAGGGTGGTTTTGACTCTGTCAAAATGATTTATTATTATTATTTTAAAATCTGAAGCTGATGCCCTTGTATGCTAAGTGTAATGCTAAAGATGTTATATACCATATACTGTAATATAAGGCTGCATATACTTCTTTTTTTTTGCATTTCAATAGGACTAGCTTTATTTTATTATTATTATTTTAGACAAAAGATGTGATCTAGAAGCAAATGCAGGTATGTACCCAGGGGCAGACGTGACCTGGTACTTAAAAGGGGCTGCTGTGTCATAAAAGAAAACAGAATATTAGGAGAAAATAATATTTCATGTGCTGTCTGCTTGAATAATCTGGAGGTGCAAGTTAACTGAAGAATGTGCTCTGCCAAGCAATCAGCATGAACCGATAAGAAGAAAAAGGGGGGAAAAAAGCCCACCAGAAGTTGCTTCCTGAGACCAATGTAGTGGCAGCATGAGATCCGGCATCAACTCACAGTCTTCTCATTTTCCCCATTTACTATAATTTTCCTCTTCTTTTCATCTTTTTCCACTTGTGTTATTCAGGTAAAACTGAAGCTCTCTGTTGCTTTTGCTAATGTCGTCAAGTGCCTTCCACCAAAATATTGAGATCAGAGTCAGTTATCAGGCAGGCTATCTCAATAACCTGGCCCTTCTCGATGTCCAATCCTGTCATCTCCAGATCACACCCCCGCACCCCCGGTGGCCAGCGCTCACCGCCCACTGCATATACTTTTTAATCTGAAACTTCCATGGCAAACAAATGGTTAAAACACCTAGCTTGAGAGATAAATTGCTATTAAGCTATTATCCAGAGTTTCCTATTTCCTTTTAACAAAAAATAATCTCTAAAATAAGAAAGTTTAATATTTATGACTTAATTTAAAATTGACAAAAGCATTCCTAACAGTTCTGAGGTTGAGTCTGTGCTGAGCCATGTATTATCTCTAATTTCCAACAGACCAAGATGATAATCCAATTCACTCCAACATAGTTTTAATCAGCTTTACCTACAAAGGATGTCTTACATTGGGGCTCTTATTTATATCTAAAATGATACTCTGTGTTTTCAAACCTAGGGAACTTTTGGCTTCCACCTACCTGGTTAGTGGAACTTAGTAGGTCAACTAATCAGCAAAGACTAAAATGGTTGCTCAAATGTGGAAACAGCATACTGGCTGCATGCCTACCACTCAAAATATAATTTTACACTCCTTTACATATTATTTATGTGGATTCAGTCTTAATTTCAATGCCAAACACTTATTTTTCCTGCAGTAAGATATTTAGCAATAATCTGACATTAAAACAAAGCAAGGTGTAATGTTGGGTATGTTTATAATTTTTTAAGTACACTTAATTACAAATACCTTTTCACTTCTTGATAAATTTTCAATTAATAAGAATCCTTATATATTCTTAGATTAAATTACATTGTGGGTTTAGAATGATACATTTCTGCTACTTTGATGATATTCCATAAAAATAAAGCAAACACCAACTCAAGCCAATCTTTTATTTTAAACTCCATTTTCCCTCTTTGCATTACAAAAAAAGGAAGAATGAAAAGCAGAGTGCAAGAAAAGAAGGTATTCATAATCGTTGTGCTCCCGATGACTCAAACCATTGCCAATATTTTGTTTTCCATTCAAGTACTAGAGCATGATTACATAGAGCATATTATACACATAGTCAGAAATAGATCCAACAGGCACTACTGCTTAAAGCAATTTGCGAGCCTTGCCAGCCCAATTTGGTTTCCCAAGATTTGACTTCGTTTGCTTTGACTCAGTACAAGAAAGTTTTCTATGGACCAAAGCTCATAGTATTTGCCGAAATCCATGCTTTCTCCTCCTCCGTGGCCTAAGCCCTCTTGCGTTTGGGCACAGCCTGGTGACTTGTTCTTGTCAGTGGATGTGGATGAGAGTGACATGTGTCTCTTCGGGGCCAACCCAGTAAAGCTCAGCTGTTCTTTCTCCACATGTATTCTCATCTCACATGCTGGCCCAGTAAGGGGATTCAGTGTAGGGCTCTGAAGGCCGAGGGAGCTGGAGAGGCTTTAGAGGCAAGGAGACTGTCCCTAAATGACTATGACCCACATTAGTTGGTGACACAAGCAAAAGTAGACCTTTTACTATGTTAAGAAAATGAGATAATACATTTTGCTTGAATAACAGCTGGCATTATTTGCCCTAACTGATACAATTATAAAATGATAGAAGGTGCCCTTTCAATTTTTTTAATAAAGTCAACAGAAAGAATTAATGGAAAGTGTGATCTTAGCAGGAGGCGCTTCATGATCACCTACTCAGCCTCATTCAGCACTCTTTGCCCACTTTCCAGCACTCACCGCCCTCTGCTCTCCCCACCTTCCACCCTTCTGCCTCATTTAGCCAGCTAAGTTTCCTCACCACTTTTGGGTTGGACCAGATACTGAGGAAGAGGCTGGCCAGTTGTTGAGAGAGAAAAGGACATATCTGAGTTGACCATTCTTATATTAAGATGGTTTCAAGCACTCTGATCCAGGCAGACACATAAAGCTGACTCCTTATGTATGTTTTGCCAATTCTGCAGAGACCGCTGAGAACACACAACCACTATGTCCCATAGTACAGGTGATGCATTTTCCTCTGGCTGGGTTACATCAGTGACTTATTCTAAACAGACATTCCATCATTCTTTCAAGCAGTACTCCTGAAAATAATTTTAAATACCTCTCAGGTAGGTCTTTCTGACCCCACTTAGCCCACCTCTAAGTCCACAGAAACTAAGCATACTTTGCTCCAGAAAATGGCAAGAGAGCAGTTGTATCTGATGCTAGTATGAAGCTCTCCTCACCAGGCCATTAAAGCAGCTAGCAGACACCTTTCATCCTCTATATTTCTCACTTCAGAAGACACCAGTTCCTCGGAGAGGCTCTGCAGAGGGCCCTTAATTTGAATTCAGAAGAAAATTGAAACGCAGGTCCCTCTGTTGGTGGTAAGGGCAGGGAGAGGACTGCGATCAAAGTACAGCTTTATCCAAAGAGATTCTCTTCACAATCCTGCCTAAATGTCCACAATTAAACTCCCTTATCCTTTGCTATTGTTCTACAAAAAACTCCATACTAGTGCCATAAAACAACTATGCTATTATTATCTGTCTCAGTGATACTGGGGGTTGACTGGCCCCCGCTAGGCCGTTCTTACTTAGAAAGTCTTGCATGTAGTTGGGCTGATATCTGAAAGTCTTCCTTACTCACATATATGATACCCAGGCTAGAAAGACTCAAATTACAGGACAGGATTAAAGATGGTGGCATGAGAGGTGAGAGAGAGCCTTCCTCCTAAAACCACATATAATATGAAAATATAACCGATACAACTACTCTGGAAAGAGCAACAGGAAAGAGGACTGCGCAAGACTGCATACACCTGGAGACAAGAGCAGCCCTCACAGAACAGGGTAATGTACTAAAGCTGTGGACCTGCAGGACCCAAGCCATTTCCCCATGAGCTCACTGGTGGGAGGAAGAGAAACAGAGCAGGGAGGGAGTAGAGACCTGGGACTGCTGAATACTTAATTTTGGAGATCTGCTCTGGGAGCACAAACCTTCATTTCATAGTACTTGCATGATATTCATGCCGCCATCTTTAATCCTCTCCTGTAATTTGAGTCTTTCTAGCCTGGGTACCATATATGTGTTCGTAATTAGAGGGTTGGAGAGCTAAGACAGGCAGAATTCCTGGAGAGACTAAGATTACAGCTGCTTGTGGAAAGCAGGGATCCATAGCTGGCTGCTCTGGGACAAAAGAAAGGTGGGCAGTTGGAAAGACTTCCTAACAGGGAAGCCCTTAGCAAGAGGGCTGCTAAAGGGCAAAGGATTGCACAGAGCTTATTGCTCAGGAGGAAGGACAGGTAGACAAAATTGTCTGGGTGCACTCCAGCAGGTTGGAGCTTTCATGATCTTCAGGTGCTCCAGCTCTCTGGATGCCTACACAGCCCCAAGATTCCCTACATGATAGGCAGGCAACTGTGCCTTTCTCATGGCCAGCCCTACCTGGCTCCCAAACTGGCAAACCCTGCTCTGGAATGAGCACAGCCAGAGGGAAGATCTGTTTACAGGAACTACAAATGCAAAGCATAGAGACTTATACCTGTGTGCTCTGCCCACTGGTTCAGGCAGTGGAGACAGGCATAGCAGCCAGGAAGCAGGAAACAGTTCTTTCCTCCCCCGAGGCACCAATACCACTCCCCTGCAACCCCAAACATTCCTACAGGAGCTGAGCAGCTCCAGAGAGTAGAGCTTCTGGGCACTAGAGGGTGCCATACACAAATATGAAACGCCAAAGGAACCTGCTTCAGAGTAAAATTATTAATACAACTCCTGAGAAAGATTTAAATGATATCGACCTCATGACTCACCATGAAAGAAAGTTCAAAATAAAAATCATTAACATACTCATGGAAGTACAGCAAACATTCAAGAACTCAGGAATGAACTCCGGTCAGAGATTCAATCATTAAAGAGCACAATGGAAGGTATTAAAAGCAGATTGGATATGGTGGAGGAGATGATAAATGAAATAGAAACTAGACAAGAGGAATACAAAGAAGCTGAGGCACAGAGAAAAAAGGATCTATAGGAATGAAAGAATATTGAGAGAACTGTGTGACCAATCCAAATAGAACAATATTCCCATTATAGGAGTACCAGAAGAAGAAGAGAGAGAAAAAGGGATAAAGTGTCTTTGAGGAGGTAATTGCTGAAAACTTCCCCAATCTGGGGAAGGAGAGTCTCTCAGGCCATGGAGGTACACAGATCTCCCAACACAAGGGACCAAAGGAAGACAACATCAAGACATATAGAAATTAAAGTGGCAAAGATCAAGGGTAAGGACAGACTATTAAAAGCAGCCAGAGAGAGAAATAAGATCACATACAAAGGAAAGCCCATCAGGAGATCATCAGACTTCTCAAGAGAACCCTTACAGGCCAGAAGGGAGTGGCATGATGTATTTAATGCAATGAAGCAGAAGGGCCTCAAACCAAGATTACTTTATCCGGCAAGATTATCATTTAAATTTGAAGGAGGGATTAAACAATTTCCAGATAAGCAAAAGATAAGAGAATTTACCTGCCACAAACCATCTCTACAGTGTATTTTGGAGGGACTGCTATAGATGAAAGTGTTCCTACGGTTTTATAGCTGTCACCAGAGGTAATAAAACCACAGTAAAGACAGTAGAATAGCTCATTACTAAGCAAATGCAAAATTAAATGAATTATCCCAATGTCAATCAAGGGATAGACAAAGAGTACAGAATATGACACCTAACATATAAAGAATGGAGAAGGAAGAAAACGGAGAGAAAAAAAAAGAGAACCTTTAGATTGTGTTTGTAGTAGCATATCAAGTGAGTTAAGTTAGACTGTTAGATATTAAGGAAGTTAACCTTGAACCTCTGGTAACAATGAATCTAAAGCCTGCAATGGCAATAAGTACATGCCTATCCATAATTACACTAAATGTACATGGATTGAATCCACCAGTCAAAAGACAGAGAGTCACTGAATGGATAAAAAAACAAGAACCATCTATATGATGCCTACAAGAAACTCACTTTAAACCCAGAGACATACACAGACTAAAAGTGAAGGGATAGGAAAAGACATTAAGACATTTCATGCAACTAATGGGGAGAAAAAAGCAGGAGCTGCAGAACTTGTATCAGACAAAATAGACTTCAAAACAAAGAAAGTCACAAGAGACAAAGAAGGACATTACATAATGATAAAAGAGTCAATCCAACAAGAAAATATAACCATTATAAATATTTATGCACCCAACAGAGAAGTATCTACAGATGTGAAACAAATACTAACAGAATTAAAAGGAGAAATAAAATGCAATACATTCATTCTAGGAGACTTCAACACTCCACTCACTCTGAAGGATAGATCAACCAGACAGAAAATAAGTAAGGAGAGAGAGGCACTGAACAACACAATAGAACAGATGGACCTAAAAAACATCTACAGAACTCTACACACAAAAGCAGCAGAATGCACATTCTTCTCAAGTGCACATGGTACATTTTCAAGAATAGATGATAAGATAGGCCACAAAAAAAGCCTCAGTAAATTCAAAAACATTGAAATTGTACCAACCAGTTTCTCAGACCACAAAGGTTTGAAACTAGAAATAAATTATGCAAAGAAAATGAAAAATCCCACAAACACATGGAGGCTTCACAACATGCTCCTAAATAACCAATGGATCAATGACCAAATAAAAACAGAGATCAAGCAATATATGGAAACAAGTGACAACAATAATTCAACACCACAAAATCTGTGGAACTCAGCAAAGGCTGTGTTAAGAGGAAAGTATATTGCAATACAGGCCTACCTCAGGCAAGAAGAACAATCCCATACGAGCATTCTAAACTCACAAGTAACGAAACTAGAAAAAGAAGAACAAATGAGGCCCAAAGTCAGTAGAAGGAGGGACATAATAAAGATTAGAGCATAAATTAAAAAATCGAGAAGAATGAAACAAAAGAAAGAATCAACGAAAGCAGGAGCTGGTTCTTAGAGAAAATAAAAAAATAGATAAACCTCTACCCAGACCTATCAAGAAAAAAAGAGAGTCTACTCATATAAACAGAATCATAAATGAGAAAGGAAAAATTACTACAGACACCACAGAAATACAAAGAATTATGAGAGAATACTATGAAAAATTATATGCTAACAAACTGGATAACCTAGAAGAAATGGACAAATTTCTAGAAAAATACAACCTTCCAAGGCTGACCAAGAAAGAAACAGAAAATCTGAACAGATCAATTACCAGCAACAAAATTGAACTGGTGATCAAAAACCTACATAAGAACAAAATGCCTGAACCAGATAGCTTTACCGCTGAATTTTATCAAACATTTAGTGAAGATCTAGTACCCATCCTCCTTAAAGTTTTCCAAAGAGTAGAAGAAGAGGCAATACTTCCAAACTCATTTTATGAGGCCAGCATCACTCTAATACCAAAACCAGGCAAAGACACCAAATAAAAGAAAATTAAAGACCAATAACCCTGATGAACAAAGATGCAAAAATACTCAACAAGATATTAGCAAACCGAATTCAAAAATACATCAAAAGAATCATCCATCATGATCAAGTAGGATTTATTCTAGGGATGCAAGGATGGTACAACATTCAAAAATCCATCAACATCATCCACTACATCAACAAAAAGGACAAAAACCACATAATCATCTCCATAGATGCTGAAAAAGCATTTGACAAAATTCAACATCTATTCATAATAAAAACTCTCAACAAAATGGGTATAGAGGGCAAGTACCTCAACATAATAAAGGCCATATATGACCACCCCACAGCCATCATTACATTTAAGAGCAAGAAGCTGAAAGCTATTCCTTTAAGATTAGGAACAAGACAGGGATGCCCACTCTCTCCACTTCTATTCAACATAGTACTAGAGGTCCTAGCCATGGCAATCAGACAACAGAAAGAAATAAAAGGCATCTATATTGGCAAGGAAGAACTCAAAGTGTCCCTATTTGCAGATGACATGACAGTGTACATAAAAAACCCTAAAGAATCCACTCCAAAACCATTAGATATAATATCTAAATTTAGCAATGTTGCAGGATACAAAATTAATATGCAGAAATCTCTGGCATTCCTATACACTAACAATGAACTAGAAAAGAGAAATATCAGGAAAAGAATTCCATTCACAGTTGCATCAGGAAGAATAAAATACCTAGGAATAAAGCTAACCAAGGAAGTGAAAGACCTATTCTATGAAAACTACAAGACACTCATGAGAGAAATTAAAGAAGATACAAATAAATGGAAACACATCCTGTGCCCATGGATAGGAAGAATTAATATTGTCAAAATAGCCATCCTGCCTAAAGCAATCTACAGATTCAATGCAATTCTGATCAAAATACCAACAGCATTCTTCAATGAACTAGAGAAAATCATTCCAAAATTCATATGGAACCACAAAAGACACCAAATACCCAAAGCAATCCAGAGAAGGAAGAATGAATCTGCGGGGATTATGCTCCCCAACTTTAACCTCTACTATAAAACCACGGTACTCAAGATAATTTTGTACTGGCACAGGAACAGACCCATAGACCAATGGAACAGACTAGAGAGCCCTGATATAAACCATATATGGTCAAATAATATATGCTAAAGGAGCCATGGACATACAATGGGGAAATGACAGCCTCTTCAACAGCTGGTGTTGGCAAAACTGGACAGCTACATGCAAAAGAATGAAATTGGATTATTGTTTAACCCCATACACAAAAGTAAACTCAAAATGGATTAAGGACCTGAATGTAAGTCATGAAACAATAAAACTCTTGGAAGACAGCATAGGCAAAAAGCTCCTGAATATAAACATGAGTGACTTCTTCCTGAACGCATCTCCTTGAACAAGGGAAACAAAAGCAAAAATTAACTCATGGGACTATATCAAACTAAGAAGTTTCTGTGCAGCAAAGGACACCATCAACAGAACAAAAAGTCATCCTACAGTATGGGAGAATATATTTTTAAATGACATATCCGACAAGGGGTAAACATCCAAAATATATAAAGAACTTACATGCCTTAACAACAAAAAGCAAATAACCCTATTAAAAAATGGGCAGAGGATATGAAGAGACAGTTCTTCAAAGAAGAAATTCAGATGGCCAACAGGCACATGAAAAGACACTCCATATCAGTAATCATCAGGGAAATGCAAATTAAAACCACAATGAGATATCACATCACACCAGTGAGGATGGCCAGCATTGAAAAGACTAAGAACAACAAATGCTGGTGAGGATGTGGAGAAAGGGGAATGCTCTTACACTGCTGGTGGGAATGTAAGCTAGTTCAACCATTGTGGAAAGCAATCTGGAGATTCCTCAAAAAACTAAAAATAGAAATACCGTTTGACCCGGGAATCCCACTCCTTAGAATTTACCCAAAGAATACAACATCTCACATTTAAAAAGACATATGCACCCCTATGTTTATTTCAGCACTTTTTACAATAGGCAAGATTTGGAAGCAACCTACGTGTCCATCAGTAGATGAATGGATAAAGAAGAGGTGGTACATATACACAATGGAATACTACTCAGCCATAAGAAAGAAACAAATCCTACCATTTGCAACAATATGGATGGAGCTGGAGGCTATTATTCTCAGTGAAATAAGCCAGGCAGAGGGTGACAAGTGCCAAATGATTCCTCTCCTTTGTGGAGTATAACAAGAAGCCAAACTGAAGGAACAAAATAGCAGCAGACTCAGACTCCAAGAAGGAACTAGTGGTTACCAAAGGGGAGGTGTGTGGAAGGGTGGGTGGGAGAAGGGGATTGAGGGGTATTTTGTTTAGTTCACATGGTGTGGGGGATCACGGGAAAAACAGTGTACCACAGAGAAGGCAAACAGTGAATGTGTAGCATCTTACTACACCCAAAGACAGTGACTGCATTGGGGTATGGGTGGGGACTTGATAATATGGGGAAATGTAATAATCACATTGTTTTTTCATGTGAAGCCTTCATAAGAGTGTATATTAATAATACATTAATAAAAAAAATCACACAGAAAAAAAAAGAAAGAAAGACTCAAATTACTGGAGGCTGGGACTTGGAACTCCCTGGGCATGTCTCTCTACAGGGTCTCTCCAGATACCAAGATGGGGGCGTCATAATAGCCAGACTTTTTTCATTGCACCTAAGATTTCCTGAGGCAGATAGAGGTAGTTGGAATTTTTATCATCATTTGCGATCTATCCTCAGAAGTCTCTCAGTGTCTTTCTGCTGTCTATTAGTCCTATACCCAGAAAGGTTCAAGAAGAGGGAATATAGCCTCTAACTCTTGATGGAGGAGAGGCAAAATTCTGGAAGAGCATGTGGCAATGGAGATATTGTTAGTATCTGTATTAGTCATAGTTCTCCAGAAGAGAACCAATGGGAGAGTTACATGTAAAGAGATTTCTTTTAAGGAATTGGCTCACACAGTTACGGAGACTGACAAGTTCCAAACTCTGGTGGGCAAGCTAGATATCCAAGAGAGTTGGTGGTGTAGTTCTAGTTCAAATGCCAGCAGCCTTGGGACCCAGGAAGAGCCCACGTTTCAGTTCAAGTACAGAAGGCATGGAAAAGACCAGCATCCCAGCTCACAGCACTTAGGCCAAAGGCGTTCTTTCTTATTCTGTCTTTTTTGTTCTATTCAGGTGTTCATTTGATTGGGTGAGGCCTACCCGCACTGGGGAGTGAAATCTGTTTTACTCAATACTGAATCAAATGTTAATCTCACTCAAATGCCCCAAGAGACACACCCAGAATAACCTTTGACCAAATGTTTATGTACTCCAAGAGGTTCACTCAAGTTGACACTAAAAATTAACCATCACAGTCTTAAAAAAAGAAATACATCCTGTCAAAATGTATATATCCACGCTACATAAAAGAGAACATATGTCAAATGTTAATACCCAATCTCTATTCATTACAAAAATGACTATATGCTTTGGTAAAGACTAAGGGATATATCTCTGTCTTAACCCTTAAATTCTCATCATTTATCCTACCTCTGAATGGTACATTGATCACCTTTCCTGTGCATGTTGCTCTCTGCTTCTTTGTAGCAGAACTTCTGTGCCTACCGTTGAAAATTCTCAGCAAGTCTGTCTGCAATTGTACAGAGTTCAAATTTTGAACATAAAGCTTCCATGATTATCTTTCTACCACCATCACAAGTCCCACTATTCATTTGCATTGCACCAATCTTTGCAACCATAGAACTTGAGGGAAGCTTGTTACTGAGGTCTGAAAAATGCCCAAAGCAGCCTTCACTTGCCAGGAACTGCTCCTCTCCATTATATAATGGCTAAGTAAATGGATTTAGAATTACACAGTCCTGGCTTCAAACACTGGCTTTGCCACTTACAATCTGCATCACTTTGGGAAATAAAATTAATCATCCCGAGCTTCAGTTTTCTCACCTAAAAAAATGGAGTAGTTAAGACCGTACATACTGGTGGTTACAATGAAGTATCATGATGAGTATTAAGTATTAAGCATGGTGATTGACACAGAGTAGAACTTCAAGTACTGTCAAATATTGTTATTTTTGATGATTGCTTTGTTACTTATATTTTTTGTTGCACCAACACTGGAAGGGTGACTTTGACAAGAAATAAATGCCTTCTAGCTGAGGTACTCACTTAATAAAACCATAGCATACTTGACACTGAGACACCTGGCATGAGGCTCACTAAAAGTTTATTCTTTAGCCATTGTTTGTTATATGCTAGGAAGAAAACAACAGAAATAGCATTAATTAGAACTGGGTATGTGCCTGCCACACTATTGGGAACTTTACACTTAACACTTCAGAGCCTTCATTTTCTTACCTCTGAAATTGGGATAAAAACAGTAGAAACCTCATAGTGTTGTTGTAACAAGTAAATGAGATAATGGATTAAAACTGTTTATATTACCCGAGTAAACAATTGCTATAGGTCATGAAATATACAGGTAAAAAATATAGAAGTATTTTGTTAAAATATGCATATTTCATATATTTTAGGTATTTATATGCAGATGTATATATTAACATTAATTTATATATACTTGTATTAAATTTTTATGAAGTTATATATGTAAATGTATATATTTTATTTTTATTAATAATTTTATTAAAGAAAATAACAGGAACATCTATTTTTGACATCAATGATGTTAATTAAACATTTATAGGACAATGTGTAACATTCTTAGAAGTCTTATGCATTTACAAAATAAAAATCAAATTACAAATTAAATATAAACTAAATGAAAACCAAAAACAATCAAAACATGAATTCAATGTGACATAACATTGATGTGCTAAAATGTAGCAGAAGTTGGAATTAGTATTAGAGAAATGTAGCCTCAGGACTCTTTCTACATTTAATGTTTCCTGGTTTTCCCTTCAGTTATATTAATGTAGAGAATGAATGTTCCCATTAGCATGCTTTATAAAATGGCATTCATAACTTCAGGATTAGGTGGTAGTTCATGATAATCAGACTCCACACTTAACCAAAATGTTGCCAATAAAACAAAAGCCAGTTTTATTGCACTATCACTTTCTTTTTAAAACTCTGAAGATAGGGCTGTTGGGCGGCTCCACTGAAATACGCATTAAGTAGCGCTAACTTTTACTTTCCTTGTTATGTGCCTTTATTTCCTTATTTATTCAGTTCATTTTCTGATCCTTTTCTCACGCCCACACTAGAATGTTTAAACTCCATGTTTATTGCTGTATCTTCTCAACTGAACCCAGTCCTGGCCAAATAAATACTTGAATGAATTAATTAATGTGCAATTTAATTATTGCTGGAATTGGGTACAGAAAAGACTTCATTATTTATTTGCTGCCACACTTAGAGGTAACATATTAGGTACATAAACAATCCATATAATGCATTTTTTTCCAAAATGGGGTTATAGTATGCCCAAATTCAGTGCCTATAGCAAATCTTACATGGCAAATTCGGTCTTAGACAAGTGTAATTAGGAAAACTGAAATTGCAAAGGAGTACTCCTTTGTAAGGCAATTATTTAAATTACTGAGATTTAATTTATATTAAGGTATTTTGGGGGGATGAACATTGAAATGAAAGGTAAAAAAAATTCTCAAAGACAATATACTTAAGAAATTCCTAAATATTGGGAAATACTAGTGCACAATGTATATGCATATTATTTGTTCTTTTTTGTAGAAGCTCCTTTTTCCCAGGAAATTTACAGATTCCATATTCAGAGGCAGTTGCACCAGGACTGTGGGAAAGGCTCCTGGGGTCAAATTAATTGGAGAAATTAAGGATGGCACAAGGGGCAATGGTGAGAACCCCAGAGCTCACAGCTGCACATAAAAGGTCAAGGTCAGCTCAGCTTCGCATACCTGCTTCTGCAAGTCAAAATCCTAAAAGAAGATTTTTTGATATAAGGATTAAAGGTAGGTAGCTTGTAAAGAGTATCTTTATTTTCTTTTCACATCTGTGGAAATTAAATTTTTTGACCTGTGAAAGGTGGTTGGACTTGATAAACTCTCAGAACCCATTCTAATTCTATATAGTTTATAATAAATTCTGATTGTATTTAGAGGCAAACTCTGTGAGAACTGCCAGCTTTCCAGTCCTAAATTATTTTGCTACACATATCACATTGGAGTGATAAAAGTCTCAAAATTATGCATAAGAACCTAAGAATATTTGTTATGTATTCATTTCATTTGAATGCTTATGAGTATATTTTTTCTAAGTTTTACAAATTACCTTAAGCAAAATCTTAAATAGTTTCTCTAAGATTTCTAAATAGATTTTTTAAATACCCATTACTAACATGTTAATTCCAATTTTATAAAGAGCAGTTACTTTATATTACTTTTTATATGTAACTATATATGACAGTTGCAATGCAAACAGGTTTAAACTCCAATTTATTTTAATAAGATTTGTTTTTGATTTTCTTGTATATTTTGAAGAAAGTGGACGTACTTGATAACACCCTTAAACAGTATCTTCTGTTTCCTGTAAGCTGGCTCTCACTTATAAAATATTCAGATATCTCATTTTTTATGATATTTCAATTAAATGTACATTCTACACTTATTGTCATCAAAATAAATAAAAGCCTTAGCTATCAGCGACCTTATTAATTAAAGAATGTGAATATCAAGCTACTTTTTGACCCATGCAGAAATAATTAATTCTGGTTCTGCTGTTTGTCCTTCAAATGGCTATTTTTCATGTCAAAAATAGAATATCAGATCTTAAGTGAACATTTGCATTTCTTAAGTTTATAAAAGAAAGTTTATACATTGAAATTTTGAGAATTTCTAGGGCATTTTAATGTTTTGAGGCATTTAGTGTTCACCCCTCGCCCCTCAATGGCAGATCCAGCCAATGAGCATAGACAACACTGGGAGACCTAATAGTAGCTGATTCAAGAGGAGAAAGTGAGAGCAGAGCAAAGGGGGATAAACATAAAAGCAATTTGTCTCTTGTCAAGAGAGATTTCACTCCTTGTTTCTAGTTAAAATACCATTAAGAAAGAATTTTAGGAGGCATGAAAAAAGGATCATATTATTCTATTTAAACATTTCTCACTGAGTAATAAGATTTAGCTTTCTCACTGCCCTGGAAGGATGACCCATTCGGAAAATATCAACATGCTTCTTTGTCCTCCAGCTTTAATTTACTTGTGGCCAATGGGAGCCCATGGAAATCAAGGGAGGAGAATGAGGTTGAGGTGTTCTTTCCCTTGCTGCCTCCCTGCGGGGGCCCCTAGGGCTGCTAGCATCCCTTTAGCAATTATCTCCACTCTTCAAAGTGCTCTCCTCTACCTGATGCTGCCTTTCCATGTTTAGGTGGATCCTTTTTGTTCTGAATGCTGGATTATGATCCTTCTTCACTTGATCCTGTAAATGGTAACTTTATAAAACTTTCCTCAAATTATCCTATTTCAAGTGGGCCTTTGTTTCTTTATTGGTACTGGATTAATAGAGCAACACATTTATTTTTTCTGACAATAGCCAACTTCTGTTTCTACCTACACAGTTCCATTTTTTCTCAATCTTCTCCATCCCTAATTTCAAAAAGAAGACCAAAATAGCCTCTGTTGACTGCACCCCCATGGAAGTTTCATTTAGGTCACAGATTTCTTAGGTTACACTGAGATTAGAAATTTTAGGTTCGAATGCCTTCTGGGTAGGGGAAAAAAAAGCTGAGAAGGCACACATTCTCTTCAACAGTACCTATTTCATATTTTTAATTGAGCCAAAATCCATCTTCTTGTCACTACTATATATTGGTTTTAGATCTAACCATTTGGGAGTGTAGAAACCATGCATATTACATTTGCATATCTTCTTAATTACAGGAAGAAAATTAGCATTTATTGAAGGCCTAGTAATTGCCATATACTTGCTCTTCATTTACATCTTGTGCCCACAGGTATAGCTGAGGAAGCCCTAGTCAGATCACATTCTCTTGTGTGTACCCCACAAGTCAGGTACAGGTCATAGGTTATGTAGATCACAGTTTCTCTGCCTTCAAATCAGATGTTCCTTACAAGAAACTATACTATTTCTATTCAAATGTCTGAAAAACTGATCTTGCCATCCACCTTATATTTTTCTTCTTTATGTGGAAAGTGTGCAGTTGCTTAACCATCCCTGTATAGCATCAGCTGTGATCGCTTTCCCATTCATCCATTACATGCTGTATGTAGTCACTTACAAAACATACTCTTCTTCATTCTTTGTTTTCAGAAGTGAACACAGCTTACCTTGTCTTACATATTACCCTCCGAGCATGCTGCCCAAGAGCACCTGTTCTTTGAAATCCACATCATACTTTTAACTCACTTTTAACGTTAATGAAAACCTCTGATTCTTTCCTATATCTACCATACCCATAATTTTTCACTTGGAATTTGAATCTGGACTCTAAACAATGTGTTGTTTTTCCTGTTAGTATTCCCTGTATCAGTCAAACCTGTCCTTCTAGCCTCCTGAGATGTTGCTCTACATTCTAGGTCTAGGTTATATAAATGTCACAAAGCCAAGCTGACTTCTTGCCATTTGAATGCATTGCCAAGTATGACCTGAAGACCCTGGAAAGGAAAGCATTATGTAGGAATATTTCTCTAAAGTCATTATTAAAAACATCTCCCTTTCCCCAAAATATCACACTTATGGCCAGTACCAGAAGGCTCATCTTTTGTGCCTTAAGAATTCACTCCTAGGACTTCCGGGAAGATGGCGGCATGAGCAGGGCGGTGAAAATCTCCTCCTAAAACCATATATATTTATGAAAATACAAAAAATACAACTATTCCTAAAAGAGAGACCAAAAGATACAGGACAGCACCATCCCTGCATCTGTATCTGAGAGGACTCGGCACCTAGCGAAGCAGGTAAGATGTGGAACAATGACCCGGCGGGACCCAAGCACTCCCAGCACACTGATGGGAGGAGAGGATTCAGAGCAGGGAAGGAGTGGAAGTACAGGCCAGTGAAATAACCAGCCCTGGTGATCTGCACCAGGAACACTGAGACACATCGCCTGGTGTATCAGAGATTGAAGAGACAGAGGGTGCAGGATCTGAGCTGGGGAACACACCAGGGTCCTCTCAGCTGGCTCTCCATGACAAAAGAAAAGCACATGCTTTTTTAGGGGTCTTAAAGAGACAGGGGCCCAATGGAGGAGCAGGACCGTCCCAGCACACTCAGCCAAGCAGACTGGGAGTCCTGGGGAATTCTGGACACCTTGGCTGGTGTGTGGGAAAAAGTAGCTGCACTGAGACTTCCCACAGAGATCAGCAGCCTCCCATTCGTTCCCACCATGGCCAGAGCTACAAAGGGGCCTGCAGAGTGGCGCGGCCATAGTTCCGGAATAGTGGAGCAACAGCGCCACGTACAGAATCCTCACAGAATCTACTCCTGGCAGGCGTTATATTTTTTCTTTTCTTTCTTTCTTTTTTTCTTTTCTGTTTCTTTCCTTTCTCTCGTTTTTTTTCTTTTTAAAAGTCTTAAAGAGCCTAGCTGACATATGTGGCACCTACCAGCGACCACTTCTATTGCCATGAAAAGACAGATGAATATGGCACAAACAAAGCTTACCCGGACCCAGACAACACCAGAGAGGGAGCATGATGGGATGGACATGCACAATCTTCCTGAAAAGAATTCAGAATAAAAGTCATAACCATACTGATGGATCTACAGAGAAATATGCAAGAGCTAAGGGAGGAAGTGAGGGAAGTAAGGAAAGATAATGCAGAGATGAGACAAGTGATCAACGGGCTTAGCAGCAGACTGGATGAGATGCAAGAGACTGTTAATGGAATAGAAATTGGAGAATAGGAATACAGAGAAGCTGAGGCAGAGACAAATGAAAGGATCTCCAAGAGTGAAAGAATATTGAGAGAACTGCGTGAGCAATCCAAATAGAACAATATTCGCATTATAGAAGTACCAGAGGAAGAAGAGAGAGAAAAAGGGATAGAAAGTGTCTTTGAAGAAATAATTGCTGAAAACTTCCCCACGCTGGGGAAAGAAATAGTCTCGCAGTCCATGGAAGCCCACAGATCTCCCAACACAAGGGACCCAAGGAAGACAACACCAAGACACATAATATTTAAGATGGCACAGGTCAAAGATAAAGATAGAGTATTAAAGGCAGCTAGAGAGAGAAAAAAGATCCCCTACAAAGGAAAACCCATCAAACTATCATCAGACTTCTCAACAGAGACCTTACAGGCCAGAAGAGAATGGCATGATATATTTAACGTAATGAAACAGAAGGGTCTCGAACCAAAAATATTGTATTCAGCACGATTATCATTTAAATATGATGGAGGGATTAAATAATTTCCAGAAAAGTGAGAGCTTAGAGAGATGGCATCCCATAAACCACCTCTACAGGATATCTTAAACAGACTGCTCTAGAGGGAAGCACTCCTAAGGCTAAAAAGAGGTAACCAGAGAAAATAAAATCATAGCAAAGAAAGCAGACCATACAAATACTAACTAAAGGCAAAGAATAAAACACCTAGTATATAAAGAATGGAGGAGGAAGAATAAGAAGGGAGAGAAATAAAGAAACATCAGACTGTGTTTGCAATAACAAGAAAGTTAACTTAGATTTTTATATAGGAAAGAAGAAACCCTTGAACTTTTGGTAACCACGAATCTAAAGACAACAATGGCAATAAGTACATATCTATCGATAATCACCCTAAATGTAAATGGACTGAATGCACCAATCAAAAGACACAGGACAATAAAATAGATAAAAAAGCAAGACCCATCTATATACTGCTTACAAGAGGCTCACCTCAAACCCAAAGATATACATAGACTAAAAGTGAAGGGATGGAAAAACATATTTCATGCAAACAACAAGGAGTAAAAAGTAGGTGTTGCAGTACTTACATTCCGACAAAATAGACTTCAAAACGAAGAAAGTAGCAAGAGACAAAGAAGGACATTACGTAATGATAAAAGGGTCAGTCCAACAAGAGGATATAACCATTATAAATATATATGCACCCAACACAGGAGCACCGGAATATGTGAAACAAATACTAACAGAATTAAAGGAGGAAATAGAAACCAATGCAGTCATTTTAAGAGACTTCAGGACACCACACACTCCAAAGGACAGATCAACCAGAGAGAAAATAAGTAAAGACACAGAGGCACTGAACAACACACTAGAAGAGATGAACCTAACAGACATCTACAGAACTCGACACCCAAAAGCAGCAGGATACACATTCTTCTCAAATGTACATGGAACAGTTTCCAGAATAGACCACATACTAGGCCACAAAAAACCTCAGTAAATTCAAAAATATTGAAATTCTACCAACCAACTTCTCAGATCACAACGGTATAAAACTAGAAATAAATTTTAGAAAGAAAACAAACAGGCTCATAAATACATGGAGACTTAACAACATTCTCCTAGATAATCCATGGGTCAACAACCAAATTAAAACAGAGATCAAAGAATATTTGGAGACCAATGACTACAATAACGCAAAGCCACAAATTCTGAGGAACGCAGCAAAGGCAGTTCTAAGAGGAAAGTAAATTGCAATCCAGGCCAATTTAAAGAAGTAAGAACAATCCCAAATAAATGGTCTAAAGACACAATTACTGAAATTGGAAAAAGAAGAGCAAATGAGGCCCAAAGTCACCAGACAAAGGGACATAATAAAGATCAGAGAGGAAATAAATAAAATTGGGAAGAATAAAACAATAGAAAAAAATCAATGAAACCAAGAGTTGGTTCTCTGAAAAAATGAACTAAATAGATAAACCCCTAGTCAGACTCATTAAGAGAAAAAGAGAATCTACACACATAAACAGAATCAGAAATGAGAAAGGAAAAATAACGACAAACCTCACAGAAATATAAAGAATTATAAGAGAATATTATGAGCATCTATATGCAAATAAGCTGGAAAACCTAGAAGAAATGGACAACTTCTTAGAAAAATACAACCTTCCAAGACTGAACAAGCAAGAAACAGAAAAAATAAACAGACCAATCACCAGCAACGAAATTGAATTGATAATCAAAAAATTACCCAGGAACAAAACCCCCGGGGAAGATCGATTCACCTCTGAATTCTACCAGACATATAGAGAAGAAATAACACCCACTCTCCTTAAAATTTTCAAAAAAATAGAAGAGGAGGGAATACTTCTAAACTCATTCTATGAAGCCAGCAACACTCTAATACCAAAACCTGGCAAAGACCTCACCACAAAAGAAAATTACAGACAAATATCCCTTATGAACTTAGATGCAAAAATACTCAACAAAATAGCAAACTGAATTCAAAAATACATCAAGAGGATAATACACCATGATCAAGTGGGATTCACCTCAGGGATGCAAGGATGGTACAACATTCGAAAATCCATCAACATCATCCACCACATCAACAGAAAGAAGAACAAAAACCACATGATCATCTCTATAGATGCTGAAAAAACATTTCACAAAATTCAGCATCCATTCATGATTAAAACTCTCAACAAAATGGGTATAGATGGCAAGTACCTCAACATCGTAAAGGCCATATATGACAAACCCACAGTTAACATCATACTTAACAGCGAGAAGCTGAAAGCTTTTCATCTAAGATTGGGAACAAGACAGGGATGCCCACTCTCTCCACTGTTATTCAACATAGTACTGGAGGTCCTAGCCATGGCAATCAGACAAAACAAAGAAATACAATGTATGCAGATTGGTAAAGAAGAAGTCAAATTGTCACTATTTGCAGATGACATGATATTGTACATAAAAAACCCTAAAGACTCCACTCCAAAACTATTAGAACTAATATCTGAATTCAGCAAAGTTTCAGGATACAAAATTAACACACAGAAATCTGTTGCTTTCCTGTACACTAATGATGAGCTAACAGAAAGAGAAATCAGGAAAACAATTCCGTTTACAATTGCATCAAAAAGAATAAAATACCTAGGAATAAACCTAACGAAGGAAGTGAAAGACCTATACCCTGAAAACTACAAAACAGTCCTAATAGAAATTAAAGAGGACACTAACAAATGGAAATTCATCCCATGCTCTTGGCTAGGAAGAATAAATATTGTCAAAATGGCTATACTACCTAAAGCAATCTATAGATTCTAAGCAATCCCTATCAAAATACCAACAGCTTTCTTCAATGAACTGGAAAAAATAATTCTAAAGTTCATATGGAACCACAAAAGACCCCAAATAGCCAAAGCAATCCTGAGAAGGAGGAATCAAACAGAGGGAATTACGCTCCGTGACTTCAAGCTCTACTACAAAGCCACAGTAATCAAGACAATTTGGTATTGGCACAAAAACAGACCCAAAGACCAGTGGAACAGAATAGAAAATTCAAACATTAACCAATTAATATATGATAAAGGAGCCATGGATATACAATGCGGAGATGACAGCCTCTTCAGCAGCTGGTGTTGGAAAAAGTGGACGGCTACATGTAAGAGAATGAAACTGGACTACTGTCTAAACCCACACAAATGTAAACTCAAAATGGATAAAAGACCTGAATGTAAGTCAGGAAACCATAAAACTCTTTGAAAAAAACATAGACAAAAATCTCTTAGACATAAACATGAGCAACTTCTTCATGAACATATCTCCCCGGGCAAGGGAAACAAAAGCAAAAATGAACAAGTGGGACTATATCAAGCTGAAAGTCTTCTGTACAGCAAAGGGTACCATCAGTAGGACAAAAAGAGATACTACAGTGTGGGAGAATGTATTAATAAATGACTTATCCGATAAGGGGTTGACATCCAAAATATATAAAGAACTCACGCACCTCAACAAACAAAAAGCAAATAATCCAATTAAGAAATGAGCAGAGGACATGAATAGACACTTCTCTAAAGAAGAAATTCAGATGGCCAACAGACACATGAAAAGATGCTCCACATCGCTAATCATCAGAGAAATGCAGATTAAAACCATAAAGAGATATCACCTCACACCAGTGAGGATGGCCAACATCCAAAACACAAACAACAACAAATGTTGGCGAGGTTGTGGAGAAAAGGGAACTCTCCTACACTGCTGGTGGGAATGCAAATTAGTTCAACCATTGTGGAAAGTAGTGTGGAGGTTCCTCAAAAAACTCAAAATAGAAATACCATTTGACCCAGGAATCCCACTCCTAGGAATTTACCCTAAGAATGCGGCAACCCCGTTTGAAAAAGACAGATGCACCCCTATGTTTATTGCAGCACTATTTACAATAGCCAAGAAATGGAAACAACCTAAGTGTCCATCAGTAGATGAATGGATAAAGAAGATGTGGTACATATACTCAATGGAATATTATTCAGCCATAAGAAATAAACAAATCCTACCATTTGCAACAACATGAATGGAGCTAGAGGGTATTATGCTTAGTGAAATAAACCAAGCTGAAAAAGACAAGTATCAAATGATTTCACTCATATGTGGAATATAAGAACAAAGAAAAAAACTGAAGGAACAAAACAGCAGCAGACTCACAGAACCCAAGAACGGACTAATAGTTACCAATGGGAAAGGAACTGAAGAGGATGGGTGGGAAGGCAGGCACAAGGGGGAAAAACGAGCATTACGACTAGCAGACCTAATGTCGGTGGGAGCGTGCGGGAGGGCTGTACTAGTCTTAGAAGACAAGTAGTGACTCTATAGCATCTCACAATGCTGATGGACAGTGACTGTAATTGGGTTGGTGGGGGGGACCTGATGAAGGGAGTAGTTTAATCACCATAATATTGTACATGTAATTGTAGATTAAGGATACCAAAATAAAAAATAATAAATGAAATTTTTTAAAAATTAGAAAAAAATATTTTTAATTAAAAAACAAAAAATTTCACTCCTTGCTCACAGACCTGTATGATTCACTTCATTCAGCTTCCATTCTCTCTCCACAAACCATTTTCCTACTGACACTCATTCAGAGCCCACCACCTACTGTGTGACCTTGACTTTCTCCCACTGTACCTACTTTCTGACAGAGGCGGTTCCCTGGAAATCTGACCAATAAATGCTCACTCTTTCTAGCCAATATTATCCCTAATACTGCAGTGTCCAGCCTCTTCTCATGTACAAATTGGATGAGCATGTCCTTCATACCTTTATCTAACTCAGAGCCAGAAATCATTGTCTAGTTATTTATATCTTATGTTTCTCCAAAAAAGCTTAAGAGGAGTTTAACTTTACAATAATATCTGTCTATTGGTAATAAGCATATAAAGTCAAGGCCACACAAAGAAAAGGAAGCAATTAGAGCTTATGTAATTACAGTCTGCAAATGTTACACTTGGTGCTAAGCTTCTGGCAGCAAAAGCAAACAAGGGAAAGATTCTAAATACTATAATTTCCAATATCTGACAAAAGAAAACATACCAATTCTTTAGGAGAAATAAACAGTTTCCTCACACAATGAGGCTTAATAAAAGTATTCTTTGTGACAGCCAAATAGATTTTAAGTTCCTTTGGGGATTATTTTTAGTGCCTCTCTCTATACCCAGTTCCCCCTGATTTCTGCTGTGTTGAAGAAGAGAACATTATGGTGGTAATAAGTGTTGTTGACAAGAATGTCAGGCAGTGGCTTTTTCCCACGTGTGGTAGAAACATGGGAGGAAGTAGTTATAGTTTATGGGCATGGCGGTTGTAGAAGGAGGAAGTATGATGACTAGGTCTGTGAGACAATCCCGAGAGGCCAAGCTGGTAGGAGAGACATCCATCAGTTCCAGAGATAGGAAAGAAGGAGAACAGTAAAGAGAGAAATGTAGAAAGCTAGAGGGAGCACAGAGGGAAAATGAGTGCTGTCAAGTTTGGGCAAGAGCAGAAGTTATACAGAACAGGAGCAACTTGAACTGTAAAGCCTTAAATGGTTATGCATGATCAGCATCCATTCATTTGTTGATTGCTCCTGTTTAAAGAGTTCATGTGACCCAGTTACCATGGTATTCAACTTTGTACGTCTTCCCACACCTAGTTGAAATTCTTTTCTTTTTGAAAGCTATGATATTGGGTGAAACAACACATCCTTGTGGGCTACTCATTGTTTTTTAATGAGCATCTGGGCAGATCCTGGGAGAGAGCTGTGTTCTCACAGCGTAAGGGCAAGCTCGATGCTTTCAGCTGTTGGCACTGCTCACAGTAGAGTGTTCTCAGGAGAAAGGGTGTTAGTAAACTTTCATTCGTGTGTGTAACTAAAGGAAACTTGCTGAAAAAGACAAGTTCAATTCTCTTGTTTCTAAAAGCAGTAAAGAGCTTTCCAAATGACTTCCTTTAATGCACTTGGTAAGTTGCCCTCAAAGACTATTGTTTGAATATATCAAACTACAGACTTAAAAAATCCCCTAATGTCTATCATTATCTATAGTTTGCTTAATATTTGCAAAAAGAGTTTTTTAATAAATTCACATTTGGGAATAATATGGAACTCTGAGATATCCTAGAAGAAGAGGATGAAGAGGGGATGTTGCGGAGAGAGTTGATCTAAGTTATCCAATATAAAAGCTATCCAGAAGAAGTCCTTTGACTATTCCACCATGCAACAGTGGAAGTGCTGATGGTGTCCACAGGACTTCCCCAGTAAAAGAATAATCAAATATAGCTAGGGGTAGCTATGGGTATGGAGTAGCTCATTACGTAATTTCATGTACTTTATTCTCTCCACCTAGAACACCATCCCTTTTTTAGTCTAGTCCCTGTTTTACAGGCAAAACTTGTTTGTCCCTTACTTGTACTAAGTTCTATGCATTCCCAAAATGTTTTTACCATGCCTCAGTTGAAGACCTCACATTTTCTACTCTTCATTTAAAGATCTTTCCCACGGCACATTGTGAAATCTTCTAGAACTAGGACCATTTCACTTTTTATCCCCATTCCTAGTGCTGTGCACAATGTTGCTGAATGAATAAATGAATGAATCAAAAACCAGATGGGACAGAGAAAGGCATCGCAAATAAATCTGAAGAAATTGGACAAAAGAGGAAGGAGGAACACACAGCATAGGCTAAAAGTGTGTTCATCTGGAGAACCAGACCAAGTTATGAAAAGACAGAATGAAAACAAGAAGTGCGATAATATATACTAAAGGACAATCAGTGTATATCATAAACAAAAAGAACAGTGAGAACAGAGAAATTTTCTGAAAGCCCATAAATAGGCCCTGGGCTAAGGCAAGACAGACTCTGAAATGACAGAAAACCTTAGCTCCTTGTAGGAAGCCACACTGGTGGACCCATAAAAGAGTACTGGACTCACATCTTAAACTATTGTTCTCTCCAGGAACTAGACTGATGAAGACCTTGACAGAGGAACTGCAGCTGTTGCAGTTAAAGCAGTTAAATCTGACATCTAAGAGAAAATAACACCTGTAATAGAGAAGCAGTTATTTGAAAGGACAAGGAGGCATGCATCAGATCTTTATTCCATGCCCTCTCTGCTCAAAACTAAGGGCAGAGAGGCAATGGCAGTGTTGTTTGGTCCATAAGTGTTTACCTGCCACAGAGAAGCCCCCCGGTTCAGAAAGTATGCTCTATGCTTTATGTGTGTGGCCCACAGGCCAAGTCCTGCTCTGCATGGGGCCCCTCTAAATTCTTGAGACAAATAGCATTATCTCATTCATATCTTAATTTTCTATCAGATTGTAATTTCCTCTTTAGAAAGAGACAGTGGGTGTGCTTCTGCAATCAATCCCGGCATGAAGCTGATAGTTGTTTCAAAAATTGATTTTAACATTATGCTAGCTTGGTTATTGGTCTAATTTGGCCATAGAAGTTAATATTCAATGTCTAGATTTCAGTTCTTTTAGCCCTTTGAAGTAGGTATTATTATTATCTTTAGTGTACCCCCAAGAAAAAGCAAGTGAGATGGATTGTTAATATATAGGTATTATGTCCTTTTCTGAATGAATGTAGAGAGAAACTTACAACATGTACACAGATATGAATAGACAGATGATGGCTGATGAAGATAGACAAATGATACATAAATACAGATCGAACCTGGCTCTAGCTAGTAAATAATCAAGGCTTAGGGCTGCCTCTGGGCTGTTTCCTACAGTAACTGATGAAACCCACTCATTGGTGGCCTGGAGGAGCCAAAACATTAGCAGAAGTCATCACTTGGCTGGCGTGTGCATCAGCATATGCATGGACCTCTCTTCCCTCCACTCTCGTTGGCTCCCAAGGAAAGGTAAGTATTTAACTTTGCCATGGCAACTAAGGAATGCCATTTATCTGCTTTTGTAGCAGTTTTTTGAAAAAGGCAGTGAATCACATTTTTCTAAAAGCAAGTGATCAACATGGACAACTACCATTTATGAGTTTTAAGACTTAAAGTTAAGTCTTTATATAAGTCTTACGAGTTACAAATCTTAAGACTTAGTAAATAGACTTCAATTATTTTTCCTAGCAAGTTTTTTTCCCATGTTAAACACACACCATGCTCCATATAATATTGGAAGCTGACAAATCAGGTTTTTATTAACCTGATTATACCAAATATGCAGCCCCAAAATGTTCTTACCTATAATTTACTTATAATGTTTCTACCTTAGAAGGATGATACCTTTCTGAAATTTGCTTTTACATTCTCATGTTCCACATTTTATGAAAAAGTCACATTTATTTTCTGTGCCATTTTTAAGCTTCACTTAGGCATTTTTCCAAAAACTATTTTCTAGTGTATTAAGAAATTCTGAAGTTGAGACATGTAGTAGCTAAAATACTGTTTTAATCAGGGCTCTTTCAAATGACACAAATATAGCCCAAGCTTGATTAAGCAAAGGAAAATGTATGATAAGCCATCTTGGGTGTCTCACAGAACCCAAAGGTAATAACATGACAGCACGTAACAAGGGCTAAAAAAGGAGAATCTCAAACAATACCGAAATGCTGTCACTGTCTCCATATCTCTTGCTCTTTGACTCCATGCTTCTCTCTCACTGCAACCACCTGTAGTCACATGGTAGAAACATGGGCAGTGACAACATCTAAATGTTACTGCTTATGACCAAAGTGTCTCTCTGGTAAAGAGATACTGCACCAATTCTTTTTCCTCAATTTAAAACAACAAAGAAACAAAATCAAAAAGAAGGGGAGGGACTACTCTTTGACCCAGTTTGCATCAAATGCCACCTACAGAATAATCACTCCTGGCCAAGAGGCAGGGCCATGTAGCGACTTACTTGGTTTATCAGCAGCAGGGTTGACTGTTTCCTACTTTCGGACATGTATTTTTCGCTTGGTTTTCTGGACACCGTTCTCCCTCTGTCCTCTCCCATCTTTCTGGATGCTTGTGCTTAAGTCTTCCTTGCTTGTTAAATGTCTGTGTAGAGAAGAGACAACTGCACCAAACCCCTTCCTCACAGGAATTGCCTGTAGCAGTTGAATTTAGCCCAGGTAAAAATTAGAGAGAGAGAAGGGAGCTAGCTTGGGTGGACCCCAGGATAAAGTCCTTTTGATTAGGAAAAATATAAGATATTTTAAAAACTTAAGGGAGGAAAAAGGAGTTGTTACAAAGGAATGACAATCCAACTGGTCTAAGCCTTATGGTAATAGAAAATAGGGGAATTATGCCTTCAGGAAATGAAGATAAATCATTTCCCATCTCGAATCCTAAACATAGTCAGAGTATCATTTAAGCATAATGGCATAATATACCCATTATCAAACTAAGAAAATTAACATGCCGAATACCCTTTCTTTGGCAATCTCCTGAAGACATACAATAACAAAATAATAGGGTCAACTAAGAAAAAGTATGACTCAGGAAAAAGCAATTCCTAAAGCAGAAAGCAATGAATAGAGAGGAGTGCCAGCATGACTGGCTTATGGCAGCCTATGGGGCTGGCATCCAGCTTGGAAAAAGATGGAGGTGACAGAAAGGAAGTCTCTGAGTAAAAAAAAACAAAAATGGTACTGTATAGAATCAACAACAGGATAGAGAGCTTGGAAAAAATGAGTATGGATTAATTAAAACATGAAATAATTAGGGAAAGACACTAAGAAATGAGGAAAAGATGATAAAATAATGGCATATAAGAGAAGGCAGAAACACATACACGAAGAACACAGAGAAGTTGACCTCGGACAAAAGAACAGACATTTAACCATTGGAGCCTGAAGGAGGAGAATGGGCTTTTCTATATTTGTAGGCTGACTGGGCAAGCCAAGAAGCCAAAATGATGGGCTTCCCTGATGGGCTTTCCCAATTATGCTTGTCAGATGGGTAAGTTATCAGCAAAAGGATGGGTGGAAGAGGGCCTTGTAACTCGGAGGAAAATTATAAAGGTTTGATATAGATATTGAGGGGAGTAAAAGGGGAAGTTGAAGCAGAAAAATGAAAATGTTATTAAGAAGCACTAGGGATTCAGCTGATGTTTAGGTCCTAATTTTATAGGGACATCATTTTATAGGCTTATGTCATTTTCTTAGCAGGTTTCCACTGATTGCATAGAGGAAAGAAAAGTGGATAATAACACTGACTTTGGGTTGGGAATTTGACTGTCAGGTGTAGGAAAAGAGTCGTAGCAACAATAATAAATTACATAGAGTTTGCCATATTCCGGGCACTAATACTGTATGTTCCTAGCTCCTTAATCATGTCTCCAAACATTTACCCCGGTCTGTGTGAGGTTCACCGATCTGTGGCCCATAGTGCCTCCTATAGATCCTGACACCCTTAGAGCACTTCCTCATCTCCCATTTCCAGACAGGAGTGGTTCCTTCAGTCTGGGTCCCGGAGTGGAAAAGCACATGCACCAGACCTGCAACAGCTGAACCACAGCTGCTACTGTGTAGCCTAAGAAAAGGAAATGTTTTTTAGAAAACACTGAAACTCGAGAGAGAAAAGATTGTTTACCTCCATTACTTGTAGATATTATTTGTCTCTATTTTACACACTGCCTCCCATCAAACCAAAATATAGGAATGCTTTATGACAGGCAGCATGCCACTAAATACTTTGAACATTTGTGTAACATGATAGGAGGTATAAGTAAGATCAACTTGGCTTGCTGCCTGGGGAAGAGACCCTGACACCACTTGGACCACTTCAACTGACTAAACACTCAGTGGCACTGGCAGTGGTAGAGGCATAGAGAGAAGACAAGAGATTAGAATAAACATAAGAATGGCTTTCATATTTCATAACAAATAACAGGAATTAATTAAAAATAACTTCAGAGAAGAAATTTTATCAAGAGATATTTTAAAAATATTATTAGATCTTTCCCCCAATTAAAGTTGATGCTATGCCATTACATCTCAATTGTAGAATTTATAATTTTAGAGTTATTTTTTAATTGAATCCTCTGCTGGTGTTCTCATCCAAATCATTAATTCTTACTGTTTAAAGAGTCTAGCAGACTATGGAAGCTGGGAGCAAACCCAGGTGGAATAATGAAAAGAATATCATATGTTTTATCCTAAAATAAAGGTAATCCAGCAAAAAGTTTATTTCGTACCACAGAATGGGAACCCTTTCCAGGGTGTGGAGGGTGTTCCAAACTGTTTTTAGAGAAAACTTGGCATCTCAGCCTGAAACTAGCCTGCAAGGTGATATTGGTAGGATGTGGAACTCCAAGGGAGACAGAAAACCAAAGGCAGGAGGAAAGGACGCCCAGTGCCTCTGAGAACATGGGCTTGTGTCGGAGGCACTGCAGATACCCAGACACAGCCAGCTTCAAACATAAATGCCGGGAGAGTCCAAAGTTAAATCAATATCCCCTCCGACCTAAGGTTCTCTTTATTACTGTTCTGTTGCCTGGGACTCTTTCTGCACATGTCTGTGTGGCTCCTTGCCTCCCTCACCTCGGCTCTCAGCTCTAGGCCACCTGACAGTAAGATCATCCCCAAGCAATCCCTGGCTCTCATTCTCTAACTCCCACCCATGCTATTGCTTTATTTTCTCTGAGAGTTATAACAGTTTGGCGTGCTGTGTTTTTACTAGTGTTTTTATCTGTTTATTGTCTGCTCCCCAAGAATGTCAGCTTCCTGAGGGCAGGGATGTGATGGCAGCCACTGCTGCACTCCCAGCACCCAGAAGAGTACTGAGCATTCGGTAAGCACTTAAACATTTGCTGGATGAATGAATAAAATTATCTGCAAATGAAAACCTATATGCAAGAGAATAATTCTGAAGAAAAATGCCTTATTATATGCTAAACCAGAGAACCAAACACAAAGAGGAAACAAACCAAAAAACATCTTTTATGCCTATTATGTGAAGAGCACTTCATGGGGATGCAAGGAATCTAAAAAGCATTAATGTTATCTTTTTAAAAATTCAAACTCTGGTAATGATTCCCACAATTTCAGGTCTACTTTATTTTTAATAGGTGAACTTTCCTGACTAGTTTTTTTGTGTACATTTGTTTTGTTTTTGCCAAATTCAATTGGACCAAGACCAATTCTCATATTCTTTATCATGCCTGCCTGAACCCTTATTTTGCAAGAAGTTTGAAAACATGAAGGATAAAGCATGATGCTTTTTTTCTTCTATATTATCATGTCTGTTAGAATTATAGAATTTTCTGGATTCTCAAGATAATTGGTTTCTTAAATAAACAATATTCTTGCAGCTAATAATTTTGGTTGAAAATGTAAAAGATACGAATCTGGTTTAGAGTGAGTCTGTGCTATAATTAAATTGCTCTACAGAATCAATGAATTCTAATACCAAAGTCTTAGTAGATTGTTTTTTTCATGTGTGAATTTAGCCCTTAAGAGGAATTGGGCACTAAAATCTAGTAAAATAAAGTTCTTTACTAAATTACCATGGCTTCTCTCAAAACTGCCTCTTCTCTTCATTCAACCCACCTTCTCAACCCACCCAATTCCACATGCCTTCCTTTCACTAACCCCTCATACATCCCATCAGGTCCCCAAACCTACTGATGTTTTTTCTTCATCATCTCCTCCATCTGTCCCTCTTTCTCCATCCGTACTTCCAAGACACACACCAGCCATGTCCCACCTGGGTTACCCCTATAGCCTCCTGACTGGTATCAGTCTCTGATCTTGTTCTCCATAGATTCAGCTCCTTTTCAACACTAGAGCCAGGTGATTTTTCTCAAACCCAAGCCTTATGCTATGCCATCTACTTGCTTCCAATCTTTAATGGTTCTATGAAGCTCTGAAGATGAAGTTCACGCTGTCTGGTTTTATATGAAAGGAGTTCATGATTCCTACTGAGGTTTCTAAATCTAGTGTCAAGGAGCAGTATGCCCTCACATTCTCTTTTTTAAGTGTATTCAAAAGGAAGGCTGATGTGTTCCCAGTACACAGTGCATATCTCTGCACATGTTTTCCCTATTCACTCTCTCATCAAATGATTCTGCAGGGGAATTATTTGCAAACCCCTGTTTGTCTTCCCAAGGCATCAGGTAAACCCTGGTATGGTGCATGTGGCAGGAATAGCTGAGGCCTCCGTGTACTTAGCAACCCAAGCAGTCCTAGTTCAGGCACCAGCTATGCTATGTTTGCTGAGCGGCATAGACAAGCTGAGGGGAAAGAGTGAGATTTCTTGGGACAACATAAAAAAAAGGGAGAGAAACAGCTTTTTAGAGATTGGAGAGAGGAGATTAAAAGAAGGTATTCTGAAGAAGCTGACAGTGAAATAAGAAAAATATCAGAGATACTAAAAGATGATTTAAAAAAAACTTACTGTGTAGGAAGGAAGTCATCATCACCTCACAAAAATCCTTCACCAGTAAGATTCTCCATGTTTTAGACAGTGTTTTTAAAATATTTCGTTTGATACACCGTGTGGGGGTGTGCAGGGACAGGTGAGAGCTCTGAGGGAGAGCTGGGACCCTTGCCCTGCTTGGGACTCAGCCTCCTACATAGGGTTTCTAACAAGCAAGGCCCACGGGGTGAGATAAGCATGTTCTGAGGCAGGTGATGCTCCCAACTTTGCTTCTAGTGGGGAAGGGTAGGTCAGAAAGAGAATTTGGAATCTGGCAGTCAGCCCTGGTCCTCACAGGCCCCAGAACAAGGGCCAATCCGGCAGCGAGATGAAGCCATCCGCCTGGACCGCCTGTCTCTGGTCGCTGCTCTAGCAGCTGCCTCACCCACGTGTCACAGAAAGCTTCAATTCAGGGCCAGTGTTACAGCCATTGATGTCCAAAAATTCACGAGAAATAAATTGTCTAACCTGGCCTGAAACCTCTCATTAGTACTATCAGGCACACTTTACAGAAAATGGAACTTCAATATTATTTAGGATTATAAAAGCTTCACCTAAGAGTGACAAGTGTAATATGACCCATCTGACCAACAATGGGGCCCCATACCCAGGTTCAAGGTTTTAAAAAGTAACTATTTCATGTTAAATATCCAGACAGAATAAATACGAGTTTCTTTAAATTTGATGGTAGAACCTGAGTCGAGGTTCCTTGTGTGAAAGGCCTTATTGTTGCCTCTACTAGCATTCTAAAATGACTGTGGAGCGCTCCTTTGTTTATACAATACCCTGAAGGGGCAGAGGCGCATGGTTAAGGCTGAAGAAGAAAGGAAATTGTGCTACACGCCTGTGTGTCAGTGCTCACTTCAGACACGGACAGGAAGACCCCTCTGACGTCACCGCACCACTGCGAACCAAAGCTCGGTTTCAGAGCTGAGACTGGACGTCGGGCTCTTGGCCCCCACTTCTTGGCTCGGTCCAGGAGTCCAGTGCACCTGCAGCTGATCGTCACAGCCGACCTACGTGTCTCGTCACAGCTCAGTCCTGTGGGGACTCTCAGAGCTGTCCTCACCTTCCACTACCCTGACGTTCCTTTCTTTACTTTTGATGACATTTGACTTATCTATCCCATCTAAAGCCTTTCTAAAATCTCAAGCTTTTGTCTCGATCATAATATAAGTTGGTCACAGGGATTGTAGTACAGCATGGAGAATACAGCCGGTGGTTCTGTAACACTTTTCTGTTGACAGATATTAATTGTACTAGTGGGGGTGAGGATTTAATAATTGTGTAACCACTGTTTTGTATACTTGAAGCCAACATAATATTGTATCAACAATAAATAGGTTTAAAAATTTTTTTTTTAAAAATCATCAAAGGCAATCCAGAAAAAAAATTCTCAAGACTTTTGCAGCTTATCTTTTATTTTGCTAATTCTCACATTAAAAAGTGAATATATAGATTCCAAACAGAGTAAATGTGATTTTTTAAGAAATACACTTTTTAAGTAAAGTCTTCTTAACTGTCTGGAAAATAACTATCATTTATTAGACCAAGTGCTTTAGCATGTTAATTCTAATTTTGACAAAAACCCTCTTGAAAATAATTGGTCCATCAGATTTATGGCCTATAAGAGTTAGTAGTTCTTGCTTTTACACTGTGGGTTCTGCATTTTCAACCTGATAATATTGTGTATTACTGACCAAAAGGCTTGACTCTCTGTCCCTTCACTTTGCTAAAGAAAATTGTGTTGTTTTTCCTGGGGTTCATCATGTGCTTCAAAATTGCATTTCAGTCTGGACAATATATATGAACTTGAGCGCCCCCAAACATTACGGAATATGTTCAGTCTGTTACCAGTGAACGTTCACATTTCAAATAATCCTCCTCATATTTGTTAAATTCTTACTTTTCCCTTGGTGTTTGACGACAACAAGTAGGAGTCAGGTCAGTTCACTTTAGCCTCACATCTATCTGAAGGCATGCGGCTGATCCCATCCCAGTCAACACGAGTTCTACCATTTTCATTACCAGTTTCATCTTTTCTACACATAAAAATGTCTTCCTATAATGGATAATAAAAACCTATCATAAAGCTCTACTTTAAAATGATGTATATTAATACATTTTTTCCATATGTGATGTTTTAACATGTGGGAAAAGGTTTTAATGAGCTACAGAGAGTAAAACTGTATGTGTCTGACTATGAGGACACAGAAAAGCACCAAAAGCCATGCTGCAGAGACTGGAGGACAGACCAGTACACAGGGAGAAACAAGCAAGCGAGCCTATGATCTCGGTGGGAAAGAGTCTGAGACAATAAATGCCTTAGATGAGGACAACTCTGTGGATTCCCAACCTTACCTTTCCTGAGACTAAATGGCACTTTCTGCCCTTGGGTTCTAAGAGAGAATTTAATATCCTAACAGTAAGTTCCCCATCTTTGCTTAAAGTAGCTCAAACAGATTTCTGTTACTTGTAATCAAATGAACCTCTTCTAAGATAACTGCTGACAGACCTTTGTGCTTGGTTAGTTTAATTGATGGCCATAAACATCCAACCTAAAATTAAAAGTGTTTTTGTGTACTCAGAGTGTGAAGCCTTTCCAGAATTATTAGTATGAAGTTTTTCAATAACATTTTTCAATAACAATATTTTTGATACAGGCAAGAACCCTCCACAGTCCCCCCAAAAAAGCCTAATGACAAAGTGAAGAATGGTTTTCAATGTTTTATTGGATTTGAGGCTGAGTCAGAATTGGGAAAACTGACATGTAAAATGAATATAGCCAACACATAGGCTAACTGAAGATTCCATGGAGATGTGACCCATAGGAATCTCAAGAATCCTGTGATACTTTTGAAAGAATGATGTAGACTTATTGCATGAAAATCCTAAATCACAGGAAAATTGAAAGCTGGAGACATTAATTATTATAATCAATGAAAGATTTCACTATAAATTCCTGGCAGAGTTAACAACTGCCTGGAGCCATGCATACCTCTGAGTGTCCAAAAAATCAGGGTAGACGTGCACCATATGTGCAGCTTGTCACGAAATCAGGCCTACAAGTCTGTTTGGGAAGTGTGTCATTAACCACTGGATACATTTTTTTAAATCACAGCATATGTCCTCTACAAGGAAGGAATTCTAAAATAGTGGACTATACAATGTATTGGCCTAATTTCAGCAAAATCAAAGAAAATATAACTAGCAATAGGCCTAATCATATTAATATTTAAGTACAGAAATCAGTGTCCACTTCAGTTCTCAGAACTAAGAGTGATATTATATAAAACCTTTGAATTAAATAAAGTGTTCTCAAATTATCTGCATACGATAGACTCAATCAATGTTACTTTCTTTTCCCCACCTTTTGATGAAAGATTAGCAAAATTCTTCAGAGGATAGAAATTAGACTTAAATTTTCCCAGTGTGAAAAATATACTTGAATGGTGAAAGAGCTGGAAAAAAATAAAAATAAAAAGCCAAATTCATAAACATGACTTTGTAATTAAATCCCTTTCTTAAAATAATCATATTGTTATAATCTTTTACTTTCATATTTGAACTTACTTGATTGTCATCTTTATGGAAATTGAACTGAACTCCACAACTTGAAGATATGACTATGCATTTGGATGTGTTTTCTTCTAATGGTACTAATTCCGTGCCTTAGAAATTAACCCTAATGCTTCTTGGAAGAATCTCTTCAAAATACAGCATTAGGCATTACTGAAGGAAATTATGTTAACTCACAGTCCTGATTTTAACTTAATTTTTTTTTTACAATTTATTTTATTTTAGTATCATTAACCTACAATTACATGAGCAATATTGTGATGATTAAACTACCCCCTTCATCAGGTCCCCCCCACCAACCCTATTACAGTCACTGTCCATCAGTGTAGTGAGATGAGAATCTCTACTTGTCTTCTCTGAGCTGTACATTAACTTAATTATTTTTTTATCTGTTTGAAGTTATATTAATTCTAAGACTGTGATTTTGAGAAAAGCTTTAATTATATGTATAGAAAAAGGAATTCTTTAATTTAACTTCAAAGAGATCAATCTATGGCATTTATGTTTTGAAAGCAGTAAGCTCTTCCTTTCCTGGGATTCTAGCTTCAGAGATATGTGGCATAATGCTCATAGGTCAATGCTAAAATACAGACCTATTTTGTAATATAAAACTAATTGTGGATAGAAGAGTCCATGGGTGTGAAAAAGTAAACTCTAATGACTCCAAATATGTATTTAAAACAATATCATGGATTTGAAGACAGTCCTGATATTTTTGCAGGAAAGGCCCAACTGGCCATTGTATCATTTAGAAGTAGTTTAGTCATTCTGTGCAGTACCCATCCAAAAGGTATCCTAGCTCCCAGTTTATAGCATAAACCTGTGTATGGGAGGGGATGAAACAGATCTGATGAATTAGCTGAATGCAAGTTCATGAAGTTCAGTTTGACAGCAATAAAAATTACAAATAGCTGAATCCATTCCAGGCTATCCCCTCTTTAGTCCATCTTCTGCTCAGAAATTCTGGGTATCTTAGAAGCCCTACACACCAGAGCCTCCTAGAACTACATCAGATTTCACAAAAATTCTTGGACTAACTAGTCCATATCCATATTTTATCCATGAACAGCTCCTATGCTAGTTTCAGGCCTTAAAATGTGCCCTAAAAACTGACACAGTAACATCTTCTCCAATAATCTCATTGATTTTAACAATTTGTTTATGAAAAAGATAGAAAATACATTATTCTGCTCATTTTTAGAAACAGAGATACTCAGAGACACAAATTAAGAAACTTTCCTGCTCTTGTCATCTAAATCATAGCAGCACAAATTCTAGCACCCTTTCTCAAAGTCACCATGCCTTCAGAGAGGAAACTGTCATTTGGTCTTATGCAGGACACATTATGTCCGTCTGGTGTGTAGGTGAAACCATACTTCACACTGGCTGGTGTGTGAGTATCCCCACAAAGGGAACTCTGCTTTTATAAAATGCAATTGAGGAGGGGGATTAAAGATGGGGCCGTGAGAGGTGAGACAGAGGCTTCCTCCTAAAACCGCATATAATATGAAAATAAAGCTATTTCAACTACTCTTGAAAGAGCAACGGGAAAGAGAACTACAATAAACTGCATACACCTGGAGACAAGAGCGGCCCTCACAGAAAATGGTAACGTACAAAAGCTGTGGTCCTGCGGGATCCAAGCCCCTCCCCCACCCCAGCTCACCGGCAGGAGGAACAGGAACAGAGCAGAGAGGGAGTGGAGAAATGGGACTGCTTAGTACCTAACTCTGGAGATCTACTCTGGGAGCACAAACCTACATTTCATGGTGCTTGCATGATGCTCTTGTAATTAGGAGCTTGGAAAGCTAAGACAGGCGGAGTTCCTGGAGAGACAAGGATTCCAGCTGCCTGTGAGATCAGGGATCCATACGCAGCTTCTCCAGGATGGGGGAGGGGCAGGCAGTCTGAGAGACTTCCTGGCAGGGAGGAACTTGGAAGGAGGCCTGCTGAGGGGGCAAGGACTGCACAGAGCTTGCTGCTCGGGACAAAGGACAGGTGGACAGGATTGTCTGGGTGCACTCTGCCCAGCAGATTGGGGTTTTTCTGATATTCAGGTGTGACAGCTCCCTGGCTGCCTGCATGGCTCCAGGAACCGCTTCTGTGACAGGCAGACTAGTGCACCTTTCGCCTGGCCTGCCCCACCGGGCTTGCAAAACTGGAAGCCATTCCCTGGTGTTGGGCCAAATGGAGGGAGGATCTGTCTACAGCAACTTAAAAGGCAAAGCACAGAGGCTTATACCTGTGTGCTCAGCCCACCGGTTCAGAGAGTGGAGACAGGCATAGCAGCCAGGAACCAGGAAACAGCCCTTTCCTCCCCCGAGGCACCAATACCACTCCCCTACAATCCCTGACGTTGCTTCAGGGGCTGAGCAGCTCCAGAGAGTAGAGCTTCTGGGCACTAGAGGGCTCCATACACAAATATGAAACGCCAAAGGAACCTGGTCCAGAGTAAAATTATGAACACAACTCCTGAGAAAGATTTTAATGATATGGACCTTATGACTCTCCCTGAAATGGAGTTCAAAATAAAAATCATTCACATGCTCATGGAGGTACGGAAGATATTCAAGAACTCAGGAATGAATTCCGGTCAGAGATCCAATCCTTGAGGAACACAATGGACGGTGTTAAAAGCAGATTGGATACGGTGGAGGAGACGATAAATGAAATAAAAACTAGAGAGGAGGAATACAAAGAAGCTGAGGTACTGAGAGAAAAAAGGATCTCTAGGAATGAAAGAATATTGAGAGAATTGTGTGACCAATCCAAACGGAACAATATTCGCATTATAGGAGTACCAGAGGAAGAAGAGAGAGAAAAAGGGATAGAAAGTGTCTTTGAAGAAATAATTGCTGAAAACTTTCCCACACTGGAGAAGGAAATAGTCTCACAGTCCATGGAAGCCCACAGAACTCACAACACAAGGGACCCAAGGAAGACAACACCAAAACACATAATAATTCAGATGGCAAAGGTCAAAGATAAAGACAGAGTATTAAAGGAAGCTAGAGAGAGAGAAAAGATCACCTACAAAGGAAAACCCATCAGACGATCATCAGACTTCTCAACAGAAACCTTACAGGCCAGAAGAGAATGGCAGGACATATTTAATGTAATGAAACAGAAGGGTCTCGAACCAAGAATATTGTATCCAGCACGATTATCATTTAAATATGATGGAGGGATTAAACAATTTCCAGACAATGGAAAGTTGAAAGAGTTTGCCTCTCATAAACCACCACTACAGGATATCTTAAACGTACTGCTCCAGAGGGAAGCACCCCTAAGGCTAAAAGATGTCACCAGAGAAAATAAAATCATAGCAAAGAAAGCAGACCATCCAAATACTAACTAAAGGCAAAGAATGAAACACCCAATATATAAAGAATGGAGGAGGAAGAATAGGAAGGGAGAAATAAAGAAAAATCAGATGGCATTCACAATAACTTAACAAGAAAGATAAGTTAGATTCTTAGATTGTAAAGAAGCAACCCTTGAACCTTTGGTAACAACGAATCTAAAGCCAGCAATGGCAATAAGTACATATCTATCAATAATAACCCTAAATGTAAATGGACTGAATGCACCAATCAAAAGACACAGAGTAACAGAGTGGATAAAAAAGAAAGACGCATCTATATGCTGCTTACTAGAGACTCACCTCAAACCCAAAGATATACGCAGACTAAAAGTGAAGGGATGGAAAAAGATATTTCATGCAAACAACAAAGAGAAAAAAGCAGGTGTTGCAGTACTTATATCAGACAAAATAGACTTCAAAACGAAGAAAGTAGCAAGAGATAAAGAAGGACATTACATAATGATAAAGGGGTCAGTCCAACAAGAAGATATAACCATTATAAACATATATGCACCCAACACAGGAGCGCCAACATTTGTGAAACAAATACTAACTGAATTCAAGGAGGAAATAGACAACAATGCATTCATTTTAGGAGACTTCAACACACCACTCACTCCAAAGGATAGATCAACCAGACAGAGAATAAGTAAAGACACAGAGGCACTGAACAACACACTAGAACAGACGGACCTAACAGATATCTACAGAACTCTGCACCCAAGAGCAACAGGATACACATTCTTCTGAAGTGCACATGGAACATTTTCCAGAATAGACCACATACTAGGCCACAAAAAGAACCTCAGTAATTTCAAAAATATTGAAATCCTACCAACCAACTTCTCAGATCACAAAGGTATAAAACTAGAAATAAATTTTAGAAAGAAATCAAAAAGGCTCACAAATATATGGAGACTTAACAACATTCTACTAACTAATCAATGGGTTAATGACCAAATCAAAACAGAAATCAAAGAATATATGAAGACTAATGACAACAACAACACAAAGCTGCAAATTCTGTGGGATGCAGCAAAGGCAGTTCTAAGAGGAAAGTATATTGCAATCCAGGCCTATTTAAAGAAGGAAGAGCATTCCCAAATGAACAGTCTAAAGACACAATTATTGAAACTGGAAAAAGAAGAACAAAGGAGGCCCGAAGTCACCAGAAGGAGGGACATAATAAAGATCAGAGAAGAAATAAATAAAATTGAGAAGAATAAAATAATAGAAAAAGTCAATGAAACCAAGAGCTGGTTCTTTGAAAAAATAAACAAAATAGATAAACCCCTAGCCAGACTCATTAAGAGAAAAAGAGAATCTACACACATAAACAGAATCAGAAATGAGAAAGGAAACATAACGATGGACACCACAGAAATACAAAGAATTATAAGAGAATATTATGAGCATCTATATGCTAACAAGCTGCAAAACCAAGAAGAAATGGACAACTTCTTAGAAAAATACAACCTTCCAAGAGTGACCAAGCAAGAAACAGAAAAACTAAACAGACCAATCACCAGCATCGAAATTGAATCAGTAATCAAAAAACTACCCAAGAACAAAACCCCCGGACCTGACGGATTCACCTCTGAATTCTACCAGACATATAGAGAAGAAATAACAACCATTCTCCTTAAAGTTTTCCAAAAAATAGAAGAGGAGGGAATACTTCCAAACTCATTCTATGAAGCCAGCATCACTCTAATACCAAAACCGGGCAAAGACCTCACCAAAAAAGAGAATTACAGACCTATATCCCTGATGAACGTAGATGCAAAAATACTCAACAAAATGTTAGCAAACCGAATTCAAAAATACATCAAGAGGATCATACACCATGATCAAGTGGGATTCATCCCAGGGATGCAAGGATGGTACAACATTCGAAAATCCATCAACATCATCCACCACATCAACAAAAAGAAGAACAAGAACCACATGATCATCTCCATAGATGCTGAAAAAGGATTTGACAAAATTCAGCATCCATTCATGATTAAAACTCTCAACAAAATGGGTATAGATGGCAAGTACCTCAACATCATAAAGGCCATATATGACAAACCAACAGCTAACATCATACTTAACAGCGAGAAGCTGAAAGCTTTTCATCTAAGATCAGGAACAAGACAGGGATGCCCACTCTCTCCACTGTTATTCAACATAGTACTGGAGGTCCTAGCCATGGCAATCAGACAAAATAAAGACATACAAGGCATCCAGATTGGTAAAGAAGAAGTCAAATTGTCACTATTTGCAGATGACATGATACTGTACATAAAAAACCCGAAAGACTCCACTCCAAAACTACTAGTACTAATATCTGAATTCAGCAAAGTTGCAGGATACAAAGTTAACAGACAGAAATCTGTTGCTTTCCTATACACTAATGATGAACTAACAGAAAGAGAAATCAGAAAAACAATTCCATTCACAATTGCATCAAAAAGAATAAAATACCTAGGAATAAACCTAACGAAGGAAGTGAAAGACCTGTACTCTGAAAACTACAAGACGCTCCTAGGAGAAATTAAAGAGGACACTAACAAATGGAAATGCATCCCATGATCTTGGCTAGGAAGAATAAATATTGTCAAAATGCCTATACTATCTAAAGCAATCTACAGATTCAATGCAATCCCTATCAAACTACCAACAGCTTTCTTCAATGAACTGGAACAAATAACTAAAAAATTCATATGGAACCACAAAAGACCACGAATAGCCAAAGCAATTCTGAGAAGGAGGAATCAAACAGGTGGAATTACGCTCCCTGACTTCAAACTCTACTACAAAGCCACAGTAATCAAGACAATTTGGTACTGGCACAAAAACAGACCCACAGACCAGTGGAACAGAATGGAAAATCCAAACATTAACCCAAACATTTACAGCCAATTAATATTTGATAAAGGAGCCTTGGATATACAATGGGGAGATGACAGCCTCTTCAGCAGCTGGTGTTGGAAAAACCGGACAGCTACATGTAAGAGAATGAAACTGGACTACTGTCTAACCCCATGCACAAATTTAACTCAAGGTGTATCAAAGACCTGAATGTAAGTCATGAAACCACAAAACTCTTAGAAAAAAACATAGGCAAAAATCTCTTGGACATAAACATGAGCAACTTCTTCATGAACATGTCCCCCTGGGCAAGGGAAATAAAAGCCAAAATGAGGACAAGTCCATGTCCTAGGTGATTTCATGCCATTCACCAAAGAATGTCAATAATACTCATACAGAATGACAGTCATAACAAAGCAACTTGACTCAGTTACTGGGCACCAATTGTCTCGTGATGAGTGCTATAAAAAAAATCCTGAATTTCTAATTATTTGAGGTTGATTTTATTATATAATTTACTTGGCCCAACATTCAGAGTGTTTCCATAATAATTCAAGTTGTTAGAATTCCACACTAATATTATTTATTTTTAACTTGGCTTCTTTGTAGATACAGATTTGCAGAAGTTAATCACAATGGTAGAAAGACCACCTGGGTTGAGATAGACCAGCAGTTCTCAAATCTGAGGGTGCATCGGAGGCACCTGAAGGGCTTGTCAAAACAAAGACTGCTGAGTCAGAGGTTTTTCAATAGGTCTGAAGTGGCACTTGAAAGCTTACATTTCTTTTTTTCTTTTTTTTAGGACAGCAAAGTACAGGCTTTTATTTAGAAATAAAGTGAAAGGACAGAGCTCCAGGCTCACACCAGGAGGGGACAAGAGAGTCCGGTGTGGTGCGTTGTCTAGGGGTTTTATAGGCAGATGAGGATTTTTCGAGAACATGAGGAAAGCTTAGGGGTGTGAACTTATAAGCAGTCCTAGGATATTTACAAGTAACCTCCTGCTCTGTTGATTTCTCCTCGAGATACCAGCATCTTGGTCTGGGGCATATGAAACAAGGCCACCTGCTCAGCCTGACCTCAGGGTGGGCTGAGGCATTGTTTGCTGAAGAGTAAATTAAGTGCAGTCTTATCTCTAAGGTGGAATCCTTCTTGCCTTTTACTGTGTTGTGGCTGGGTCTGCATGCTAAATTAGTTTCCCAGTTTGTAAAATCACCTCATTAGATCTGAAGGAGGAAAGACAGCACATAGGCCTGGGCCTTTTAGTATGCTAAAGTCAATCTTACACATGATTACAAATGATTAGCATAATAAAAACATGTGCTACTCTTCTTTATCTGGGGAACATTAACTGGTCTTACTGAAGAATGACTCTAGAGCTCAATGTTTAACACAGAGTTTTGGTAGGTGGTTTCTGTGCATGTAGTTACATTGCTCTGACTGCAAACATTCTGCTTTGCATTTTCCGGAGGCCCTCCCCCTACTCTGACTACACCCACAGTTCCTGTCTCATTCCCCCTCTACAGATAGAGACCCTAACTGCTGCTAGGGAAAGGGGGCAATGACCGCTCTGGCTGCTTCACGCTGATGTTGTGTCCAAGTCGCGAGTCCCGAGAGACCACCAAGGAGCCGATTCCGATGCAAACACAAAAGGGTCTTTTATTTCAAGCTCGAGCTCGGATCCACAACCTTCACCAACAGAGCGGGTCAGGAATGTGAGCCCCAAGCCCAGGGCAGACAAGGCTTTTATGTATTACAAGGTGGAGGAAGAAAGGAACTTGCACCTGGCATGAACTGGTTGGGGGATTCAAAAGCAAGCATGATTTGTAGGTTTTTCATTGGCTGAGTCTGGCTGGCCTGACTCCAGGCTGATGTAAAATGAAAGGTATGTAGGCTGGGGTGGGGGTCATACCTTTGCCTTTAATGGTCAGGTGGCCGGTTGTTGCTAGGGAGAGGCCCCCTTTCTTAAGATGGCCTTTTTAAAATGGAGTTTCTCTTGCTCTCACATTACTCCCTTTTCTTGTACATTGGGTCCAATCATGGGCCCAAGTCAGGGTTCTGTGGTTGGTATTGCGCATGTAATACCATAAGCTGCACTGTGTTTACTCGCTCTTTAACAAAGGTTACTAACTTATTAAGAATGCAAGGTCCAAATGTGAGCAAGGGTAATACAACTATTAGGGGACCAAGCAAGGTCTAATCTCTATTAGGGTAGTTAGCCAGGGGGAGCTACTGAACCAAGATTCGAGCCATCCTTGAGATTGGTCTCTCTCGCGCTTTCTTCGGCCAGCCCTTCTCTAACTTTAGCCATAGATTCTTTGATCACTCCAGAATGATTTATATAAAACAACAGTCTTTACCTAAAGCTGCACATAAGCCCCCCTGTTGTAAAAAGATTAAGTCTTTTAAACCTCTTTTGTTCTGGAGGACAACTTCAGCTTATGAGGTGAGTGACTCTTGTAGACGAGAGATGGAGGCTTCTAATCTCTCTATGTCTATGTCAATGGCCACTCTCAGGTCGCCGTAATACTTGTTCTGTAAGATGAGGGAAGAGATACCTGTGCCTGCTCCCGCCACTCATAAGCCTAGGAGCACAGTCAAGGTGATAGCAGTGATGGGTTCTCTTCGGACTCGGGCAGGGACTCCAGTTAGCTGGCGGAACAGGTCTTCTTCTGAATGACATAACAAGTTGGGTACTAGCTGTACTAGTATACAGAAATATTGGGACTGATTAAGGATTGTGGAGAGAAGGGGTGAGGCCAGGTGAGCATGCCCACCAACTTCTGGGGGAAGTAGGATGTACTCAGTACCCGCCGTAACAGGGACAGTGCAGTTACATAATTGTTGGTGGGTGTCTGGTACGTGGCCCAGGCAAAGACCTTGTCCTGTAACAGACAGCAAAGTTAGTTTGGCACTTTTTTGCTGCCATCTACAAGAATTGAGGCTGTCTGACTTGGTATAATTGGCATCAAGAGCAATTCCTTCATAATAAGGGGGCTTGTTATCATAGCATAACCAACAGGATTGTGCAAGGGCAGGTCTGGAAGCATTTAAGACTTTAAAGGTGTGAACCATGAGGCCCCAGAGGAAGCCATCCTCAGTAGAGAGATTGTCACTGGGCTTGCAGGAGGGCCCTGGGGCCCTGACTGGGGAGCGACTGGAGATGAGTGGCTGAGTGTGCCCTGTGGTCATAACAGCCTTTAGAGGGGGTTTAGTAGGTATGGGCCTGGGGGCTAGTACTTGGTTGGGTCCTACCCCGGTGTGGGGCAACGGAGCTGCTACCTGTCAAAGGGTGAACAACATTCCTATATCTTGTCCTGGGTTCCTAACTTTGTCATAAAGTCAGACTCCCCATGTCTTTCCAGTGTCCCACCCAGTCGCTTTCTTTCCTTGGTCCGTAAAGGATATACGTACAGGATTACGCTGACCTTTGTCTCCCTGACTGCCAGCAATCGGCTGCTTCACTGTTATTAGGTCACCTGTTTTGGGGCGGGGGGGCCCCACCAGTTGTGTCTGGTTGAGATGCACAACCAGGAGGCGCAGAAGTAATCTTCTGCTCCCCCACATGGGTCTCGTACGTGAGTTCGAGTCCGCGAGTGTCTGGGGCAAACATACAAGTGTATGTTTCCCTTGTCCATGAATGGTGCTATTGTCATGGGGACTTTGTAGGGAAAAAGAATCTGGAGCTCTATGTAGAGATCCAGGAACCAAGTGTCCTTGGGGCGAGATTGAGAAGTCTGATTAAGTATGGTCCCCGAGTCGGTGTCTATGATCTGCCATGTCAGGTTATAGGGCTGATGCGGGTTTGAAGCAATACATACAGCCAACTGAAATAACATCAGGAGCGCTTGAGCTTGAGTTTGAGAGGATTCCTGGCATCTGGAGTCTGAACTTTCCATTGTGGCAAGAAGTCTTCTGTGAGTGCGAAGGGATCTGCTGGTCTCACATGAGTGTAATGGATCCAAGTTGCGATTCCGTAGACTTTGAGAGCAGTGGATGTTGTCAAGACCACGATGTATGGACCCAGCCAGCAAGGTTGAAGGTTTTCTTGTTGGTGTCTTTTTACATAGACCCAGTCTCCTGGCTGGAAACAGCGGGGGGCAGGCAGAAGTCCAGACTCAAAGAGGGTTTTCAGCTTAGGCCAGATACTCTGGTGCATTGCTTGTAATGCCTTCAAGGAATTTAGCAAATTAGTATCTTCAAATTCATTTAGCATTTCAGACTGAAAATTAGGTGTGATAGGAGGGAGGATTCCAAACATGATTTCAAAGAGAGAAAGACCTAATTTATAGCGTGAGTTGCATACTCTAAAAAGGGCAAAGGGAAGGAGAGCCACCCAGTCCCCGCCAGTCTCCTGGGTTAATTTGGTCAAGGTCTCTTTTAGAGGTCTGTTCATCCTTTCTACTTGACCTGAGATTTGGGGCCTAGATGCACAGTGTAATTTCCAATCAGCCCCTAAAATGACAGCTAAACTCTGGCTTACCTTGGAGATGAAGCTGGTCCGTTATCAGATCCTAATACTACCAGAAAACCATACCTGGGCAGGATGTCTTCGAGTAATTTCTTTGCTACCACCTGTGCAGTTTCATGTTTGTTGGGGAAGGCCTCTGTCCATCCTGAAAAAGTATCTACAAACACTAGCAAGTATTTGTATCCATATTTACCAGGTTTCACCTCAGTGAAATCAACTTCCCATTAGGCTCCGTGTCAATCTCCTCTCAGTCGGTTTCCAGGGTTTTTGTCAGTTTTGGTTGCATTAGTTAACTGACAAGCCTTGAAATTAGCTACTATCTGTTCGACTTTAATGTGCGCATTTTTGAACATTATTCCTGAATGTCTTATTAAGTCCTGCATCTTACTAGTTCCCATGTGAGTAGCTCGATGTATCTTGAAAAGAACCTGATCTCCCAGTTTTTCCAGGAGTATAACTTTACCGTCAGCCATTAACCACCATCCTTTAGGGCAATGGGACATCGGTATCTGGCGGGCCCATTTGACATCTTCAGTATATTCTGGTGATGCTGGTAGCTGGTATTCCCAGGGTCAGGTAGGTGTGCTGGCAGAGTAATCATTGCTTCTATTGCCACTTTTCAGGCAGTGGCATCAGCCATATTGTTGCCCTTTGCCACTGGGGTATCAAATTTCTGATGCCCTGGGCAGTGTATGATGGCTAGCTTTTGAGGTAGCCACAGGGCTTGTAGGAGGGCTAGTATCTCTTTATTTTTATTGTTTTTCCTTCTGCTGTTAATAGACCTCTTTCCACATATATAGCCCCATGAATATGGGCAGTTGCAAAAGCATAGCGACTGTCCGTGTACAAATTTAGTTTGGTGTCTTTTCCAAGAGTCAGGGCTTTAACTAGGGCTATTAGTTCTGCCTTCTGGGCTGAAGTTCCAGCTGGCAAAGGCTCCGCCCAAGTAACCTCAGTTTCTGATACTACTGTGGCCCCTGCATAACTTTGCCCATCCTTGGATGAAACTGCTTCCATCAGTGAACCAAGTGATTTCCGCATCTGGAAGGGGCCAGTCTGTCAAGTCCTCTCGCACCGCACTCCATGTACACATGCTAATATCCCTGTACAATCATGTAGAGGTGCTTCCAGGACCGGATCAGGCAGCAGTGAAACTGGGTTGAGGGCAGCAGGAGCCTGGAAGATAATCCTACCAGGGTTAAGTAAAAGACTCTGGTAGTGTGTCATGCAGGCGTTACTGAGTCATCGGTCAGGAGGTTGTTTCAGGACCCCTTCAATAACATAAAGGGTGATTACATACAATTCTTGTCCCAGAGTTAATTTGTCGGCATCTTTAACCATCAGGGCAACAGCGGCAATTATGTGAAGGCATGGAGGCCATCCTGAGGCCACAGGGTCCAGTCGTTTGGACAGATATGCCACTGGGTGGCGCCAGGATCCCACATATTGGGTTGGGACTCCTTCGGTAATGCCTTTGTTTTCATCGATGTAAAGGTAAAAAGGTTTGGTCACATCTGGCAATCTCAGGGCTGGGGCAGACAAGAGGGCCCTTTTTAGGTTCTCAAAGGCCAGCTGTCTTTCCTCAGTCCAATCAAAGGTGACTGTTCTTTTGTGGCCTCATAGAGGGGCTTGGCCATCTCTGAAAACCCGGGAATCCATAGCCGACAAAACCCAGCTGACCCCAGGAATTCCCTTACCTTCCATGGCGGGTCAGGTGGGGGTATCTTCAACACAATTTCTTTGCGGGCTTCTGAAAGCCATTGCTTACCACCTTCAAGAATGAATCCCAAGTAAGTAACTTGAGGTTTGCAAATCTGTGCTTTCTTTGAAGAGGCTCGATATCCTAAGTCACCCAGTGTTTGTAACAAGGCTTGAGTTCCCTTTAAGCAGGTCTGATAGTCTTCCGCCGCTATAAGCAGATTGTCTACATACTGTAAGAGAGTTAACTGGGGGTGGTTAGTTCTGAACTCACCCAAGTCCTCATGTAGGGCTTCATCAAAGATGGTTGGAGAATTCTTAAATCCTTGTGGTAGGCGGGTCCAGGTCAGTTGGCCATGGATGCCTTTCTCAGGATCAGACCACTCGAAGGCAAAGATTTCTTGGCTCTTAGGGGCTAAAGGTAGACTAAAGAATCCATCTTTCAAGTCCAACACTGAATACCACACATGATGAGGGGGCAGAGAGGTCAATAGGGTGTAAGGGTTAGGTACGGTCAGGTGAATATCCGTGACCCTCTTGTTAAGTTCTCGGAGTCCTCAACTGGACGGTAGTCCTCAGACCCTGGCTTCTTAACAGGTAGGAACAGAGTGTTCCAGGCTGACTGGCACAGCCTCAATATCCCCTGCTCTAGCAGCTGGCGGATGTGGGGAGTAATTCTCCTTCTTGCTGTTAAAAGCATGGGGATTGTCGTACCTTGACGGGGTCTGCTCCTGCCTTGAGCTCAACGAAAACCAGGGGCCGGTGTTCAGCTAGCCCCATTCCCCCCTGTCTGCCCACGCTCTCGGGAGCCATTGGAGCCACGAGTCTCTATCCACCAGGACTTCCGGGGGCTGTTGATGGAGGCAATATTCATCTTCTAGACTAATGCTTAGCACTTAAATTGGGTGTCCCCTGGGGTCTAAGATCCTGGTGTCCCCTTGGTGAAAGTGGATGTGAGCTCCCATCTTGGTCAATAGATCATGACCTAGGAGTGGATAGGGACAGTCTGGAATAACCATGAACGAGTGGGATACCCGGCCCACACCAAGATCCACTGTTATTTGGGTAGTCCATGAGTATTTTTTCATGCCAGTGGCCCCTTGAACCCAAGATGACTTGGCTGAAAGTGGCCCTTGAGGAGCAAAGAGTACTGAGTGTTGGGCTCCAGTGTCTACCAGGAAGTCAATGGGGGTCCCCTCCACTTTTAGGGTTACCCTGGGTTCAGGGAGGGGACCCGAACCCCGTCCCCCCAGTCACTGAGTTCATCTATGGTCAGGAAAGGGTTCCTGGGTTGTTTTCTCTTCTTGGGGCATCGTCTAGCCCAATGTCCCTCTTCTCTACAAATCGCACATTGGTTCTCGCCCACCGGCCTCTGAAGTAGGTCTCCTTACCTTTGGTGTCTTCTTCGGCTATTTTCCGGAGTCATCTCTCTCTCTCTTTGGGTTCAGCTGTAGTGGCCGCCAGGAGGATGCGGGCCATGGTTTTGGTTTGACCGTCTGCTGCTTTAGCTTGTTTGTCTTCAGGGCTTTCTCTGGTGTTGTATACTCTTTCTGCCACGGCTACTAAGTCTTGAATAGTTTTTTCTCCTAACCGGTCTGTCTACCTTCTACAATTTCTTTCTAATGTCTGGGGCAGCTTGGTTAAGGAAAGCCATTATAATGGCTGCCTTTGTTTCTATTGCCTCAGGGTCCATAGGGGTAAATTGGCGGAAGGCCTCTATGATCCACTCTAGAAAGGCGGCCGGGCTTTCATCTTTGCCCTGTTGAACATCTCCTACTTTAGCCAAATTAGCGGGCTTCGAGCAGCTGCTTTGAGGCCCCCCAACAGAGTCTGGCGGTAGACCTGGAGTCTCTCCTTACCTTCTGCCGTGTTGAAATCCGAATTAGGGCGCGATAAAGGAAAAGAAGCATTAATAGTGTCCAAATTGGTGGTTGGTTCTCCCGTGTCCCCAGGAACCAACTTTCTGGCTTCAGTCAGAGTCCTCTCTCTCTTCTGTCGTGAAGAGAATCTGGAGGAGCTGTTGGCAATCATCCATGTTGGCTGATGAGTAAACAGAACAGTTTCTAAAAGATTAATTCATTCTCTAGGAGTCTCAGAAAAGTTAGCATGTTGAGTCCTCCAGTTGTATAAATCACTAGTGGTAAAGGGCCAGTAGTGATCGGCCGGGCTGGCTGGAGAAGCGGCCTTTCGACTCCTCGCACTCTGAGCGGGCCCGCCTCCCCCAGCGGTAACAACCTGCGCCTGCGGAGGCAGCAGTGGAGCAGCCTGTGTTGGGGGCGGACCGCCTGCACCGGCGCGGGGTGATAGGGGGGAGGGAAGATGAGTTCTTCATTGGTCCCTCCCTGTAAAACAAGGTAAAGAGGTGCTTTTGGCTTGGTTTCAGATCCGGTCTTCATCTGAACATCCAACACTGACTCAGGTTTCTGTGGGGCAAAAAAGGTTTAAGCCATGGAAGGGGATTTTTGACTAAATCTTTCCAGACCAGGATATAGGGGACATGGTCTGAATAGCCTGTACGGGGACAAAGGATGATCTGCTGGACTCTCAGGATGGCATCCAGGTCGAAGGTCCCCTCCGCAGGCCATCCGATACCGAAAGTTGGCCATTCAGAGCTACAAAAAGTGATTAGTCTACCCTTCCTAATAATTCCTAAGCTAAGGTTGTTTGCTCGTTCTTTGAAATGTTCCGTTATCAGAGACAACGGAGTAGAAGAGGTCTGACCATTTTCTCAAAATAAAAAGCTATCAACAGCCCACTAAGTATCACAGACAAACAAAAAGCAAAAAAAAAGGTGCCCGCGGGCGTTCGAAAACAAAATTGAAAGTGGGATGACAGCAATCTGCCGCTCAGCAGTAGCGACTTGCCTCATTCTCTCTGAGATTCCAAACATATTAGGGGCACTCTGTCCCCTTCTAATGGGCCCGGAACCTGTTCCGGGACTCCCTCAGACAGGGGACTCAAACCCCCTCCAGATGGGCCCTGGACCAACTCCAGGACTCTTTCAGAACAGCCTGGAACCAGCTCCAGACCTCCAGATGGCCCCAGGGGGGGAGAGGGGAGGGAGCCTCGAACCACCACGGAGACTCAGAAGTGCCTGCTGAAGAACTGCCTGGCACCAGAACAGGGCTGGCACAGGCCTCCTGAAGAGCGGCCCAGCACCATAACAAGGCTGGCACAGGCCTTCTGTATAATGGCCTGGCACAGACCCCAGACGGTCCCCGGCAGGGACTCGAACCACCATCGGGACCCCGGGGCCTGGAACGTCTTGCAGGACCCCCAATCAGTGACCTTCCACACCGCGTCTGACCAGGTCTTATACCGATCTCTTCAAATTCAGATTGGGCCCTTTTCAGAAAGTGAAAGAGTGCAGCGTAACACACAACACAAACAATAGGCACAAAGTTTGTACCACGCACACACACAAAGTTCTTACCGGCCGGCGCAGACCCTTCGGGTCGGGAGTCCTGGGGGTCTTGGGGATCCTGGACAAGCCCCCAAATGTTGTGCCCAAGTCACGAGTCCCGAGAGACCACCAAGGAGCCAATTCTGATGCAAACACAAAAGGGTCTTTTATTTCAAGCTCGAGCTCGGACCCACAACCTTCACCAACAGAGCAGGTCAGGAATGTGAGCCCCGAGCCCAGGGCAGACAAAGCTTTTATGTATTACAAGGTGCAGGAAGAAAGGAACTTGCACCTGGCATGCGCTGGTTGGGGGATTCAAAAGCAAGCATGATTTGTAGGTTTTTCATTGGCTGAGTCTGGCTGGCCTGACCACAGGCTGATGTATAATGAAAGGTATGTAGGCTGGGCTGGAGGTCTTACCTTTGCTTTTAATGGTCAGGTGGCCGGTTGTTGCTAGGGGGAGGCCCCCTTCCTTAAGATGGCCATTTTAAAATGGAGTTTCTCTTGCTTTCACACTGAGAGGGTGCACAGTAAGGGGTGCAGCTAGGTCTCCATCAATGGTCGGTCAAGAGAGCCTTGGAAGATGGGCACTTCCATCAGGGGGTCTATTTCCATCACCATTTGCAGTCTTATGGCTTCTAGGCGAGACAGTATAAATCATGTTAGTAGATTAAATATACAGGGGATAAACATTAGTGTCAGGGTAATGATGAGCCTGATGAGCAAAACGCATTTCCACTAAAAGAACGTGGAAAGCCAGTTTCCTATTGTAGTCGTCTGCAGGATTTCCAGGTCTGATATAGCTTGGATTTGCCTTTGGAGATCCTGAACTCAAACATTAGTAGTTGAGGATTTCTTTTAAACAGTAGTTTCAGATCCTCTATAGGTTCACAGGCATACTTGGTTCCTGAATTTTGGTGTTCTGTGTAAAAGGTTTTTCTGCATCTGTGTTGTCTGGGAGGTCTTGGGAGGAGTTTTTCCAGGCCTTTATTCTGGAGTGATGAATCCAAGCCTCAATACCTGTGATTTTGACAGCTGTAGGAGAAGAGAGTATAACAGTGTGGTGCCCTTCCCAGACTGGATTAAGAGTTGGAGAATTAGAAGGAATTGATTTAATTAGGACTTTATCTTCTGGTTCAAAGAGGGCTTCCCCAGTTAGATTTTGAAGGAGTGTCTGGAATTTAGCCAGGTGTGTCACATATAGGATTATCTCTGTGACTTCTCTGTCCATGATTAAATCATTCCTTAAGAAAGGTCTTCCATAGAGCATTTCAAAGGGGCTTAACCCTGAAAATTTGGGAGTATTTCTTATTCTTATTATGGCTAAAGGTAGTAGGTCAGACAAGGGCAAGTGAGTGTCTTGTGACAGCTTTCTTAGGTGTCTTTTAATAATGTCATTAGTTTTTTCTACTTTACCTGAGGACTGTGGCCTCCAGGCACAGTATAAATTACACTGAATACCAAGGGCTCAGGACACTCCTTGGTCACAGCTGCTTTAAATGCTGGGCCATTGTCACTTTGTAATCCTTGGGGCATCCTAAATCGGGAAATAATTTCATGTAAGTATTCTCACTACTTTCTTTGCTTGTTCAGTTCTACAGGGGAAGGCCTCGACCCATCCTGTGACTGCATCTAGCCATACAAGGAGATACTGGAATCTTTTTGCCTTTGGCATATGTGTAAAGTCTTTTTGCCAGCCCTCCCCTGGGTATCTGTCTGTTTGCTGTAATCCAGGAGGGACATTTTCTATACCTAAATGGAAAGTCTGGTGTAAAGTTTTTTTTTTTTTTAATTTATTTTGGTATCATTAATCTACAATTACATGTGCAATATTATGGTTATTAAACTACCCCCTTCATCAGGTCCCCCCCACCAAACCCATTACACTCACTGTCCATGCTATAGAATAACTACTTGTATTTTCTGAGTTGCATAGCCCAACCCATGCCCCCCCAACACTACATCTGCTAATCGTAATGCCTGTTTTTCCCCCTTATCCCTCCCTTCCCACCCATCTCCCCAGTCCTTTTCGCTTTAGTAACTATTAGTCCATTCTTGCGTTCTGTGAGTATACTGCTGTTTTGTTCCTTCAGTTTTTCTCTTTGTTCTTATACTCCACAGATGAGTGAAATCATTTGATACTTGTCTTTTTCAGCTTGGGTTATTTCACTGAGCATAATACCCTCTAGCTCCATCCATGTTGTTGCAAATGGTAGGATTTGTTTATTTGTTATGGCTGAATAATATTCCATTGTGCATATGTACCACATGTTCTTTATCCATTCATCTACTGATGACACTTAGGTTGCTTCCATTTCTTGGCTATTGTAAATAATGCTGTGATAAACATAGGGGTGCATCTGTCTTTTTCAAACTGGGCTGCTGCATTCTTAGGGTAAATTCCTAGGAGTGGGATTCCTGGGTCAAATGGTATTTCTATTTTGAGTTTTTTGAGGAACCTCCATCCTGCTTTCCACAATAGTTGAACTAATTTGAATTCCCACCAGCAGTGTAGGAGTGTTCCCTTTTCTCCACATCCTCGCCAACATTTCTTGTTGTTTGTGTTTTGGATGTTGGCCATCCTCACTGGTGTGAAATGGTATTTCATTGTGGTTTTAATTTGCATTTCCCTGATGATTAGCGATGTGGAGCATCTTTTCATGTGTCTGTTGGCCATCTGAATTTCTTCTTTGGAAAAATATCTATTCGTGTCCTCTGCCCATTTCTTAATGGGAATATTTGCTTTTTGTTTGTTGAGGTGTGTGAGTTCTTTATATATTTTGAATGTCAACCCCTAATGGATACGTCATTTATGAATATATTCTCCCATACTGTAGGATGTCTTTTTTTTTTCTACTGATGGTGTCCTTTGCTGTACAGAAGCTTTTCAGCGTGATATAGTCCAACTTGCTCATTTTTACTTTTGTTTCCTTTTCCCAGATAGATATGTTCATGAAGAAGTTGCTCATGCTTATGTCCAAGAGATTTTTGCCTACGTTTTTTTCAGAGTTATATGGTATCATGACTTACATTCAGGTCTTTGATCCATTTTGAATTTACTTTTGTGTATGGGGTTAGACAGTAATCCAGTTTCATTCTCTTACATGTAGCTGTCCAGTTTTTCCAACACCAGCTGCTGAAGAAGATGTCATCTCCCCATTGTATATCCAAGGCTCCTTTATCAAATACTAATTGACTGTATATGTTTGGGTTAATGTTTGGATTTTCTATTCTGTTCCACTGGTCTGTGGGTCTGTTTGTTTTTTGTGCCAATATCAAATTGTCTTGATTACTGTGGCTTTGTAGTAGAGCTTGAAGTCAAGGAGTGTAATTCCCTCTGTTTTATTCCTCCTTCTCAGAATTGCTTTGGCTATTCGGGGTCTTTTCTGGTTCCATATGAATTTTAGAATTATTTGTTCCAGTTCTTTGAAGAAAGTTGGTGGTATTTTGATAGGGATTGTTTAGAATCTATTGATTGCTTTACGTAGTATAGCCATTTTGACAATATTTATTCTTCCTAGCCAAGAGCATGGGATGAATTTCCATTTGTTAGTGTCCTCTTTAACTTCTCTTGGAGTGTCATGTAATTTTCAGAGTATAGGTCTTTCCCTTTGTTCGTTAGGTTTATTCCTAGGTATTTTATTCTTTTTGATGCAATTGTGAATAGAATTGTTTTTCTGATTTCTCTTTATGTTAGTTCATCGTTAGTGTATAGGATAGCAACAGATTTCTGTGTGTTAATTTTGTATCCTGTAACTTTGTTTAATTCAGATATTAGGTCTAGTAGTTTTGGAGTGGAGTCCTTAGGATTTTTTATGTACAGTATCAAGTCATCTGCAAATAGTGATAATTTGACTTCTTCTTTACCAATCTGGATGCCTTGTATGTCTTTGTTTTGTCTGATTGCCGTGGCTAGGACCTCCAGTACTATGTTGAATAACAGTGGAGAGAGTGGGCATCCCTGTCTTGTTCCCAATCTTAGATGAAAAGCTTTCAGCTTCTCGCTGTTAACTATGATGTTAGCTGTGGGTTTGTCATATATAGCCTTTATGATGTTGAGGTACTTGCCATCTATACCCATTTTGTTGAGAGTTTTAATCATGAATGGATGTTGAATTCTGTCAAATGCTTTTTCAGCATCTATGGAGATGATCAAGTGGTTTTTGTTCTTTTTGTTGATGTGGTGGATGATGTTGATGGATTTTCGAATGTTGTACCATCCTTGCATCCCTGGGATGAATCCCACATGATCATGGTGTATGATCCTCTTGATGCATTTTTTAATTCGGTTTGCTAATATTTGGTTATTTTTGCATCTACGTTCATCAGGGATATTGGTCTGTAATTTTCTTTTTTGGTGAGGTCTTTGCCCTATGTTTGTATTAGAGTGATGCTGGGTTCATAGAATGAGTTTGGAAGTATTCCCTCCTCTTCTATTTTTTGGAAAACTTTAAGGAGAATTGGTTTTATTTCTTCTCTCTATGTCTGGTAGATCAGAAGTGAATCCATCTGGTCTGGGGTTTTTGTTCTTGGGTAGTTTTTTGATTACCTATTCAATTTCGTTGCTTGTGATTGGTCTGTTTAGCTTTTCTGTTTCTTTTTTGGTCAGTCTTGGAAGGTTGTATATTTCTAAGAAGTTGTCTGTTTCTTCTAGGTTTGCCAGCTTATTGGCATATAAGTTCTCATAGTATTCTCTCATAATTCTTTGTATTTCTGTGGGGTCCGTCATTATTTTTCCTTTCTCATTACTGATTCTGGTTATGTGTGTAGATTCTCTTTTTCTCTTAATGATTCTGGTTAGGGGTTTATCTATTTTGTTTATTTTTTCAAAGAACCAGCTCTTGGTTTCATTTATTTTTCTATTGTTTTATTTTTCTCAATTTTATTTATTTTCTCTCTGATCTTTATTATGTCCCTCCCTCTGCTAAATTTGGGCCTCATTTGTTCTTCTTTTCCCAATTTCAGTCATTGTGTCTTTAGCCTATTCATTTGGGAATGTTCTTCCTTCTTTAAATAGGCCTGGATTGCAATATACTTTCCTCTTAGAACTGCCTTTGCTGCATCCCACAGAAGTTGTGGCTTTGTGTTGTTGTTGTCTTCAGTCTCCATATGTTCTTTGATTTCTGTTTTGACTTGGTCATTAACCCATTGTTTAATTAGGAGAATGTTCTTAAGTCTCCATGTATTTGTGAGGCTTTCTTTTTTTTTAATTTATCTCTAGTTTTATACCTTTGTGATCTGAGAACTTGGTTGGTAGAATTTCAATATTTTTGAATTACTGAGGTTCTCAATATTTTTGAATTACTGAGGTTCTTTTTGTGGCCTAGTATGTGGTCTATTCTGGAAAATGTTCCATGTGCGCTTGAGAAGAATGTGTATCCTGTTGCTTTTTGGTGACAGTTCTGTAGATGTCTGTTAGGGCCATCTGTTCTAGTGTGTTGTTCAGTGCCTCTGTGTCTTTACTTATTCTCTGTCTGGTTGATCTGTCCTTTGGAGTGAGTGGTGTGTTGAAGTCTCCTAAAATGACTACATTGTTTTCTATTTCCTCCTTTAATTCTGTTAGTATTTGTTTCACATATGCTGGCGCTCCTGTGTTGGGTGCATATATATTTATAATGGTTATATCCTCTTGTTGGACTGACCCCTTTATCATTATGTAATGTCCTTCTTTATCTCTTGCTACTTTCTTCGTTTTGAAGTCTATTTTGTCTGATAAAAGTTCTGCAACACCTGCTTTTTTCTCCCTGGTGTTTGCATGAAATATATTTTTCCATCTCTTCACTTTTAGTTTGTTTATATCTTTGGGTTTGAGGTGAGTCTCTTGTAAGCAGCATATAGATGGGTCTTGCTTTTTTATCCATTCTATTACTCTGTGTCTTTTGATTGGTACATTCAGTCCATTTACATTTAGGGTTATTATTGATAGATATGTACTTATTGCCATTGCAGGCTTTAGATTCGTGGTTAACAAAGGTTCAAGGATTGCTTCTTTACTATCTGACAATCAAACTTAACTTTCTTGTTAAGTTATTGTAAACACAGTCTGGTGTTTCTTTATTTCTCTCCCTTCTTATTCTTCCTCCTCCATTCTTTATATATTTGGTGTTTTATTATTTGCCTTTAGTTAGGATTTGGATGGTCTGCTTTCTTTGCAATTATTTCATTATCTTTGGTGACATCTTTTTAGCCTTAGGAGTGCTTCCCTCTAGAGCAGTCTGTTTAAGATATCCTGTAGAGGTGTCTTATGGGAGGGCAAACTCTCTCAACTTTCACTTGTGTGGAAATTGTTTAATACCTCCATCATATTTAAATGATAATCGTGCTGAATATAATATTGTTGGTTCAAGACCCTTCTGTTTCATTACGTTAAATATATCATGCCATTCTCTTCTGGCCTGTAAGGTTTCTTTTGAGAAGTCTGATGATAGTTTGATGGGTTTTCCTTTGTAGGTGATCTTTTTTCTCTCTCTAGCTGCCTTTAATACTCTGTCCTTATCTTGATCTTTGCCATTTTAATTATTATGTGTCTTGGTGTTGTCTTCCTTGGGTCCCTTGTGTTAGGAGATCTGTGGGCTTCCGTGGACTGCGAAACTACTTCCTTCCCCAGCATGGGGAAGTTTTCAGCAATTATATTTTTTAAAGACACTTTCTATCCCTTTTTCTCTCTCTTCTTCCCCTGGTACTCCTATAATGCTAATATTGTTCCATTTGTATTGCTCACACAGTTCTCTTAATATTCTTTCACTCCTAGAGATCCTTTTATCTCTCTCTGCCTCAGCTTCTCTGTATTCCTGTTCTCTTATTTATATTCCATTAACAGCCTCTTGCATCTCATCCAGTCTGCTGCTAAGCCAGTTGATCACTTGTCTCATTTCTGCATTGTCTTGCCTCACTTCCCTTACTTCCTCCCTCAGCTCTTGCATAATTCTCTGTAGATCTATCAGTATGGTTATGACCTTTATTCTGAATTTTTCAGGAAGATTGTGCTTTTCCATCCTTTTAGACTCCGTCTCTGGTGTCTGAGTCTGGGTAAGGTTTGTTTGTACCATATTCCCCTGTCTTTTCATGGCGGTAGACGTGGTTGCTAGTAGGTGCCACGTATGTCAGCTGGGCTCTTTATGACTTTAAAAAAAAAAGAAGAGAAAGAGAAGAGAAAGAAAGAAAAGAAAAGAAAAGAAAAAAACACCAAAAACAAACAAACAAACAAAAGCACATCTTCCAGGAGTAGATTCTCTGAGGATGCTGTAGGTGGCCCTGTTGCTCCTCTATTCCACAGCCACGGCCATACTGCTCTGCAGGGCACTCTGTATCTCTGGCTGGGCGGGAACAAATGGGAGGCTGCTGATCTCTGTTGAAAGTTTCAGTAGGGCTACTTTTTCCCAGTCGCCAGCCAAATGGTCAGAAATTCCCCCAGGACTCCCAGCCTGCTGGGCCTAATGTGCTGGAACAACCCTGTTCCTCAATTGATCCCCTATCTCTTTAAGAACGCTAAAAAAATCGCATGCTTTTCTTTTGTCCCGGGGAGCCAGCTGCGAGGACCCAGTGCATTCCCAGGCTCAGATCCTGCACCCTCTGTTTATCCAGTGTCTGATACGCTGTGCGATGTGTGTCAGCCCTCCTGGCGCAGATCACCAGGGCTGGTTATTTCGCGGGCCTGGACTTCCACCCCCTCCTGGCTCTAAATCCTCTCCTCCCACTGGTGCGCTGGGGTGGCGGAGTGCTCGGGTCCCACTGGGTCGCGGCTCTGTATCTTACCCGCCTCACGGGGTGCCGAGTCCTCTCAGGTGTAGATGCTGGCTGAGTGCTGTCCTGCATCTTCTTGTCTCTCTTTTAGGAATAGTTGTATTTTCATAAATATATATGGTTTTGGGAGGAGATTTCCACCGCCCTGCTCACGCCACCATCTTCCTGGAACTCCTCGAAAGCTTACATTTCTAATAAGTTTCCAGGGACCACACTCTGAGATCACTGATATAGAGAACACTTAGCATCATGAACTTCTAGGAAAACAACCCAGGGGTAAATAGTGAAGTAATATTTTCAGAATATAATTTAGGGAACCTATCTAAAAATTAGGGTTGTCAGATAAAATACAGGATTCCCAGTTAACTTTGAATTTCAGATAAACTAGATATAAATTTTTAGTGTGTCTCATTTATTGCATGGGATATAACCCATACTAAGGAATAGTCATTGTTTATTTGAAATTCAAATTTAACTGGATGCCTTGTATTTTTTTCTTCCTAAATCTGGCAATGCTAACCTATATGGAGGTATTTGTAAGTTTTTACTTGGATGTGGAGATATGTGCCTCAAAACTACTAAGATCTCATGCTGGTTTTCTCCACTACTTTGGTATATACCTTAATTTTGCTCTTATCTTTTCGTAAGATACCACAGCAGAGCCTTTGAAGCCTCAGAGAGGTGTGAAACTCCTTTAGTTTCCTCTCCTTGGGGAGGACATGGACAAAAGGTCTTACCACTTTTTGAGTAAGAGATAATCATATACTCACTGGAAAATGCTCGGGGGTGTATATTGGTTAAAACTGTGGAATGTAGAAAAAACAGAAATGATAGCTATGGAGTTTTCTATATGAGAATCAATTGAATTCTATAGAATTCTCTGTGGAGAATGTCACTCATCAAAAATGTCCCACAAGAATTTTATACCACCCACAGAAAGACTTCATTCTTACGTGGCTGTTTGCACCAGGAGGCATGGGAACACATGGACCTGCCAAGTCTCCTAGGGTACCCCGCAGGTAAATGAAAGAGAGTGCATAAAAAAGAAAGAGTATAAAAGACTTTTTCTTTGCAGTTTCCATGAATAAGAAAATTTTGAGAAAAGAAATAATATCTAGAAAAAAAATTGGGGAACTTTCTGCAGAACACATCCTGTAAAACCACAGGCAGCTTCTTGAAGAAAACCCGTTGCAATGATGAACATTATATATTCCATTTGCCACCATTTTCTTGTTTACATATGATTTCAAGCAGAGTCCATCCTTGATTTATATAAGGTAAAATTGAGTATATGTATGTGTCATAGCTGGGTGGGAGGTAGTAGTTATCAAGGATTTTTTATCTAAATTCCCTTACTCTGCTACCCCTTGAATTAAAATAGGTGTCCTTCAACTTGGTTGTGCATCTGAATCCCTGAGAAACTTTTTAAAAAGTGTATCAAACCGGCATCCTCAAAGATAATGATCCAGTTGGTCTGGCATGGGGCTGAGGAGCTCGGGTCAAGAAACAATGAATTTAGATGATGAGACTACCCAAGAATATGTTATCTACATAACTATCAAACTACTGGGATAATATAACAAGAGTGGGAGCCAGGTAAGCCCCAACCATATTTATTATTGGAATAACAAGCAACAATTCAAAGGAATAACATGGAGATGACACTGGAATTGGGTTTATAATTTTGGGGTAATGCCTTCAGTATTGTAGGACTAGCCAAAGAACCAAACTTAGGCAGTGGTATGTAAACTTACCTAGTGTAGAAAGCTATACACAATCCCCATAGAATCAAAAACTGGAATTTTGTCTAATTCTTTCCCCATCCCCCATAGTTAGCCAACTCGTAGAGTGTTTGTAGAAACTGGATGGTATGAGGACATTAATTTCTGATCTGCTCAAGTTTGCTAGAGCCTTCTACCCAACTCCAGCAGCTATACTAGATCTCCCAATATTAGTCACAATCTAGGGTCTAGCATTAAGGAGGCCTTAAATCTTCTGTTATAAACTATGTATAGCCATAAACTTGAGCAATACATGTGTAATACTATGCAGGAGGCAAGAGAAAATAATTTGAACTGTGCTATACTATTTCATAGAAACAGTTCAGAGATGGATAGATTTGAAGGCCAAGATGGGCTGCGATTTATGTGAAAGACCACCCACTGACAGTTTTATCCAGGTTCTAAAGACACGTATTTCTGTGCAGGATTGTCTCATTGTCCTAAAAAAGGAGGACATAGTCAGAAGTTCAGGAACTGGGATTCATATCCTTCTGTAGCAAGTGTGACAAATATGCTTGTTGCTTGTTTTTTGCTTTAAGAACTATTCTAGCAGGTGCTCCACTCCAGGGCAATGGAAAGAGACTTGGAGGATCAGAAATTTAGTCCATATAAAGATGATTTACAGACAAAAACTAGGAAACAATATTAATGCATAGTTACCTTAAGTAGGCACTCAAATTTTCATTGATGGCAAAGCCAATTAGGGGAGATGAGAAAAGGTGATTCAATCAGACATCAAGGAGAAGGACTGACAGATGGAAACTAGGCCTGAGACGCTGGTATCTCTCGGAAAAAGGAAGTAATCCTAGCATATACCTAAAAGACAGAAGCCCAACAATCTTGTTTCAGTGCATGGAGATAGGAAAGTACCCCAAATTGGACTCAAGATTATCCACAAATTTGCTTCTAAAATGTATGACATAGTAGTATATATGCTAAGTTACTGGCCTTGTTTGTCCTCTTATCTCCTGGCATTTTTCAGACACCAACACAAATAGAATAAAACCTGAACCTCTCAGAGGTTTGCTTTAGTACTGACAAAGACATAAATTTAGTGCCTAATTGGCCCAAAGGATCTTTTCCTACTATAGTCAAAGATGTCAACCTCAAAAGAGAGGAGCTTAAATCTCCAGGTTTTTCCCTACCTCTCAGCTCTAAGATTTAAAGACAGAAATCTAAAAGCCAGAGCCTGATTGTGGCACCATCTCCAGAATCCCAAGGGGTATTATGTTCACCTAGAAGGAAAAGTAAGAGGGGGAAAGGATTCTAAGGAAATGGAGTCCCAGGGTGACCCAAATATATATCATTCATCTCGAAGCAGAAGATCTCAAAAAATGTACATATGGGACATTGAAATGAAGTGGAGAATTACATTTGACAGAAATGCTCCATGAGAATTTCACATGAGAAAGTAATTAGCATAAGCAAAGAACTCTCCATGCCATTGAACATGGAGTTACCTGGTCCTCTGGCCATGAGAGAAAGTCCAGCACATCAGGATATCAGAAGCGTGAACCCCAATGGCCACTTAGGGCAGAAAGTGTTGTAGTGTCTCCGTGTGTATAGAGGGCAGGAAGGGGAGAAGGAAGTGAATCAACTAAACATGAGAGGATCACACAGATTTCTAGCTACTGTCCTTTGTAAAGAATTTTATAGAAAGGATATGATTTATAGGAAGCTTTATCTATGGTTCAAATAAAACCATACATGTACAGTTTGTATAGAATTCCTAACTCAGTCCCTTTAAAAAATAAACTATAAAAATTGACATTATTCTTTTAGATTGCTATGCTGTGGTTATACATATATGTTTCTTATATTCATTCAGTCAGTCTTTAAACCATACATTCAAAAATAATTATTGAATTCCCTTTATTTACTAGGCACTATTTCAGGATCTTATATGTGATTTTTCTACAGAGAATGAGACAAATGGTTCCCCAGATTTATTAAGATCCTGTAATAAGGAAATAAATCAATCTGTTCATTATACAACCCTTCTGAGGGCTAGTTTCCTTTAATGAATTTATAATAGTTACTGAAAACAACCAAAACCTATAAATAAATTCTTCAAAGTACTACCGTGCACCTGAGAAGAAAAAAAAATTCAAAACTTTTACAAGATTCACTCTTCACATTTAGAAAGAATCTTCAAAAAAATAATGTCACCGAAGGAGGCATTGAATAAAATAGTACATCGTGTTCCAGGACAATAAAGAAAGTTCTATAATATGAGAGTTTCGTCTACAAATAATATTAGACTCAGGACAAAGTGGTTCGCGGCAGACTTCATTGGCTCATGCAATTGGAAATCTAGAGAGAGGAGGCTTACAGAGTTGCCTTAATTTAATGGCTCCTGATCAATTTCTTTGTGTTTTCTAATTGAGCCTCCTTTTATGTGTTGGTATAACCCCAGAATGACTTCTTTCAGAAGTCATGAGGTATGGGTGCGGTGTTCCAAGTCTTATATCTGCAGAGGATGGCACTCGGGAAAAGAAAGCTCCTCTTATGGTGCCTTTCTTTTAAGAATGAAAAAACTTCCAGAAAGTCCCAGGAAACCTCCCCTTACTTCTCTTTTTCCTGAATGGGTTCATATGCCTGGTCATGAGTCAGTTCCTTTGACCAGAGGGAACACCATTTGTTGAACGACCGAAGTTCAACTTTCTGAATCACTTACTGTGGAAAAGAACATGTAATTACCCTTCAACCTACTAGGTTCCCTCATAAAGCTAGGGAAGGGGTAGAATTCCCTTGGAGCTTCTGCGTTTCAAAGGCAAGGACTAGACTTTGGAATGAACACCAAGATACTGCGATGAAGGGGGAAGAGGGAATTTATGATTAATGGATAACAGAATCCACCACTGGAAGATTCTCTATCCATGGGGTATTTTTCACCTAAAGGAAAGAAAGGAACTATTTGACATCCTGGCAATATTTGATCACAAAGATGTTCTGCATCAGTTGATAAAAGTGCCTTGTTGACAAGTTTATACTCTATGGAGTTCATGTTACTATGCATTCCAATATAATTATGTTAATGCTCGGCAACTAAGAGGCGATGAGGTCAGTTTGCTAACTGCCTTTCTTCTTGATTAATCAGGAAATGAAAAATTTTGGAACATCATTTGATATTTTCCTAAGTATGGTTATTTATTTTTAACATGAAAACCTTTCCCTGGTGATGACAACACTAATGGTATCTGATAGATAGCACCACATGAGAATCACACTCTCTTAAGGATTCAAACTTTGGCAACCTCACTGCATATTAATATACAGTATTCTTTTTCTGCAAGAAACTTTACATGGACTTGTCTATGTGACACTTATTTACAATTTAAAATATTATCATTGTGATTGCAATAAGAGAAATTTGTTCTATCAACTATGTTCATGGATGTTTCACTACCATAACACTTTAAGAAAACACAAAATAAAACTGGTTGACAGTCTGTAGTGTGATGATGCATACCATAAAAGCCTGCTTATTTTCTCAGAGATATTTTATATAGAATTAAACATTATGTCCTTAAGTTGAATATTGCTGTAAGAACTGACCGGTGGCCTGAACTGTCAAGTTTGCCAGAGGCATTACCTTGGTAAGTAAATGATATGTTTCTTTTCTTCTTTTCTTTTTTTTTTAACTGATGCCTTTACACAAATCAAAAGTACATTTCTTAGTTAATACAACTAAATAAAAATATTAACCAATAATTCCAATCAGTATATCACAACAAATTATGCAAATAGAACCAATTTAGGGAAATTCAAGTAGCTGTTGTCTTTTTTCTTTTTATTGGATCTTCAATTTAAGAAGTCATTGTTTACTCTAAATTTTGTTTTCCTTATTCTTGAGTGCTTTTACAAACTTTCCCATAATATTTATTTTTCTATTTATGGAACCTTTCAGGAATATGTACAACTTCTGTGTTTTATTCTCTTGAAATATAATTCAGGTTTTATTACTTGGTACTTCGACTTGGGCCCTATCACTTAGTGTTGTTCATAACAGTGTCTATCTAGTCACCTATTACCTTTCCATATTTTAACAATAGGAAAAATTGTCTTTGAAGCCATGTAGCTGGTAGAAGGAAGGACTCTGATAAATATCTATGTTAGCTGTAGGCAACAAAAAGCCACGAATGCCAGCCACATATGTCTATGGGTAGAGGGTGGAAGCCAAGAATAGGATGATTAGAATTAGAGACTGATCATTTTAAGAACATCATTTGTTAAAAAGTGTTATGGTACAGATATGCATTGAAATAAAACAAACCATTAAAATAGTGATGCATGGCTCTTTATTGATCTGCAGATAATCTAGGATATATCAAGAAAAAAATAATAAGCTTCAAAGAAGAATATAAATTATGGTACTATTCTTGTTTAAATCCATATGTATGTATACATATTTTGCTAATAGCATTTATCCCTGGAGATGAGATTAAGATGATTTTTGTTTTCTTCTATACTTTTCTATATTTTATGAACTTTTAAAAATAATATGTATTAATTTTCATTCCAGAAAAGGTTATAGTTCTCTTTTTCATTTCTAAGTACAATAAAAACTTTTAAACAGAAACAGATATGAAGTGATTTAAACAAATAAAGTAATTATGAACTCAATTACATTCTGTTGATATCCCTCCTAACTTAATTCCCACTGTCCTGATTAACACTTGATAATTTTTATATTTTTGCTTGGTAGTGCAAGATAATGACTTTCCTAGATAACCATTCTATATCATCCAGCAATATGTTTGTAATGCTTTTCTAACCTTGAATTAAAATCATCCTTGGTTAGTCTCAAGCTGTCTTTACCTTTAAATGAAAGCATTCTTTACCTAAGGTGTGGACTGTTATTCCAGAAGGCTAACTTAGCTGATGGATCAGCTGACTCTGCTTTTTCTTAGCTACGTTTGTTCTCTTTCCTTTAGATGTAACACACTTGCCTCAACGTAAGGAGCAAATAGAGGGAAGAGCCGCAGTTTCCTATGCCCGTGACTCTTCAATCGTGGGTTCCCTAGAGGTTCTCAGCTTTGACTTTTATCCCTTAATTTTAAATTTTTTCTTACTAGAAGCTCTAGGCTTGTGACCACAGGTAAATCTATAGCATCAGATAACTGTTTTTAAATTTTAAAATGTCTGTAATAAATCAGACTCCAGGGTTACTGTTAACTAAAGTAAAACTGAATGTTTTACACTTTTTTTTAGGTACTGTATTCCTCTGTTCAATAGTTTATTTCTTTCATTTACACTTTTACATTATAGATTAAAAAAACATTGGCATTAACAGTCCTGTTAATGTGCCTGACGACAAACACAGAGCAGCTTAGCTCTGCAAAGGCAAACTGCACCCCCAAACAGGTCTTCCACTCTGGAGTCCTGGGTCTCAGGACCCTACCAGCAGGCCGGTGGAGAGGCCTGAGGGTCTCGTCTCTAAGCCACAGCTCCTGGGAATTCAGCAGGGCTTCAGGCTGAAATGCTTCCCCAAAACAATAAAAACTCTAGATCCCTTTCTAGAGCTTAGAAGGGCTGCTGAAATTTTAATTTTGTATCTTCTTCTATATAGAAAAGTACAAGTACCTAGGATAGTATCCCATAATATGCACTGAGAAGGAAATATAATATACCACAATAAAAATACTCAATGTAATCAACTACTGAGTATCACTGATAATAAAACTAAGAGTTTTGAAACATTTCACAATAATTTTTGAGAGATATTGCCAAGAAAGATATTAGAATATCTCCTATAAAGAACTGCCTTTTAGAAAAAAATAATAATTCAGGGTCAACCTTCCATCGGTTTAGGTTTCCAAGGATTTTCTGGTGTACAGTCATTCTCAATTCCTTTTTCTCATCAGTAAAAGCCAAGGTGAGGCTAATAAAAGTGGGGATTGCTTTGTCATCCTTACCACTAAGGTGGTTATTATACGCCCAGTTTGGTCAGTTGCCTTAAAGAGACTGGGCCCCAATCACCCCGCCATGCCTAACATTTCAATGCCAGCTAAGAGTGGAGTCACTGTAGCACAGCCATATTCTGTAAAACTCCAAAATTCCATAAGGAACTTTCTTTTAACCATTTCCCTTAGAATAAATAGAGGACTGAGAAGTGAAAGGGGTCTTAAATGGAATATAAGATGGTGTCAAGGGACTCACTGATTACCTGCAGAGTGCAGCTGGTTACAAATTAGCAGACATTTTCTGATAAAGAATGGGTTAAAGCTCATTGGATTTCTTCCCTCAAGGACTGAATGAGGAGGGGGAAGGAGGAATGAGAGGAGAGCTCACTCTGTGTGTAATGAAAGCCTGATGAGTTGCCACTGGCTCCATCCCTGCTCTCAGCACAGTGAGTACATAGTTCAAACAACAATGTGGACCCAGAGGGAGAAGTAACATCAACACACAGCAGCCCAAGAAGAGAGGGTGAAGCCTGAGCCTCTCCCTGAAGGTGTGCTAGAAGGTAGGAGCAGCTGAATGGACCCTCCTAACCAGGAATCTAAGTGTAAGTTTGTAGCAGCAGGGCTTGGAAATTAGAAAACAGTTTTCTGAGGCACCACAGAAAATAGTATGTTTATTGGTACCCTGTTCTTGAATGTAACCTGCGTATTACATTAAAATTTTGCTGTTCATTGTTCTGGTTCCTGAGATGGAGTCTCTAAACCCTTGGAATTTCTTGAATGGTAAGAATGTCTATTTTATTCATGTGGCCCTTGCCTAAGTTTATGCTAATAAGGTATATCTCATGGCAGGTCCCTAGATTGTTTCAGGGGGTGGTCTGGCTATGCTGGAAAGACCAGCCATGTGATTAGAGAGTAGGGAGGAGAATGGTTTTAGAAACTGAGTTCAAACACACAGCCAACAACTCAATTAATCATATCTGTAGAGGGAACCCCAATAAAAACTCTGAACACCTGAAACTCAAGTGATCCTCCAGGCTGGTGACATATGTGTGACACTTCAGGTGTGCCAGGAAGGTGATGAACCCTGAGAGCAGGGAAACCTGGCATTTAGGAACTTCCCAGGCCTTGCCCTATGCGTGTCTTCTTTTGGCCGGTCCTGATTTGTATCCCTTATAAGAAAACTATAAGGATAAAGTAGTGCTGTCCTGAGTCTGTGAGCCATTCTGGCAAATCATCAGACAAGAGGGGGTGGTGGAAACCTCCAATTTGTAGCCCACTGGTCATATGTGCAGATTTCCTGGGAACCCCAAAGTTTGTATCTGGCATCTAAAACATAGGGCGTCATGTAGGAGTATACCCTTAACCTCTGAAATTTGATAGAACTGCAGGTATAATCAGAACCGCATTGCACCAAGGAAGTTCCTGTTATTCTTGAGTGACTTTGAGATTCTTCTTTAAAAATTAATGCTTAAGGCTCTAGAATCTTGAAACATCATCTGATATCTGCCAAATTTTTCAGTATGTAATTTATACTTGTAATTTGAGAAATCACAAATTAAACTTGGCTCCCTTCTATGGTGATTGATCTATACCCTTTCCTGGGTAACAAACAATTCATGCCCTTCTATTTCCATCCTTCCTCCCATTTATGTTCAAATATTTCCAAAGGAAACTTTAAAACTCCCTTTGATAGTTAACTGAGTTCTTACTGAACTTCTGCTTATGGAGTTACATGCAGAGAAACAGACTAAAGGGCTATCCTCATTTCTACTCCAGGGTGTAACCCTTAGTTCTGTCCATAATATCAGGAAGGGCAGGTAACTCATAGGCCATGACTCAAAAGGATGTCTTGCTTGTATTTTCTCACATATCCTTGGGGCCAGAAGTTTCTCTATTTTGTCTATTTTTCAGGCTTTAGGGACATGTTTCAGATGGATATCCCCAAATCCCTACTTTCCCTAATCTCTCCACTTTTACTTTCTCTTTATCCCATCAGCCTATTCTATCCCCCTTTCAACTCTACTGAGGGAGTAGAGAAGCAGATCTTTCAAGTCTTCCATCCCACTGAAGGTTGCTCCTTCTGTTTCTTTAATGATAAATACCTAAAAGAAAAATACATGTCCCTTTGATAGCAGAATGACTCTAAGCTAATAGAGTCAGTGTCTCTTTCTTTCACCAAAAAATATCTTCCATGGAAAAGAATAGGAAAGAAAGGGGTGAGTAAGAAAATCCTGAAGGATGACAGAGCTATAGGCTAAAATGCAGTCATTGTTTTCATTGCTTCTGACCCTGACCTTATCATAGAAACCTATCTCTAAAGGGACGGTAATAAATATTGCCTGCCTCAAACAGTTAAACAAAACAATGTATAAAACATACCCTATTAGCTAAAATCACTCTCCTAGGATTTAGTAGGATGGTAATACATAAATAGAAACCTTTTCTTCTCAGACTTTAATGCTTGTTAACAGAAATGAGCAAGCTGCAGGGAAACTATTTAACGTATCTGAATCTTATCTCCTTTAGCTATAACATGAAAGTAATTATAGTAACCATTCAGGATTATTGTAGGGATAAAATGAGATGTGTGCAAAAGGTATGACCCATAGTAGTGTTGTCAAAAAAATACTAACTCTTATTATCCCTACTATTATTTACACTTTTTGTCTTATTGCCACAGCTAAAATTTCCAATATAATGATAAATAGACACATTCTTTGACTTCTCATTTTAAAAAGAATGTATCTAAAATTTCATTTTATATATAGGAGTTTTATATAGCATATTTTAATCTGTTCGAAAATGAGACTAGTCTCTAAATTTTTTATCTTGTACTATCTCTGATTTTAGTTTCAAGTTATTCTAACGCTATAAAATAAGACACTTCACCCATTTTTCAAATTCTTTGAAACAATTTTTTGTGATAAGAATTATTAATTTTTTCTTTGCTAGCTTGGGAAAAGAAATATATAGAAACAGTGGGAGCCTGGAGATTTTTCGGGAGGAGTGAGGTAATTGGGGATAATATTTCTGATTATCAATTCAATTGATTCACTGGTAACTGGTTTACTCAAGTTTCTAATTTTTGTTGAGCAGATGCCAATGGCTATAAACATAAGCTTGATGGTTATAGACAGACTGTTTTTGAATCTGGCAGCGCAAGTTTGAAGCCCGTGTTTCTCATTTACTAACCATTGATGGTGACCAGTTTTCTAAGCCTCCCTAATCTTTGATTTCCTCATCCATAAAGAGAGGAAAATAAACATTGCCTGCTTCATACAGTGTTTTAAGCATTAAGTGAAATAATGCATACAAGGGGCTCACCATAGTGCTTGGAAAATTTTAAGCATTCAATGTTAGCTATTACTAGCAGTGGTTGTGGTGTATAAAAACACAGATTTTATAAAATAAATTCTTTTTGATCAAGAATTCATATGTTTTACACATACAGCTATTTAGCTGCACATGTCAACCTCTCAACTAGACATTCTGCTTTTCATTGTTTTTATTGGTTCTGAACTTCACATTAAAAAAAGTTGTTTCCTACTGATTTTGACCCATATTGTAGTTATGACAGACAGACAGATACCACCCTATTCATGCACTTCCAGATTCTTCATGTATACCCAAGATAAGATTATATGAGTTCTCAGAGTATTTTTCCCTTCTCTGCTTTGAGACCTGTGGTCTACACTCAATGAAGACCACTAGCTAAGCGGATTCCACAGGGGCTTCTAGTGGTCTCTAAACTTGGCGCTAGTCCTGGCTCTGCTACTGAGTGCTCATAGCCTTGTGCAGGTTACCGAATACTTCAAACACCAGTTTTCATTCCTAGAGAATTTGAGTACATGTCGTGATTCCATATCAGAACATCTTGCCTAATGTTCTGAGACTGAGACTTCCTCAGATGTTAAAGGTGAATAGGGTACATATATACCATACATTATGTACCATCCCAGCTGGAGTCTCAAACAGTTCCCTGTAATCAAACACACTGATATTTCAGAAGAGAAATGTAGGATTATTTATAATAAATCAAATAAATAAACATTACAAACAGCTTGCCACCAATTCAGTTCAAGTCAGGTCATATTTTGCTACCAAATGAGGTTGGAAAAAAATTTCCAATGTTCAGTCTTTTTTAGGATTTCAGTAATGCTGGAAAGGAGCTGTGATCCTAGAGTGTCAGTGTTCAGTACGCGGTGGTTTTGTACACACTGAATGACACTGAGTGCAGCAAAGTAATATTAAACTCATCTCAGGGCCACTCTATAGAATCCTTTACTTAAATAAAACCAAGGACTAATGGAAAGAATAGATTTTAGCATCCTACTTTAATATTTCTTTAAAGTAAGGCAATATATTTGCTTTGGGGGTAATTAATGATATTGAACATAGATCCAATAAACTCTTATTTTACATACAATTCTTACAATTATATGCAGGCACTAAGAGAAGAAATACAGAGTGGCTGGAAAAGTAGGCAAACTTGCAAGGGTGAAAAGTATCTAAAAATTTTAGTAAAGGAGAAAATGGAAAACTTTTAATCCATTAAGCAGGGGGCCAAACCACCCAAATGGATATCCCACTACTAAAACAAACTACAATATATATTGATAGTTTCAGTTCTGAATTACTAAGAAAGGTTAAAATGAAGGTTGGCAGATTTTTTTTAAATCAAACTTTGAAACTTTACTTTAGGTAACTGTTTTATTAAGATAATTCACATAGCACACAACTCATCCATTTACAGTATACAACTCAATTTTTTTTAGTATATTTAAAGAATTGTGTAACAATAACCACTATCTAATTTTAGAACATTTTCATGATTCCACAAAGAAACCCTGAGCCCGTTAAAGTCATTCTCACTCTTCTCCCAGTCTCCACCCACCTCAACAGCTCTGGCAACCACTAATCACCTTCTGATTCAATGAATTTGTCTATTCTGGACAGATAAATGGAATCATTCAATATGTTGCTTTTTGTGACTGGCTTCTTCAGGTGGCATATTTTAAACATTCATCCATGTTACAGCTTGTATTGATATTTCATTCCTTTTAAGTTCAGCATGTTTGTAAAGAAGGCAATTCAGTGTTTGATTTTCAAATAATATTCAAAGCAGTCAGAACTAGCATACCGACTGTGGTCTCTAACATCATTCACCACTCAAAAGATCCAGGGATTAGAGGAATACAGTTGGAAGGAAGGAAGGAAGAAAGGAAAGAGGAGGGAGGGAGGAAGGAAGGGAAAAATGGAGACACCATCAGATACACTAAATGGTTCAAGCATTCTTCAAGAAAACTAGCTAGGTCTTTATAAAAGATTTATTTTATGAAATAGAGTTGTGTTTGATCAAAATATACTAAAGGAATATAATAACCAGATGCAATGCAAAGAAAACTGTGGTGTCAATTGGGGAAATTTGAATATGGTCTGGGTATGAGAACAATAAAAATTTACTAAAAGTAAGTGCATTTTATTGAAAACATAGGTTATAAAAGAGTATGTACTGTATAATATCATTTTGCCTAAAAATATGCATGTGTATGTGTATAGGTGAGTAGATAGATAGGTGGCAGGCTAGATAGATAGAACCAGAAGGATGTACAGTGGTGATTTCTGGAATTGTGTCTTAACTTTTAAAAACTTTGGCTTGTCTCATATTTTGCATTGTACTTGTACTTCTTCTGTAATAATAACAGACTATGTAAAATAAAAATAGAGTCATGCCCAGATCAGTCAAGTGTGTGATTAATATTGAAAGATTTGTTTGGCACACATAATACCCAAGTAATGTTGGAAGCTTTTAATACTATTTAAACAAAATTTTGTAATTCTTGGGCATTCCCTCCCTACCTATTTCTTCAGAATATCAGTCATCAAACGTAATTTGTTCATTAGTAATTGTTTATATAATTATGCTCTCATGGAAGTGGTAAGCATTTATAAGTCAACAAACTTTTAAAATCAAAATTCTAAGGCTAGAGAAAACAAAAAAAATTTTTAAATAGGCATTAAAATTTAAGAATATGAAATTTGTTTTTTTTAATAAAATGAAACACCAAATAGTATTATGAGTTCTGGTTTTTGTGAGAAAATGGATTCAAACACAAAGGGAGACAAAATGCTCTCTAATTTGAGAATGGACACACATCTGCCACCTTTTTTTTTCCCTGAAAGGATTTAAGGTTGTCTCTATCATGGCTTCAACCTTAAATTATTCTGGAGACACTAGAGAATATAATGAATGAACATAACACACAAAAGACCAAAGTTCTAATCTGCGTTGTCTCAGTCATGTGACATGAGGACATAACCAAAAATTGAACTCTCCATTTCCCCAGTTGTAAATTGGTATAACTCTCTGTACCACTTATTTTATAGCAGTATTGTAAGACTACTCATTTGCTCTACACACATTTATCAAATACCTATTACACATACTACATATGAGTATACAGAAACAAAACAGGCAGGCTTGCTGCTCTCCTGAGTCTAGTGGAAGGAAAAAGGATAAAATTCTCATTAAAGTCCTCTTAATTATTGTAAAATGTATATGCCGGTAAAATTTTATTAAATTTAATTTTTAAGCTGAATTTAGGCATTATAAAGCTTTTGTGGTATGCTATCCAAGTATTGTATTTTCAATAAATGCATATATTTCAATATATACTTTTATACGTACTAGAAAGCCCGAAGTTATATAACACTAAAGTAGGACTTTCTCATATCAATCTACCTTAAGAACTTTTAAGTAAATCAGGATATAAATTAATAATCATGATAAATGTAGAAATCTTACTACCATATTAATGTTAAAAACAATTCTAAACTGTTTGTCCCAAATAAATAAACAGAAGTAAATTGTCTTTAAGAGATTTGAGGAGATTTTATTGTCTTAATTTTATCTGAGTGAAGATCATAAAAATAATTGATTTCCATATTAAATTCCATCTAAAATGTACTATAGTTCCTTGGGTCATAAAACACAGACATTCCATTTGGTTTATAATGCTTAAGCAATTTGGAGTCAGCTTTTTTCTTTTTTTGCCAATGGGAGTTTGTGCTTTTCCCCATTTTTCTGAACAACAGATCTTTTAAAGACAAGAATCCAGTGACCTTCTTCAAGGGTCATTTGGAACTTCGGACAAAATATAACAGTTCTTACTGATGGATTTCCACACACAGTTACTGGAGACGCAAAGTCTAATGGTAAATAGGGTCCAGGGAAACACAAACCCGGACCTGTCCGCCAGCTCATTATTAATGCATCTGCATGGCCTGAACCCCTGACCTGTATACTGAATCTCTAAGCAAAACTCCCTTTCTTCTCTTTTCTGTGGAACTGTGTGTTCTTGCTGGCTTTGCTTACTTGCTTCTCTACTTTATATTCATGTAACCACCATTACAACATTAAGTCAGATTTATTTTATTTTTCACATCTACTCTTCTCAACCCTATTGATAGCATTTTGTGGCAAGAAGAGCTAGGGAAAGAAAATAACCAGACCATGTGGGGCTGCAGGAGTGAAAATGGAGCAGTCTTCCTTTGATCTCCAAAGCCATGTTTCTCTTACAGAACTTCCTTAACACACCTTGGAAAATGTTAGATACTGAAGTCACATTGCTGTGGAGTTTGCAAATAGAAAAGGAGAAAGAACAACCATAGAAAACTTGGAATTAAAAATAAGGACTCTAGACAGCCCATAAATATTAATCTAAATATTAAATAAAACTCAAGTGAATTTGGTCAAATTACATATGCAAATTAATGCATAAAAAATTATTTGACATAGGTAACTTAAGACTCAAAATGAAAGTACTGTTCAAATGATTATCTGACAGGAAATTAATTCTATCAACAAGAGCATATTAATGTTGCTACAAAACTTAAAATCATTTCATGAAATTTCCTACTAATACTGCAACATCAGTTTGAAATCTATGATATGTTCATCTTGACAGGCATGGTTATTGACTGAAGAAAGTAATCACTAGTAGCAACATAGACATGTTCATTGTTTAATTGATTCACAGCTCTTTGATGGGATTAAACATGAAAACCTAAAATCTAATGTGTATTTTTTCCTAAAAGAACTAACGATAGTTCTCCAGGCGTTGAAATACATGCCTAAATGTGACTTTAATTTTCCCTCATTATTATTTTGCTCCCCATTTTTCTTCATGTTTAAAAAAACCCCACCAAACTGTAGTTTCAGTTTTGCCCAGTTATTTTGGCCCCAAAGAGATAATAGTGAATCATTTTTAATTTTTAATTACATTATTGTTAAACAGCAGCAGTACCATTCCTTCCCTACTGCTCTCCTCAAAAAACCCAGAAATGGGCTCATGGCTGTGAAATGTGGAATACGTTGTGCAGAATGTTTAGAAGCATTAGATCTGAGCTGAGAGAAAATTAGTCCTTTTGCAAGCAGTGAAAAACCAGGGAATCATTTCATTGTCACGACCTAGTGGCCACCAGATGCTTAGAATTCCATGTATTTTAGGGACAAACCATTCAATGACTCCTTTGACACCCAAAGTATGCCAATAATTCAATGTATTAGTTGGATGCAAATTTTATACAATACGGTATGGAAAGCAAACTGTAATTGGCAGTGCCGGAGTGAAGGGGGCTCTATCTTCTGACAGAGCCCATTGTTGAACTCCAGCCTGAACCTCTGACCCTTTACTTTGCAGGGATACAATAGGCTTTGATATGAGATGGTGGGAAACCGACTTAGAGGCTCATTTCACATTCAGTTGCAATTTATCCATTTGGCTAGGACTTTTAGCAGCTTTAATGACCACATCAATTGATGGTTAAATCCATTTGTGCCGGTGACAGCATGGCTGGCCTATAGACTGTCACAGTCGAGGGCGGCAGCAGGCAGAAAAGACTGTCATTCAGATGTGCACGGCTCCTCCCCAGCTCCGAGTTAGAGCAACGGGGAGACGGTCCCTCGCAGGGCAGGCCCCCAGACTGCACGCATTCACGCCAGTTCACTGCACAATGCTGAAGCTTCTTTGTAGAGTGGTGCAGTCGATTTTTTTTAAGTATTGTTACAAGTAAAAATATACAGTAGAAGACAAAGCTTTCCAATATTTAACAATATCCTAAGAGAAAGTAGCAAGGCAGCAAAAATTTAATCTATTTCCTTGATCGAAATGGGTGGTCCTGCCTCCACCACCCCGGACACCCTTTCCTCTATAAAAAAAAAATAGACAGAAAAGGAAAGAAAATCAACAGCAGAGGTTATGACAGAGGAGGTTTATGTTTAGAAAAGATGGTGAAATAGGGATTTAAAAAACAGCACTATATTCTGTGTCAAAAAGGAGGAAATATTGCTCCCTCTTCTGTTTACCAGAGGGATTTTTTTTACAAATAGAAGACATTTAAAATTTTTTAAATATAATTGTTTGTGATGACAGTGTCGGCGTAGTGGGATGGCCAGTACGGCTGTTATTTCTTTATAATAAAAAATTAACTAAATAAATATATCGCTGAGCCTACTTTTTAATGTTTAAGAAACTTATAAGCAACACTGACATTATAAAGTTGGGGGCAACGACCAAAACATCATTTCATCAACAAGACATTTTGTGCCGGCATAAATGAGCGCTAGAATGACTAATCAAACCACACACAATACTCTATAAGTCAGCATAAAATGTACTACTGAAGGCATCTAACAAGTACAATAATGAGGAATGTCAATACCTTATTTAAACATCTGGCTTATGATGATTGCGATAACTTAAGTTCCACATTTACTTTTATGGATTTCTAGATATGAGAATTAATGTAAATAACTGTTTAATTTTTTTAATGGACATTAAAGCTACAATATTAACAAAACAAATTATCTCCAAAAGTAGAGAAATAACATATATGTAGTATTAAATTCAGGGCTTAATGAAACTACAAGGATGGAATCTCTGTGATCCTGAGTTATCTTTTGTGTCCTATTAAAAATCAGACCAAAAAACACAGTATTTTTTAAAGCTGTGGTGAAAAGTGGGGAGAAAGGGTCAGTTTTAGAACACGGGTCGGTCCATGGGAAATGGATTGCACAAAACATGCCGCTATAGCACTGTGGAAAAAAATGTAAACAACATTTTCCAGAAGATTTATCTAAACATTGAAAGAATATTGAGGTTGTACAGAGGAGGTCTTGGCACTCAATCCAGAAGCTGTACTTGGTAAATGGGGGTGGGGGGAAGAAAAGGAAGCAAGTTTCCATGGCAACTCTGGTGCCAAAAGCAAATGGAACAAGCCCGCATCTACCCTGGGGGGGAGGGGGCGTGAAAAGTGGAAATGGAGGGGGAAGGGCAGTGGCAGATTCTGAAAGGCTAGTTTATGCTGAATAAGTGTTTCGTGTAAAGCTGTGATGTGATCCATATCAGAGTATATATTTTGAGAGATCTGCTATCTTCGTGTAACATACCACTTCAGTGATTAAAGATCCCTTTGCATGGAAGTGTATATTTGTCTTACAGTTTCCAATTTGGACATACAAAGATTTTTAATTCACCTTGATGTTGTACATTGTCTTCTGCCTTCACAATAAAATTAAGTGAGATGACTAGAATAAAAGTGCATGCAGTTTTCCTTATCATTGTACCCTGGAGTCAAATTTATATGGGGGAAAAAAACCATTTATTTCCTTCTTTCATAAAAAGAGAAGAAAATATAAAGCAGATAGATATAGTTTGTCATACTTTTGACTATAAAACTTTGATTCACAGTGCTGATAACAGCATTTCATGTGTCAAAGGGCAGTATATTATTCCTAAGGAATGAGACTGTGTAAAGGCTAACCTTATTTGTCTGATTAAAAGGCCATTATTAATATTTTCTTCTCATTATAAATGCCCTATGTAAAGGGCAAACAGTAATGGCACCAAGAAGAGGTGATAGATGGAAGGCTAACTCTCCTCAGTGCTCTAGAAATAAACACATTACCACCAAAGAAAAGCCTTTCCATTAGAGATCAGATTATATTGCAAAAGAGCACTAAGTAGACATGCCCTGATAAAAGATGGGCTTGGTTACACAGGAGTTAATTGAAGGAGTTATTGGGGGAATTGAACACCTAATAGGTTTTCTTCAAAGCACCATAGTTCTTGTCTCTATCCAGTTAAGATAACCTCCTACACCATCACTCAGTGGTTTTAATAATAAAAATATAAAAGGAAAAATCACAATGGACACCATAGAAATACAAAGAACTATCACAGAATACTATGAAAATCTATATTCTAACAAACTGGATAACCTAGAAGAAATGGAAAACTCTCTAGAATAATACAACCTTCCAAGACTGACCAAGGAAGAAACAGAAAATCTAAACAGACTAATTACCAGCAATAAAATTGAATCAGTAATCAAAAAACTACCCAAAAACAAAATTCTCATACCAGATGGATTCACCCCTGAATTTTATCAGACATTTAGAAAATACATAATACCAATTCCCCTTAAAGTTTTCCAAAAAATAGAAGAGGAGGAATACTTCCAAACTTATTTTATAAAGCCAACATCACTCTAATACCAAAACCAGGCAAAGAAACCACAGAAAAAGAAAACTACAGACCAATATCCCTGATGAACAATTATGCAAAAATACTCAACAAAATATTAGCAAACCAAATTCAAAAACACATCAAGAGGATCATACACCATGATCAAGTGGAATTCATCTCAGGGAGGCAAGGATGATGCAACAGTCGAAAATCCATTAACATCATCCACCACATCAACAAAAGAAGGGCAAAAACCACATGATCATTTCCATAGATGCTGAAAAAGCATTTGACAAAATTCAATATCACTTCATGATAAAAACTCCCAACAATATGAGTATAGAGGACAAGTACCTCAAGGCCATATATGACAAACCCACAGCCAACATCATACTTAACAGCAAGAAGCTGAAAGCTTTTCCTCTAATATCCGGAAAAAGACAAGGATGCCCATTCTTTCCACTTTTACTCAACATAGTACTGGATGTCCTAGCCACGGCAATCAGACCAAACAAAGAAATACAAGGCATCCAGATTGGTAAGGAAGAAGTAAAACTGTCACTGTTTGATGATGACATCATATTGTACATAAAAAAACCCTAAAGAATCCACTCCAAAACTACTAGAACTAATATCTGAATCCAGCAAAGTTGCGGGATACAAAATTAATACACAGAAATCTGTTGCATTCCTATACACTGACAATGAACTATCAGAAAGAGAAATCAGGAAAACAATTCTATTCACAATTGCATCCAAAAGAATAAAACACCTAGGAATAAACCTAATGAAGGAAGTGAAGGACCTATACCCTGAAAACTACAAGACACTCTTAAGAGAAAATAAGAGGACACTAATAAATGGAAATTCATCCCACCTTCTTGGATAGGAAGAATTAATATTGTCAAAATGGCCATCCTGCCTAAAGCAATCTACGGATTCAATGCAATCCCTATCAAAATACCAACAGCATTCTTCAATGAACTAGAGAAAATAGTTCTAAAATTCATATGGAACCACAAAAGACGCCGACTAACCAAAGTAATCCTAGGAAGGAAGGGTAAAGCAGGGGGAATCTTGTTTCCCAACTTCAAGCTCTACTACAAAGCCACAGTAATCATGACAATTTGGTACTGGCACAAGAACAGACACACAGACCAGTGGAACAGAATAGAGAGTCCAGATAGTAACTCAAACATATATGGTCAATTAATATATCAGAAAGGAGCCATGACTACACAATGGAGAAATGACCGCCTCTTCAACAGCTGGTGTTGGCAAAACTGGCAGCTACATGTAAGAGAATGAAACTGGATTATTTTCTAACCCCATACACAAAAGTTAATTTGAAATGGATCAAAGACCTGAATATAAGTCATGAAACCATAAAACTATTAGAAAAAAACATAACCAATAATCTCTTCGACATAAACATGAGCAACTTCTTCATGAACATATCTCCCTGGGCAAGGGAAACAAAAGCAAAAATTAACAAATGGCACTATATCAAACTAAAGAGCTTCTGTACAGCAAAGGACGCCATCAGTAGAACAAAAAGGCATACTACATTATGGGAGAATATATTCATAAGTGATATATCCGATAAGGGGTTGACACCCAAAATACACAAAGAGCTCACATGCCTCAACAAACAAAAAGTAAATAATCCAATTAAAAAGTGGACCGAGTATCTGAACAGACACTTCTCCAAAGAAGAAATTTAGATGGCCAATGGGCACATGAAAAGATATTCCACATTGCTAATCATCAGAGAAATGCAAATTAAAACCACATTGAGATAACAGCTCACACCTGTTAGGGTGGCCACCATCCAAGAGACAAACAACAAATGTTGGCGAGGGTGTTGATAAAGGTGAACCTTCCTACACTGCTGGTGGTAATGTAAATTAGTTCAACCATTGTGGAAAGCAGTACATAGGTTCCTCAAAAAACTCATAGAAATATCATTTGATCCAGGAATCCACCCCTAGGAATTTACCCTAATAATGCAGCAGCCTAGTTTCAAAAAGACATATGCACCCCTATGTTTATTGAAACACTATTTAAAATAGCCAAGAAACGGAAGCAACCTAAGTGTCTATCAGTAGATGAATGGATAAAGAAGAGGTGGTACATATACACAATGGAATATTATTCAGCCATAAGAAGGAAACAAATCCTATTTGCAACAACATGTATGGAGCTGGAGGGTATTATGCTCAGTGAAATAAGCCAGGCAGAGAAAGACAAGTATCATACGATTTCACTCATCTGTGGAGTATAAGAACAAAGAAAGAAACTGAAGCAACAAAACAGTGGCAGACTCACAAAACCCAAGAATGGACTAACAGTTACCAAAGGGAAAGGGTCTGGGGAGGAGGGGTGGGAAGGGACAGATAAAGAAAACAGTGGCTTTATGATTAGCACACATAGTGTAGGTGGTGGCGGAGCATGGGGAAGGCAGTATAGCACAGAGATGACAAGCACTGACTCTATAGCATCTTACTACGCTGATGGACAGTGACTGTAATGGAGTATGTGGTGGGGACTCGATGATGGGGTAATCTAGTGACCACAACGTTGCTGACATAATTGTATATTAATTATACCTAAATAAAAAAAATAAATAAAAATCCTGATCAGAATATATAGTGGTCTATAAACTCTGTGAGAGAGTGCCTGTGTCTACTTTTTTGACATCAAAATCCTCCACAGAGCCTACACATAGTAGATACTCAGTATATATTGTTTAACTATTGACAGAGTAATTGAGAGAGTAAGATGAACCTTTTTTCAAAAAGTGTGAAACACAATTTGTAAATGCACAGGAAATAAATGAACCTTTATTCACCATCTCCAATATAAGAATCCACATGTTCAAGTTATCTTAATATTCACTAATACCTACAAGGCAGTTATTAATCATCCCCGTTTTGCAACTGAGAAAAAAGAAACTCTGGAAGGTGAGGTTACTTTCCCAAATTTATACCAGAGACAAAGCTGAGACTCAAATACTGTCCTAAGTAACACCATCATGATTTATCAGCTTTTCCATACTGCTTGCTCCACACCAGACAGAGCTAACTCCCAGTTTGGTCTAATCTGAAGAACAAAATGCAAATAATTCATTTACTATACACCTCATTCTTCTCTGGGACCCTCTGAAAGCACAGGGAAGCCAGTGGAGGCCAGGCTGAAATTCAAAGCTGAATTAACCAAATCTAACTCTCAGCCCTCCATATTTATATAAAATGGGGTTAAAACTCTTTGGAAGTAAAAATGTCTGTCTCCTAAGTTCTAATGGAATCAGAAGCCCTCATTTCTACTGTCTATGTGCTATTTCCCACGCTGTATGCTCAGTCTCTGCCAAGTCTGAGCCCCTCTAAACTGGCAAACTTTTACCCAGATCCATCTCAACTCCTTCCCTTCCTCATCCTCCCTCTATTGACCCTATTTCAAAAAAAAACAATTCCATTGAATCCAATGGAACTTTCATTCCTTTGTCAGTATATTTTACTACAAACTAGTCTCTTCATAGAATAATCCATCCACTACATCTTCATGATCTAGAAAACCATGAACTAGACACTGTTCATTTTTCCTCTCCCTGTATTATAAGGGATATAACACTCCCAAATTCCCAACATTTTCAGACTATTATTCTTTCACCCTTATTTAAAAAAGGTAAGATGTACCTTTATTCATATGTCAATTCATTATGAGCAGATAATGACATGACAGGCATTGTCTGAGGACATTTTGTTTTCCATAAATCTCACTTCAATGCATTTTTACCTTTACTACACTCCTTGTAAGTAAGTTTCAAATGGGTTAAATAACTGACCTAGTTTTTGAAGTGGAGTGGGAACTGAGCCCCCAGTAGGTTCTCTTCACAGATTCATAGTTCTTCTCTTTATCCAGTTAAGATGACCTCTTTCCACCCTCATTTCTGCCATCCACCAAACATCATATACTACAATTCCCCAAGCACAGAAAACTCTTACCACTGCTCCCATAATGTTCCTCCCTATTGCCAAAATCTTGGGGCATGCTGACGTCCACCTTGAGCATACACCTTAGTACATCACTAAACTCTACTCCAATAGTCTTTTCTTATATTCCAGAAACACACTTTCATAGGTATACTCTACCCATTTTCTCAAAATGTGGATTAGAGGTCTTTGATGATCAGCAGTGCTCTCAGCACAAACATGGCAATTTAAAGCAAAAGACAATGAACTATTTTGTTTTCTTTCATTTCACAAACCTCATGCACTTATTTCATAAATATTTATTATGGATCAATTAACTGCTAGACAATACTGTAATCACTAGAGAGACAGCAGTGAACAAGATAGACAAGATCCTGTTTTCATGGGACTCAGAGTAAGGAATGGAGAAATTAAAAAATGATAAGATAAAAAGAAGAACACAATATCAAGTAGTCAGATGTCATTTTCATGTATTCAACAAATATTTCCTTGAGTCCCTACTTTGTGCCAGCCACTGTTGTGCACAGTAAGGATGCAACAGTGACCATACAATGCTAAAGCCAGAGAAATACTCACCTCCAGGAAAGATAATGGTGTGAAACCTATCATATGACCTTATCCCTAGAGTAAAAATTAGTTTAGCCAGAGTTGGGGCATTATCTTGGTTTCAACATATTATAAGAACAAACTCTTTATTGTTTTCATATCTGTGATTAAAAAATTCAGGTGATTGTATGATCATATCTGCTTTTCTGTGTGTATAGGGTCTTTGCTCATGCGTTCCCATGAGAACTTTGAAGCATGAGATTCCTTGGCCATGAAACTGAATAAGCCTAGAGTTTCTTACCTACTGAACAGGATGTTTTTGTCTGCTCATTTTACCCCAAACAAACAACGCCCTTGTTCTCTTACAGACTCCATTTTAGTGGGGGAGAGTATCTATAAGCAAATAATGACTAATTTTCTCAGAGAATAATGCATGAAGAAAAGTAATGTGATACAATGTGAGGGTTAGGGCTTGAGATTTGGGAAGAAGAAAATAAATATGGTACAGAGAGGAGGCCCTTCAGAAAGAGAAGAAAGAGGGCTGAAGTATGAGAAGTGTCAGAAATTCTACTATTCTTAATAATCATTACATGTTTAATGGGTGCACATGTGTGATAACAACGGAAATAGTCTGTGCTTTATCTAACATTCAAGCTTAGAGTCGTCTCAGCTAATTCAGTGTTTCAGAACTTACTTATTTTTGTTTGCCATTGTGATTATCCTGTAACATATTTAAAATTCAGAAAAAAATAGATCAATGGATCAAAAGTTGTTTATTGAAGCACAAAAGTGATAAAAATAATCAACAAATTACTACAGTCAGGACAGTCATAAATAATAAGCCAAAACAGTGGGATAATATCATACATGACACTCTGTTTGCAGGCAAGTGAATCTGCAAGTGGAATCATTCCACATAAATAGAGGAGGACAAAACAAGAATTGTATACATAATAATGAATATCTGAAAACTCAGTTTTATTGAACCAGTGACCAGATAGTGCATTTCAGTGCATTTCCTGCTGAAAGTACCTCAAATAATAGTATAAAGCCATAAAAGCTTTTACTTTTTTTGTCAAAAAAGCATACTGACCGGGGATTCAAGATGGCGGTGTGAGAGGTGACATGGAGAACTCTTCCCAAAACCACAAATAGCACAAAAATATAGTTAATTAATACAACTAACCCTAAAACAGCAACAAGAAGGAAGGCTGAACCAGACTGCATAGAGACCTCACGAACATAGCAGACTTCACGAAACAGTAATGTAGGAAAGCCTTAAGCTGGCAGGACCCAAGCCCTTCCCCAACCCTAGCTCACAGGTGGGAGGAAGAGAAACAGAGTGGGGAGGTGGTGGAAGCCTGGACTGATGAACACCTAGCCCTGGAGATCAGCTTTCTGATTGGAAGCCTATATTGTGTGGTGCTCTGGGTGTTGGGGAGCTCAGATCGGCAGAGTGCTTGGGAGACTGACATTCTGGCCGTTTGTGGAGGAGGGTATCCACACACCCGGCCGCTCTGTGTCAGAGGAAGGACAGGCAGACTGACAGGCTTCCTAGAAGCAAGAGGGCTGCTGAAGGGGTAGGGTTTGCACAGAGCTTGCTGCCTGGGAGAAGTGAGAGATGGACAAGGTTGTCTGGGCGCGCTCTGCCAAGCTGGTTGGGAACTTTGAGGACCTTCAGGTGTTCCATCCACCTGGCTGCCTGCTCAGCTCCAAGGCCCCCCACTGTGACACACAGCCTGCCTAGCCTTCCTACTGGTCTGACAACACCAGCTCAAAAACCGGCAGTCACTGCTCAGGTGTCAGGCCAGCCAGACGGAGGCCCCGCTTACAAAAGCACAGAGGCTTAGACGTCTGTGCTTGGCCCACTGGCTCTGATGCTGGAGACAGGCCCCACAGATGGGAATCAGGAAACACATCTTTCCTCCCCCCAGGCACCAGCTCCATTCCCCTACAACCCCCAACCTCCCTCTAGGGGCTGAGCAGCTCCAGAGACTGGAGTTTCTATGCACTAGTGGGCACCACACAAAAACATGAAACGGCAAAAGAACATGGTTCAGACCAAAATCTCACAAACCCCAGAAAAAGGGCCAAATGAAACTGAACTCACCAATCTTCCTGAGAGTTCAAAATAAAAATTATAAACATGCTTATGGAGGTACAGAAAAATATTCAAGAACTCAGGAATGAATTTAAGTTGGAGATCCAATCATTAAGAAATTCCATATCTGAAAAGAAACATGCAATGGAGGGATTTAAAAGCAGATTAGATGTAGAAGAGACGGTAAATGGAATAGAAATTAGAGAAGAGGAATACAAAGAAGCACAGAGAGAAAAAGTAATCTCTAAGAATGAAATAATATTGAGAGAACTGTGTGACCAATCCAAACAGAACAATATTCACATAGGGGTACCAGAAGAAGAAGAGAAAAAGGGATAGAAAGTGTCATTGAGGAGGTAATTACTGAAAACTTCCCCAGTCTGGGGAAGGAGATAGTCTCTCAAGCCATGGAGGTGCACAGATCTCCAAACACAGGGACCCAAGGAAGACAACCTCAAGACATATAATAATTAAAATGGCAAAGATCAAGGATAAAGACAGACTTTTAAAAGGAGCTAGAGAGAGAAAAAAGATCACATATAAAGGAAAACCCATCAGGCTATCATCAGACTTCTCAACAGAAACCTTACAGGCCAGAAGGGAGTGGCATGATATATTTAATGCAATGAAGCAGAAGGGCTTTGAACCATGAATACCCTACCTGGCAAGGTTACATTTAAATTTGAAGGAGGGATTAAACAATTTTCAAATAAGCAAAAGCTGAGAGAATTTACCTCCAACAAACCACCTCTACAGTGCATTTTGGAAGAACTCCTGTAGATGGAAGTATTCCTAAGGCTAAATAGATGTCACCCAAGGGAAGACAAAGAGTACAGAATATGATTCATAACATACAAAGAATGGAGGAGGAAGAAAAAGGAGGAAAAAAAAGCTTTAGGTTGTGTTTGTAATAGCATACAAAGTGAGTTAAATTAGACTGTTAGATAATAAGGGAATTACCCTTGAACCTTTGGTAACCACGAATCTAAAACCTGCAATGGCAATAAGTACATATCTATCAATAATCACCCTAAATGTAAATGGTCTGAATAACCAATCAAAAGACATAGAATTACTGAGTGCATAAAAAAACAAGACCCATCTATATGCTGCATGCAAGAGACTCACTTCAAACCCAAAGACACACAGACTGAAAGTGAAGGGATGGAAAAAGATATTTTATGCAACTAATGGGGAGAAAAAAGCAGGAGTTGCAGTACTTGTATCAGACAAAATAGACTTCTAAACAAAGAAAGTCACAAGAGACAAAAAAGGACATTTCATAATGATAAAAGGGTCAGTCCAACAAGAGGATACAACTATGATACATATCTATTCACCCAACACAGGATTACCTACATATGTGAAACAAATACTAACAGAATTAAAGGAGGAAATAGAATGGAATGCATTCATTTTAGGAGACTTCAACACACCACTCATGCCAAAGGACAGATCAATCGGACAGAAAATAAGTAAAGAGACAGAGGCACTGAACAACATATTAGAACAGATGGACCTAACAGACATCTACAGAACACTCCATCCAAAAGCAACAGGAAACATATTCTTCTCAAGTGCACATGGAACATTTTCAAGAATAAATCATATATTAGGCCACAAAAAGAACCTCAGTAATTTCAAAAAGATTGAAATTGTACCAACCAGCTTCTCAGATCACAAAGGTATGAAACTAGAAATAAATTACACAAAGAAAACGAAAAAGCCCACAAACACATGGAGGCTTAATAACATGGTCCTAAATAATCAATGGATCAATGACCAAATAAAAACAGAGATAAAGCAATATATAGAGATAAATGACAACAAAAATTCAACATCACAAAATCTGTGGGATCAACAAAATGCGTATAGAGGGCAAGTACCTCAACATAATAAAGGCCATATATGACAAACCCACAGCTAACATTACACTTGACGCGAGAAGCTGAAAGCTTTTCCTTTAAGATCGGAAAGAAGACAAGGATGCCCACTCTCCCCACTTTTATTTAACATAGTCCTAGAGGTCCTAGCCACGGCAATCATACAACACAAAGAAATAAAAGGCATCCGGATTTGCAAGGAAGAACTTATACTGTTCCAGTTTGCAGATGACACGATAGTGTACATAAAAAACCCTAAAGAATCCATTCCAAAACTACTAGATCTAATATCTTAATTCAGCAAAGTTGCAGGATACAAAATTAACACAAAGAAACCTGTTGCATTCCTATACACTAACGATGAGCTAACAGAAAGAGAAATCAGGAAAACAATTCCATTCACAATTGCATCAAAAAGAATAAAATACCTAGGAATAAACCTCACGAAGGAAGTGAAAGACCTGTGCTCCGAAAACTACAAGACACTCCTATGAGAAATTAAAGAGGACACTAACAAATGGAAATGCATCCCATGCTCTTGGCTAGGAAGAATAAATATTGTCAAAATGGCTATACTACCTGAAGCAATCTACTGGTTCAACACAATCCCTATCAAACTATCAACAGCTTTCTTCAATGAACTGGAACAAATAATTCAAAAATTCATATGGAACCACAAATGACCCCGAATAGCCAAAGCAATCCTGAGAAGGAGGAATCAAACAGGGGGAATTACGCTCCCTGACTTCACGCTCTACTATGAATCTACAGTAATCAAGACAATTTGGTACTGGCACAAGAACAGACCTATAGACCAGTGGAACAGAGTAGAGAACCCAGATATAAACCCAAGCAAATATGGCCAATTAATATACAATAAAGTAGCCATGGATATACAATGGGGAAATGACAGCCTCTTCAACAGCTGGTGTTGGCAAAACTGGACAGCTACATGCAAGAGAATGAAACGGTATTACTGTCTCACCCCATACACAAAAGTAACTCAAAATGGATCAAAGACCTGAATGTAAATGATGAAACCATAAGCAACATTCAAAGTCATATGCCTTAAAGCACCAACAGGTATAAGATATACTATTGCTGAGAAGTTTATAAGGCTATCAGCAGTGTCAACTTAAAGTGTATGTGTGTTTGTGTGTATTTTGGAAAGAAATAAAAATGAGTTGTCCACAAAATACAACAAAGTATGTTGTGTATTATCAGTGGTGTATAATTTACATGAGCAATTGCTGCTGTTTTTGTGTGCTAACTGGTATTTTGCTTTATAGATCTACAAATGTCACAGATATACAGAGCATGAATTAGGTACTAGTATGTGTGGGAGATGCATATGAGGGAAAAGAGCTAGATGTTTTTTTGTTCTCTTTATCACTGAAAATCTAGTGACATAAATGTGTTGTTTGGTACATGATTACTTTGCAAACCAGGCAAAAAATGGCAAAGCTCATTTATATCAATGCTGACAACTTTCAACTATGTGTGTTGCAAAAGGATATACTGCTACACAAACAAAATTAATTGCACCTACACATCAATCCTACACGTCTTCAATCACCGAGAACTACTGCTAATGAACACTCTATCCCCTGATGTAGATTCACTATTGAAAGAAACATGAAACTTTGTGAACATAATTAATTACATTTGATCACTGTAGGATTTTTGAAAACTTTAAGGAGAAATAGGTTGTATACTAACTATAAGGAAGTTGCTAGTTGTTGGAGGGAAAGATCTATCTATTTTTAAAATAAGGCATAAGATATAAGTACTTCATACTGATACTGGTACTGCTTGTAGCTATTTTAGGTGGCCTTCTCAAATACTCTTAAACCTGCTTAAAGTTTCATGGTTCTTCCCAACCCTTCATGATTTTTTCACTCATTGGAAAAAACTGATGCCATATTATCTAATTTTTTAATTGTGGTAAAAACATTCATAATATAAAATTTACTATTTTAATCATTTTAAGTGTACAATTCAGTAATGTTAACGATATTCACATTGTTGTGCAACAGATTCCTCGAAATTTTCCGTCTTGCAATATTTAATTTCTATACCCATTGAACAGCAATTCCTCATTTTCTCCTTCTCCTTACTGGTAACCACCATTCTACTTTTTATGTCTATGAGTCTGACTACTTTAGGTACCTCATATAAGTAGAACAATACAGTAATTACTATAGTGACAGAGATGTGTTGTTTGGTACATCTTTTTGTACTAGATAATTTGACTTGACATAAGGGCCTCAAAATTCATCTGTGTTGTAATAAGTAACAGGATGTCTTTCTTTTTCAAGGAAATAATATTCCATTTTTTATAGGTACCACATTTTGTTTATCCATTCATCCATCAGTGGGCATATGGGCTGCTTCTACCTCTTGGCTACTGTGATTACTGTTGCAGTGAACATGAGAGTGCAAATATCTCTTGAGATTCTCCTTTCAATTTTTTTGGATATATTCCCAAAAGTAAGAATACTGGATCATAAGCTAATTGCATTTTTAATTTTTCAATGAATTTCCTTACTGTTTTCTGTAAGGGCTGCTCCATTTTGTTTCCATGAACAGTGCACAAGGGTCCTATGTTTTCCATATCCTTGCCAAGACTATTCACTATCTGGTTTTTTTATAGTAGCCTTCCTGATGGGTGTGAGGTAATAACTCATTCTGGTTTTGATTTGCATTCCTGTAATGATTAGTGAATATCGAATATCTTTTCTTGACTTGCTGGCCATTTGAACATGTTCTTTGGAGAATTGTCTGCTCAATTCCTTTGCTCACCTTTCAATTGAGCTGCTCTATTTTTTTGATGGTGAGTTGTAGTTCTTTTTATATTCTCAGATATTAACGCTTATTGCTTATAAGATTTGCAATTATATTTTCCCATTCTGTAGGTTGCCTCTTCATTCTGTTGATTATTTCCTCTGACTTGCATAAGTTTTTAAGTTTGTTATAGTTCCATTTGTCTATTTTTACTTTGTTGCCTGTGCTTTTATTGTCATATCCAAGAAATCATTGTCAAATCCAGTGTAATAAAACATTTCTCCAATGTTTTCTTCTGGGAGTTTTATAATTTCAGATCTTACATTTAGGTCTTTAATCTATTTTGACTTAATTTTTGTATACAGTGTAAAGTAAGTGACTTATTTTATTATTTTGTTTGTGGATATCCAGTTTTCCTGGTACCATTTGTTGAAAAGACTATGCTTTCCCCATTGTGTGGTCTTGGCAACATGGTAGAGGTGTTTTTATACATGAGGGGTTTTTATTTTTAAACCACATTCAAATTCTATAAAAATGAAAATAAAATTTCCAGAGATAAATGCAACTAAAGAGTAGATTATAATGTATTTACATTTATGTCCCAACTTCTACTTTGAGGCAGAAATGTTTGTTAACAGTACTGAAAGTAGTTTAAGTGAGAAATGTTTCTTAATTCCTGAACACAAATTCGATCTGAATAGCCAGCACATTTAACAGAATTGAAATAATTATTTCAAGGCTGCAAACTCATGATTGTTACTATAGGACTAAATTAGTACAAATAAAGGTTAAGAGTAACAAACGTTGAATTAGCAGTTCATAATCTAAAAATTAAGCTCTCTGCAACTGAGCTTGATATCAAAACTATGTTAAGAAGTTAGGAAATTCCCTCACATATCAAGCAATGGTCATTATTCTTAACACACATTAAAATATTGTTTATTCTTTATTTGCTACACTGTAATGATTTTCTACTGATTTAAAAAATATTAGTCTGAACAGACATCTACAGAACTCTGCGCCCAAAAGCAGGAGGATACACATTCTTCTCAAGTGCACATGGAACATTTTCCAGAATAGACCACATACTAGGCCACAAAAAAAACCTCAGTAAATTAAAAAATATTGAAATCCTACCAAACAAATTCTCAGATCACAAAGGTATAAAACTAGAAATAAATTTTAGAAAGAAATCAAAAAGGCTCACAAATACATGGAGACTTAACAACATTCTCCTAATTAATCAATGGTTTAACGACCAAATCAAAACAGAAATCAAAGAATATATGGAGACTAATGACAACAACAACACAAAGCCACAACTTCTGTGGGACGCAGCAAAGGCAGTTCTAAGAGGAAAGTATATTGTAATACAGGCCTATTTAAAGAAGGAAGAACATTCCCAAATGAATAGTCTAAAGACACAATTACTGAAATTGGAAAAAGAAGAACAAATAAGGCCCAAAGTCACCAGAAGGAGGGACATAATAAAGATCAGAGAATAAATAAATAAAACTGAGTAGAAAAAACAATAGAAAAAAAATCAATAAAACCAAGAGCTGGTTCTTTGAAAAAATAAACAAAATAGATAAACTCCTAGCCAGATTCATTAAGAGAAAAAGAGAATCTGCACGCATAAACAGAATCAGAAATGAGAAAGGAAAAATAACGACAGACCCCACAGAAATACAAAGAATTATAAGAGAATATTATGAGAATCTATATACTAAAAAGCTGGCAAACCTAGAAGAAATGGACAACTTCTTAGAAAAATACACCTTCCAAGACTGACCAAGCAAGAAACAGAAAAACTAAATAGACCAATCAACAGCAATGAAATTGAATTGGTAATCAAAAAACTACCCAAGAACAAAATCCCTGGACCAGATGTATTCGCCTCTGAATTCCAGCAGACATATAGAGACAAAATAACACCCATTCTCCTTAAAGTTTTCCAAAAAATAGAAGAGGAGGGAATACTTCCAAACTCATTCTATGAACCCAGCATCACTCTAATACCAAAACCGGGCAAAGACCTCACTAAAAAGGAAAATTACCGACCAGTATCCCTGATGAACGTAGATGCAAAAATACTCAACAAAATATTAGCAAACCGAATTCAAAAATACATCAAGAGGATCATACACCATGATCAAGTGGGATTCATCCCAGGGATGCAAGGATGGTGCAACATTCGAAAATCCATCAACATCATCCACCACATCAACAAAAAGAAGAACAAAAACCACATGATCATCTCCATAGATGCTGAAAAAGCATTTGATAAAATTCAGCATCCATTCATGATTAAAACTCTCAACAAAATGGGTATAGATGGCAAGTACCTCAACATCATAAAGGCCATATATGACAAACCCACACCTAACATCATACTTAACAGCGAGAAGCTGAAAGCTTTTCATCATCTAAGATCGGGAACAAGACAGGGATGCCCACTCTCTCCACTGTTATTCAACATAGTACTGGAGGTCCTAGCCATGGCAATCAGACAAAACAAAGACATACAAGGCATCCAGATTAGTAAAAAAGTCAAATTGTCACTCTTTGCAGATGACATCATACTGTACATAAAAAACCCTAAAGACTCCACTCCAAAACTACTAGAACTAATATCTGAATTCAGCAAAGTTGCAGGATACAAAATTAACACACAGAAATCTGTTGCTTTCGTATACACTAATGCTAACGATGAAATAACAGAAAGAGACATCAGAAAAACAATTCCATTCACAATTGCATCAAAAAGAATAAAATACCTAGGAATAAACCTAACGAAGGAAGTGAAAGACCTGTACTCTGAAAACTACAAGACACTCTTAGGAGAAATTAAAGAGGACACTAACAAATGGAAATGCATCCCATGCTCTTGGCTAGGAAGAATAAATATTGTCAAAATGGCTATACTACCTGAAGCAATATACAGGTTCAGCACAATCCCTATCAAACTATCAACAGCTTTCTTCAATGAACTGGAACAAATAATTCTAAAATTCATATGGAACCACAAATGACCCCGAATAGCCAAAGCAATCCTGAGAAGGAGGAATCAAACAGGGGGAATTATGCTCCCTGACTTCAAGCTCTACTACAAAGCCACAGTAATCAAGACAATTTGGTATTGGCACAAAAACAGACCCACAGACCAGTGGAACAGAATAGAAAATCCAAACATTAACCCAAACACATACAGTCAATTAATATTTGATAAAGGAGCCTTGGATATACAATGGGGAGATGACAGCCTCTTCAGCAGCTGGTGTTGGAAAAACTGGACAGCTACATGTAAGAGAATGAAACTGGTTTACTGTCTAGCCCCACACACAAAGGTAAACTCAAGGTCGATCAAAGACCTGAATGTAAGTCATGAAACCATAAAACTTCGAAAAAACATAGGCAAAAATCTCTTGGACATAAACATGAGCGACCTCTTCATGAACATATCCTCCTGGGCAAGGGAAACAAAAGCAAAAATGAACATGTGGGACTATATCAAGCTGAAAATCTTCTGTACAGCAAAGGACACCATCAGTAGAACAAAAAGAGATCATACAGTATGGAAGAATATATTCATAAATGACCTATCTGATAAGGGTTTGACATCCAAAATATATAAAGAACTCACACCCCTTAACAAACAAAAAGCAAATAATCCAATTAAGAAATGGGCAGAGGACATGAAAAGATACTTCTCCAAAGAAGAAATTCAGATGGCCAATAAGCACATGAAAAGATGCTCCACATCGCTAATCATCAGAGAAATGCAGATTAAAACCACAATGAGATATCACCTCACACCAGTGAGGATGGCCAACATTCAAAACACAAACAACAACAAATGTTGGGGAGGATGTGGAGAAAAGGGAACCTCCTACACTGCTGGTGGGAATGCAAATTAGTTCAACCATTGTGGAAAGCAGTATGGAGGTTCCTCAAAAAACTCAAAATAGAAATACCATTTGACCCAGGAATTCCACTCCTAGGTATTTACCCTAAGAATGCAGCAGCCCAGTTTGAAAAAGACAGATGAACCCTTATGTTTATCGCAGCACTATTTACAATAGCCAAGAAATGGAAGTAACCTAAGTGTCCATCAGTAGATGAATGGATAAAGAAGAGGTGGTACATATACACAATGGAATATTATTCAGCCATAAGAAGAAAACAAATCCTACCATTTGCAACAACATGGTTGGAGCTAGAGGGTATTATGCTCAGTGAAATAAGCCAAGCCGAAAAACAAAAGTATCAAATGATTTCACTCATCTGTGGAGTATAAGAACAAAGAAAAAAACTGAAGGAACAAAACAGCAGCAGACTCACAGAACCCAAGAACGGACTAATAGTTACCAAAGGGAAAGGGACTGGGGAAGATGGGTGGGAAGGGAGGGATAAGAGGGAAAAAGGGGTATTACGATTAGCAGACGTAAGGTAGCAGGGGCACGGGGAGGGCTGTACAACTCAGAGAAGACAAGTAGTGACTCTATAGCATCTCACTATGCTGATGGACAGTGACTGTAATGGGGATGTTGGGGGGGACCTTATGAAGGGGGTAGTTTAATAACCATAATATTGCACATGTAATTGTAGATTAATGATACCAAAATAAATTATAAAAAAATATATTCGTCTTTCATATACCCCATATCCATTAAATGATCTAAGGCCACATTTTGGAAAGCTCGGCCTTAAATTGATATCTATGCAACTGATAAAACAGCAGCATCCAACAGAAATATAATTCAAGTCACATATGTAATTTTAACTTTTCTACTAGCCACATTAAAAATGTAAAATGCAAAAGGAAATTAATTTAATAATATATTTTTAAATACCCAAAATACTATCATTTCAACATGGAAAAGATACTTAAAATACTTTAAAATGCTGAGATAGTTTGCATTTCTTTTTTCATAGTAAGTCTTTGAAATATGGTCTATATTGTACACTTACAGCACATCTAAATTTAGAGTAGCCTCATGTCACTAGTGGCTGTTGTATTGGACTGCACAATCGTGAAAACAACCTTAGAAATCAGATTCTTTTACCTCAACCTTCTATCCATTCACTTCTTCAATATTTTTCTCTGATTAAATCTACATTCAAATCCCAAAGAGACTCTATCCTTTGATGGTACCCTTCTCTGAGTTCAGCAATTTCCTCTGGCCTGTTAGGAAAGCTCTTGGCTTGATTCTTCCTAATCAATGTGCTTTACCTGCCAGATCCTTCAGCAATGCTGAATCAGTTTAAGTACTCACTTCTATTTCTTCTCCAGAACCATGAGCACTACAGAAGAAGTATATGGCCATGCTGACTTGTGCCTTCTCACATTCATTCCCTTTCCCCCTCAGCTGGAGCGGGTGGGTCACCAATACTCTATTACATAGTACCATCATTATGTTCACTTGTCTTTCCTTCAGGAGACAGTCCAAACAGGTCATGCTCCTAACGTCCCCTTTACTCCCTCCTCCATCAGCCTTGGTAGATTGTCTAGCACCCTGTTTCAGAGAAAATAGGGGTGACCAAGCATGTATAACAGGTGAACCCTTGCCTCATCAAGGCAAATTCCTATCCCCTGCCCTCTTTGACCCATCCACTCTGAGATTCCTCAGTGACCTTGCATAGAAAACAAGACTGGTGACAACCATGTTAAATATTGAGGCAACTACTACTTCTTGAGGAAACTTTAGATTATTGTTCCCATTCTGGTCCCAGTATGTGACTTTAAGGAAATGTTTCCACACTTCCATTTCTCAGTTTTCAAGCCAGGCTGGCTGAATTCTGTTGTCTCTTTTAGCTCCAACATTTTAAACTCTACAGTTCCAGTATAATACAAAGTGAGCTTTGAAGTGCTAACAGATACAGAAGAGAGGTAAAATGAGTGTGTGTAGAACCTGGTGGCCTCTGTTCCTTTCTGGCTCTGCAACTTCATGTATAGACCTGGACCTCGTCTATAAAGTTGAGATCATAGTCACGAGTCTTGGTCACAGGTAACGGTCCTTAGCTCTGGGTTTTGCTAACACCATTCCTTTGTCCCTCCACCTTTCCAGAGATTAAGCCCTTTTGCTTATAATGTTTGGTGATTCCTGCTTCGTGGTTGAACCTGGCTGACACAGCCATCTTTGGAGTCAGCTAGCTTTGGAGCATAGGTGAGGGTTTTAGCCCTAAGAGTAAAGGAATGAAACTAGGTAAACTACTAAGAGCCCTATTTAGTTTCAATAATACAATTCTTATGAATGTTAAATTCAAATATTTATTACAGTATTATAGCCTAATACTTAGTTTAAAAGTTTCTTAGAGAAGTGCTGAGTTTATAGAATGAGCAAAATTTAGGGATGTAAAATTTGGTTAGTCCAATGCACCACAGCTGGTCTTAACAGTAAAGCCACTGGGTAGAAATTATATGCAGTGAGATTTCCTACACAGACCCACTGTATTTATGATCCCAGGTCTGGTTTCTCCACAATATATCCTCCCACTGTTAATGGTTTACGTGGTTTGAAACTCTTCCCCCATTCCTGCAGGCCTTGCTGTGTTGGAATGTTGAGGTTTCTAGTGCTAATCTTAACCACATTCTCCCCTCTGTGCTGCACTAGGATGGTTCAAAACAGATGCATATGTAAAAAATAAAATTTTCAGGAACTAAAACTCAAACTTTTCCTGGGCCTATACACTAAATGAGAATTCATTTCTTATACATCACAGTATTTCTCAGAGATGCTCTGACTTGAGCTAATAGTGAATTGCCTTGCCGGAAGTTCAAATCTCTTAGAAATGTCACATTAATAAACTTAAATACAGAGAACAAACTGGTGGTTGCTGTAGGGGAGAGGGGTAGGGGGATGGACAAGATAGAAAGAAAGGTTAAAGAGGTATAAACTTCTAATTATAAAATGACTAAGTCACAGAGATGAAAAGTACAGCATAGGGAATATAGTCAATATATTGTAATAACTTTGGTGATGCATGGTAATAACACATTGCAGTGAGAATTTCATAATGTATATTATTGTAGAATCCCTATTTTATACTCCTGAAACTAATATTATATACCAACTATACTTCAAATTAAACAAATAAAATGGTTTCCCTTGACCTCTTAGTCTCTCTACCACATGCTTCCCCATTGCAGTGTCCAACATTCCATCATTATATCTATTTGCTTCTTCCTTGACCAGTAATTTGTCTAAGCTCCTATATAGCTGACAATTAGATGGCTTTATATATAATTTCTCACCTAGAGATCAAATTAGTTACATTGTATTTCATTCTAACATTCCCTACATAACAATTGCCAGTGCACAAATAATTTTCATAATTCTAACAAACATTTATTGAATCAGTCACTTTGCTAAGCACTTTATTTACATTAGTTCATTCAATATTCACAACCACAGAGTAGGAAACATAATTTTCTCCATTTTACAGATGAGGAAACTGAAGCATTTAGAAATGAAGTAATTTGAAAGTTATATAGATAGCAGGGAATGGAGTTAGGATTCAAACCCAGTGGTTCTGATGCCACAACCTTCATTCTCAATCACTATCATACTGATACAAAGGTTGATTAGTAAATGCCACCATGGCTGTAATGTTTTTTTACCTTTAAATTTTTTTAACTTAAATTTTAAATAATTTCAGGCACAGAAAAGCTATAAAAATTATATAAATAACTCCCAGTATCCATTCACCCAAACTCCCACAGCACAATTACCCAAATCAGGAAATGAACATTATTACAGTACCAATTAATATCATACTAATCTATAAAAGTTATCCACATTTTGCCAATTGCCACACTAATGCCCTTTTTCTGACCCAGGATCCAATCCCAGACATTGCATTTAGTTGTCATGTCTCCTTACTCCTTCATCTGAAACAATTCTTAAACTTTTATTTGTTTGTCATGACCTTGATACTTTGACATTTGGCCAACTGCCCATTTGAATATCTAAAATAATCTCAAGGTTTGGGAAAGCTTGATATCAATCAGTAGGAAGTCCTCCCAACATTACACAGTGGCACAGCATGTATGTGCATCTAATCCTGTATCGGATGGGAGGCAAGATTTGGCCTCTCCAGGAGAATCCATGATTTACATCTTCGTAGCAACTGGGATGGGCTGCTGCCCCTTCCACTGTATGCCCTTCCCCAACTAGAGTTCCTTTTTCAGAGCAGTACTGATTTGTAGTGAATTACAGAAATATTTCATTTTGTTGGGTAATCTGTACAATGTGATCCCCAAGCATTTTCTGCCCTGAAACTGTTACATTAAGAAGCATATGAAGGAATTTAGTTTGTTTTCCTATAGATTCCTCTTGAGCATTTCCAGATAATTGGTTCCAGGTGAATTCCTTGCATGTATACATGCCATAAAAACCACATTTCCATTGTGATATAGGTCTGATAGGCAGCGTCTCCATGTTTTGTAATCTAAGTTAAATACAACTATTTTCCAGTTATTATATATTTTTATTCCTCAGATAGTCAAGGCAATATGTACAGCAGTTGATGTTGCTTAGACTAATCTGTTTGTTAGCTATCATTATCACACTAGAAAATGTTTTTCAGTGGACATTCCAAACACTGAATGTAACAACTAGAGTAGGGTCAAAGAAAGAGCCATTATTAAATGTTTTATAACTTACATAACATAAAATAGGTGTGCTTAAAATTAGTGAGTGCTGCAGAGCAAGGGTGCTCTCACACAGTTCAATAGAAAAAGACTCATTTTCACCAATATGACCACTCTCAGTTTACACTGTCCCTCTTGGACTTGGTCATGAGAGTTATCATTTGCTGATCAATGAGCTTGACTGTATACTTTTCTACATTGATTGGTAAGATGACACTAATAATTTGTAAAGTAACAGCAGCTCTCACATTTTTTGGTATTAGAATTTCTTTATATTCTTAGAAACTTTTAGAACTCCAAATAGTTTTTGTTCAAGTGGATTATACCTATCACGATTTACTATAATTGAAATGGAAACTGAGAATATTTAAAAATATCTATTTATCAATCACTTAAAATAATAATTATTCTTCGTTGATCACCTTAAAATGGGTAATGACACAAGCTAACAAATTAAGCAATCTATTTATCACTCTCTTGCCTACAAATAAATCTTTCAAAGATCACTTTTAGCACCATGTACTCAGAAGATATCAGACTGAATGGAAACGATGATAGGTTACAATGGATAAAAACTTTCAAACATAAAAATGAGACTGAAATAAGATAATTTGTAAGCTGCCTCACCTATCCAAAAGGTAAGCACATTTTAAGTTGCATTACATCACTCTGAAATTTGTTACCAAAGTTTCTTAAATCATGTTCCTACTATATTTTCACTTATGAAAATCAAATCTTAAAGACTTTGCTTCAGTCAGTTCAAATACTATTTCATATTGTGATGTCTTATACCTTACCAAGTTTTAAATTAACATCATTTACTTTCAATATTCTTATAATGACCTACATTGCATGACGAGTTATCATAAATAAAGTCTTTATCTTTATTAAAGTCCTTTAGAACTAAAAGAAAGGCATATTTAAATCTTCAAGCTAGAGAAAATAAAAATTACCACCATTCCTCCAGCCTGAAGCAACAGGCTTACAGGCACTTCTTAGCTCTGTGTTAGCCTGGCTCCTGGCCCAGCCCTTTCTCATTAGAGGTTCTATGTAGTGTTTGTAGTAATTGCACATGTTCCTGGAGCATAAAACAACTCAGTAGAAATATCCTTATCTACAACAATCTTTTTAGTTATAGAGTTGTCAAATCTTAAGAAATATTTAATTGTTATTTTTGATATATTCTTCTAGAAATCACCTTCTATACCACCACCACCACCACCACCGCAGACATTGTAAAAAAGGGATTAAAGTGGTAAAGTCCAGTTCTTTATGTCTGCATAGTACCTTACAATTGCTGCCCTAAATATAAACTGCTTACTGGTTTCAAGTCAGATTGACAGACTTGAATATGCATCACTTCTGGTTAATAATCAAAACAAAAGTTTTTAGTTTTTCTGATAATTCTCTCTCAGCCTAATGGTTAAAAATCTGGTTACACATCTCAGACATCTTAGGAAAATAACAGAGTTCATTGGATGGGTACTGGGCCAATTCTTTGAACTAAGAAAGAAATGGAAAAATTGAGACAGTTTTATGGACTTTGGGGATTGTAATCTAGGATTAAAATGCTGAAGGCATTGCACCTGTCCCACCCGGTCTCTCTCCGTCTCCTGCCTCTCTCCCTCGGTGAGTGTTAATATGCACACCTTACTTTGGCTGTGCTCTGCTTCTCAGCTCTATTCTCCCACATTAAATCTTTACCAGGGAACATGGCTGCCAGGAGTTCCAAGTTCAATCCTTACAACTACAACAGCATATAAAAAAGGCCTATCTTGCATCATGTATACTTCACTTAAACAAACTAGCCAGGAGGTAAGAACACGGACCAGACCAGCTTAGGTCATGGGACCACCCCTAAGAGGGCAGAGGAGGGAAGGAGGCCAGGTGAGCCACCCCTAAAACCTCTTGGTTGGAATCAAGGAGAAGGTTCCCAAGGGAAAGTTTCCAAGCAGCTTGTGGATACTACTTTCTCCTCCAAGAATGGGGAAAGAGGTGCTTTTCAAAGAAAATAAAAGATATCAATTTTAGATAGCTTTTCTTTTCCCTGTTACAAATGCTGACTTCACAATTATCATATGTATGTCTTAGATTTAATTAATCATTCAGTTCCATCATGCTGTCATGCTTTTCTTAGTTTTTATATCTGCCCTATATATTTGTCTTATTGTTCAAAGTTTTTATGACACGATTTCAATGAAATATCCCCCAATCCCTGCAATGTCTTAGTAAACCATGTATAGCTAAATACAGTTTCAATGCAAAGCTTAGAATGCGCCACCTTTTAAATAACATTTGTATTATTTAGATTGTATGTGCCTTTGTCTTACTAAAATATATCACTAAGACTTCAACTGATTTATTGACAAAATAGAATAATGTTTAATAAGAGAAATAATTTGAGGAAGAAAGAAATGGAAACATGCAATAGTGTAATCTTATTATACAGAACTGGATTTATTTCAAACCTAAGAATATGGAGGGGAAGGAGATAATCACTAAATGCAAAGTATCTCAGTTATGGGGAAAAGTAAGAGAGAACATGAAGAAGCCAGGAAAATTTAATAAAAGGGATTATAAATCATCACCTATTCTTCAGCCTCTATGATGCACCTACTTTGAGCTGATGCTAGTGGTTCTTTCTTCTTGGAGAGCTCACCTACCTCAGAGCAGTTTCTGGATACTACATTTAAAATGAAAGTTCAGTGATCAGGGTAAATTAAGTCACTTTGGCTCTATGGTTTGAACCCCCTGTATATCCCATTTTGATGATTGTTGCTCTTTGGTAACTAGGTGGGCAATGACACAGCCTTACAATTTCCCAATGTTTACATGATTTTGTCTGTGACACTGAGGCAGGTATGCCCCAAGCCCCAGCAAGAGTATATGTGCTGAGTGTGTCGCACACTGGGCCCATGAAAACAAGAGCTCCTGTGATAGGCAAGCACTCTGGGTCCTTCTTTGACCCCTCAGCCACCTCACCAAGCCCGCTCTACTGATATTCAGGGCAGGGAAAGTCATTAGCTTTGTTTTGCTTTTTTATAGCTATTCCCTCTGCCATTTAGGAAATCAGGACAACATTTTGATGTGATGAGTTTGTGGTGTTCTCTTTTTGAAACAGAAAGCAGATGCCACTCCAACTCATGTGGAATTGTAATATGACATTATTCAGAGCCATAACACCATTTAGACCATTTAAGTCTAGAAACTGTCCAGACCTTGCTTCCAATAATAATCACTGCTCTGCAGAGCATTTTATTAGATGGAAAAAATCCATTACACCCATTATTTCAAACAGCTCTCATTGCTGTGTATAAATTTGGAAAAGAAAAAAGGCAATCCTCTCTCATTTAATTGATCTTAAAGAATTCCATATTCTGCTAGTTTAGAACGCTGTGGTCTAGAATGTGATTATAGATTTATCAAGTATGTAGTCTCCAGAGGTAACTGCAAAAAAACCCTTGTATAAGAATGCTTTAAAACATTTTTAATGGAACACAGTTTTGCCGCACCATACTTCCAGTAGAAGGAAAATTGGAAGAAAAAAAAAATGCCTGATTCTGGTTGCTATGGATGCAAGTGCAAAAAGTGAGTCGGAATTCTGTGTCAAGGTAATGAATTTATCATCTACAGGAAAAGAAATGGATTTCCTGTCACACACTGTAAATCCACCACAGGAAATGAACACACTGTAGACCGTTGGGGATGTTTAAAAGCCATTTAAGATGTGCAGCGGTGGTAGAAAGAGTGCATCACATTACCTCAAAGGGCTTAGTCCTCCTCCATCCACATCCATGACAGAGAGGAGGCAAGAACTTTCTTTATGAACCTGGCAGCTTGTACTCAGCCGCTCCCCAAATGATGGTGGCCCGGCCACCGTTTTTCCTCGGGGCCCCTGGTTGCTCCGGACGGCTGAAAGCCTTCTCTCCAGGAATGCTCTCGAGGAGGGCACTCCACTCCTTCTTCATTCTCCCTGTCCATTGACAAGGTCATCCTTCAGTGGGGTTTCCCTAGCTACTCCTGGACTCTCCCCCCTTCCTCATAAAAATAGTGTTGTACTATTTTTGTCACTGATCTAATTTAGAGATTAAATAAGCCTTTTTCAGAAAATAATAGTTTACATATAAAAGAGTGTATATTATATTATTTAAGTATAATATTTTTCAGTCTTATTAAACTGAGAAATAGACATAATATAATTAAGAAGTCCCAAAGATTTATGGGTCCTCTTGAGTAATATCCATGTTCATAGAATCAATGGTAACTACCTAACTAGGATTATACATTATATTTAATAATGATGTTGGGATGATCTAATATGGGTGCTTCAACAAATCTAAGTCTCAGAAATTTAATACTAAATATGCATATTTTTTATTGATGGCCCTGCCTGATGTGACTAAAGCAGCTTTTTTTCTCATCGCTCTGCCATGTGGGACACTTGACCTTCAAGGATGATCTGGGAGAAGAAGAAAGAAGGCTGAAGGGACAGCCTTGAAGCAGCATTCATTACTCCCACCCATGTCTCACTGGCCAGAAACCAAGGCAATAAGAGCTGCAGGTAAGTATGGAAAACCTTGGTGAGCATGAGCAGCTTCTACAGTCATAATTTTCTAATACAGACTTTAATGGACAGTATTTTCTACTTTGAAAATTGGAGTGACCATTGTTACTGATTGAAAAATACAAACTGAACTTGGGTAAAAGGATAAAGAGATTCCAAAGTACACATGAAAAATGAATGACCATTTAAAGTGACTGCATTGAGCTTACTTTTGTCGACATCATTTCGTCTCTATAATTTCTTTATATCTCACTTGTTCTTTTTTCTAACATAAGGGTGCAAAACCCTATTTCTAGACTTTGTTAGAGAAACACTTCTATATTAGCCAGAATATTTCTGTAAGGAACAAGAAGCAAAGATAATGATAATGGTAGTCTTTAACAGTGCTCTCAGAAAAAAATTAAAAACTCTTACATTCCCAGGAGCTTCCTTTCTACCTGTTAAGTATCCTTAAACTTAGGCTTCAAAGAAGGCCACATAAAAGTGCTTTTAGCACTAGATATCTTCACATCACTTAGTTCAGTAACAGCTTCCTGAGGTCAGTAAAATTATAATAAAGTGTCTTCTCGCTATTGTTATTTCTGTTATCTCTGAGGATAGTTACAGTCAGGATAAAATTGAGTATTAAATCAAATACTATTTTAATTTTCTATATTTACTTATTGCACCCTGAGTAAACAGTAAAAGAAGGCAGAGAGCGTGAGTTGTCTCCATCCTCTTAGATGGACAGCAAAGAGACATAATCCCAAGTATAAACTTGACTGAACCCATTTGGAAGCCTAACTTCCCCACTGCTTTAGAAATTAATGGACTGCAGATGTTACTATATTTTAACAGCATATTGTATCCAGATCAGAGACTACGCATGGTCCCAGTAGGACAGATGTTTCGTGCAGTCAGTGGAAAATTCAGTCAAATAAGCTGTAATTGCAAAAGTAATTACAGTTCATTACTTACAGTAAACACACTCAGAAAAATTCAATAGTTAAGTAAAAGCAACTTTCTTCTTTTACCATCACATCAGACAAAATTAAAAATGAAAGAATTTGATCATGAGGACAAGGCAAAGTATTCTCTTCCAGTCCAAAGATAAATAAATATGTGCAAAAAAGTAATAAAGTTAAATTAAAATATTCAGGGTTTCTTCTTACAATAAATACTTGAGTTAGACAAAAATATGGCACAAAATATCATCAAACACTGCTGATGACAAATTTGGACTTATAATAAACTTCAAAATACTTACATAATTTAAAAATTGTGCCATTGGGGATATTACATGAGAGGTTAAAAATATGCTAGATCTTGCCAGTTTCCTCCAAGCTCCGTATCTGGTCTTTTAGAATAGCTCTGATGTGTGTTTGAGGATTATTTTGTCCTCAGAGGTTCAGTGAAGTGTCACCAGTTATAAATTGTACAATAGCATAGCAACAGCTAGCATTTTTTTATCTAGCAATATACCTAACACTGTGCTAAGAATTTTACAACAATCCAGTGAGGTAGGTTCTGTTATTTCCCCAATTTACAGGAGAAAATAATGAGATTTAGAGAAGTGAAGTAGAAGTCAGGACGACAGACTAGTCAATTATACTCCAGGGGCCACACTCAATTACTTGGTTATATTGTCTTAGAAAATCAGGATTCTTATTTATTTAAATGCTATACATTTCCAATAGTTATTTGAGGTAGCCACTATGTTTTAAAAATCACAAGTTACTCATGAATATCTTAAAATTTTCTTCAACTCACTATACTTTCAGCCTGTAGTGATTGTTATGTGTCTCTTTCGAGACTAACATTTCAACATTCAAGAGTCAAAGAGAGTCACTTTACTGAACATTTTCTGTATTTGATGAATTAAAGATCTTGCTCTGATTTTTCATGAATTTAAATATTTTTACTTTTTAATTTTATTTATTTATTTATTGAAGTATAGTTGATATACAATATTGTATAAGTTTTAGTTATGTCTTCATTTACTCTTGTGTTTCCTTGAAATTATTTTTATAAACTCTATTTTCTTTTATATTAATATAGAACACATTTATCTACTTTATTGAACTTATTCTTCAATTATTCTATGTGATTTTATAGTCTTATTCCTTAAGACATGGAAAATTAGAATTACAAAAATTCTTTAACTTTGAGTAAGGTCAGGCTGATGTTCCTAGTTTTATTTCTTTTCTGGTAATACTTTTTAGTCATAATAGCACATTAGGTTACAAAGTTCAAGAAATAAGCAGTCACTTCTTCCTAAAATCCTTTCCTAGGCTAAATTTTATAATACATTCATTTCCAATTATCATTGCATTTTTTTCTAAGTATCTCATATTTACCACCATAAAAACTTTATAATTTCAAATACTGTTATTCTGAATATTTTAAAATGCACTAATAGCAACAGTGGCTTTTCTTTTTAGTGGAAATGTTTGCTTTTTAATGATATTATTGATTCTTCTTTTAGATTCATTTCTGCACATGATAGTTTAGTAAACACTAAGATACAGATATCTGCTTTCAATTACCTTTTGCTAGAAATGATTTCCCCACATTGGAGGCAGTTTACAAATACAAGAGAGCAAAGCAAAGTGCCAGTTAAAATAGCCTGAAAAATTAACTTCTAAGACCTTTCATATATGAAAGTTGGGTTAATCCATCACTTCCTAAATAATGGGTCATGGAACACTAGTTCCATAACATTAAACTTAATGGGTCTAAGGTTTGGGAAATGAGTAATTAAATAAGTTAAATAAGTTTCTGTATCCCAGATCTCAGTTCTTATTATAGAGAAGTTCATTATGAATTTCCAAGAGAAAAACATAACATGAACGATTCTCCACATTCCTTTTGCTCCAGCACCCTTGTATTTGTGGAATCACCCTCAGGCACACACTGGGAAATGCAGAGGCAAGCAATATACTCCAAAAATTAAAATAGGAAACTAGAATGATTTCTCCTTATAAAATTTCGGGCAGTGAATATTTTACCATTAATAGGTAAGGTTTTATTCCAATTGGCAGAATCCTGAAGACAGCCAACAAAGGGACATTCCTGAGGAGGGTGACTGGCAACACATACTATTGTTATCAATACAACCTCAAGACTTAGTTAACTGCAAATTTTCATTCCAGTTAAGCATTTGAAATCAAGACACTTTTTTTCACTAACAACATTAAACTGTTTCCATTTTACTGTAATATATGTTAACAAGAGTGTGTAAAAATATTTTATTTTCCATTCAAGGTTTTTAAGTTGTTAAAGCACAGTATTAGAAGTATCTGTAACAAAAACAACCACCACCAAAAAAAACTGTGGCTCTCTTTAAAAAGAGCAAATCTCCATCAGTCTCATTGATTGTTTTTTTCTATAAAAAGTTGTTCTTTCCTAAAATTCTTTAAAAATCTCCTGGGACACAGGGGACCTGCCAGCTTAAAAAAAAATACTTCATTCTCATATGTATTATATTAAATTGTTGAATTTATATGGAATTTGTTTATACCATGTACCAAGCAATTAAAAACATGAACAAATGTTCCTTTACTGGTTAAATATGAAGGAATTTAAGAAACAAATTATTAAAGATCTTTAATTTTTTCAATGCTACTACTACTAACACCTTTTCTTATATAATATTGTAAATGTTGCAAGATAAAATGCCTTTTCTCATCCAGTGAGGTCTTAGGTTCAAAATATAATCAATTCTTAAGATAAAATCGATGCGCCTTCTTTAAAGATATTTTTTAGCCAAAGAGAGCGAGAGAGAGATCCAGGTTTAAGTTAGGATTTAAGCAGTTTCCAAGTTGAATTTTGATCCCATTGCCCATCCCTTTCCAACTTCATAAACAGTATCATCCCTTTGGATACTGAAGAAGATTCTGTCTTCAAGCACGTGCTAATAGAAACACAAATACACTATGATAAGTGATGTCAAATGATAGAAATCAACTAAGAGCAAGGCCCTTTGCTAAGAAAGGGTGAGAGGGCAGAGAGAGCAAAGGAGAAATGATAAGGAAGGTAAAATTACAGAAGAAAAGTTTTACCTTTTTAGAAAATGTCTTTCCTGTGGGCATAAGAATTTTCCAACTGCAGAATAATTATTGGCAAATAAGATTTCAGGAAAGACACTAGAAAGGCAGAGAGTGAGAAGCAAAAGGAGGGGTCCCATTTTTATTTTGTCTAATATTATTTTTAATTTTTGAACCATACATCTCTTTAAATGAAACAATCAGTATATTCTTTTTTTTTTTTTTTAAGTTTGAGGGATTACCATGTCAATCCAGGAAATGAGAAGTAAAGGATAGTGAGACGGTGCGCCATCCCACCTCAGGCAGCCCACCCAGCGGTTCAGGTGGCAGGCTGATTCAGAAGCCAAGGCTTGACAAGTAGAGACAGAATTAGAACCAACACTCTCTTCCCAGAACAAAGATTTGAAGGAGGAGCTCTTTCTCTGCCTAAATTTGTGCAAATTCCACAAGTGCACCAATGGTGAATAAAATGAAATATGAAAATGAAAATGGATTATCAATTTCTCAGGAATGAACAATTCAAACAAAATGCCTCTGAGCTAATGCATCACCACTGAGCACTGAAGTGAATAATCTATGCTAACACACAAAAATTCTTAGCTAAAAGAATATTAAGGTATTAGTATAATCAATGGACCTTAAATAGTAAGTAATGTGGTGAACATGTTTAAAAAAATAGTCACTCTTTAAATTACTAGTGTTATCAGAACACTTAAAACTGAGATCAATTACTCCTTTTTGAATCTACATCTTTTTATTAATTGAAGTATAGTTGATATACAATATTATCTTAGTTTCAGATGTATAATGTAGTGATCCAACATTTATATACATTACAAAAGGCTCCCCACAACGTGTAGTTGCCATCATCCTACAGTCGATGCAATATTATTGACTGTTCCCAATGCTGTACTTTTGACACTAGTTTTTATTCTTCACAAAGGAAATAAAATATTAAAATTAAATTCATCTTTCCACGGTTTTATTCCCTACCCTTGCTTCCCCAGAAAACCATTAATCAAAATTCCAGGTATATTTTTTAAATAATAATATACATACATGTATCCATATAAAGTTTTTTAATGTTACCTAAAAGATGTCATTGCTAAATATATTTGGGTAAGTTGAATTTTTATTCAATATTGTTTTTCATCTAATCAATTCATGTTGGTACATAGACCTAGTTTGTTCATTTTCACTGTACCAGAATATTCAAATTTTATTTTCAATATATTTCTTAAATAATTTCATTATTTTAAATGAGTTTTCATATTAGGCCTTCTTTTTTTTCTTCCCTGATTCCCTCACTTCCTAGTCTTTCATCCCAATGCACACAAGGGACACACACACACACACACACACACACACACTCTCAAAGCTTTATTTTAGGGCCTCTCAAACCCCAAATTCTATTAGTAAATGTTCTGGAATCAAGTTTCCAGGATCCAGAGTGTGAACAGGAAATACTTAACCAGGAGCCCTTTGTATGCAATAATTACATAGAAGGCAAAACCTTTTGCAAGTGAATATAAACATATGAAAATTTGAGAACCATGTTTGGAATTTCATGTTAATTTTCCCAAAGGATCAACAGCTAAAATACACTTTAGGAACAAAAACTAACAGGGCGTGTGAATCATTGGCTTAACAGGGCGTTTCCAATCACAACGCTTTCCAGCTGTGTGAGTTGGAAGGCAAAGTGGAAAGGAGGGTCGAGTTCATCAGCTCATTCGGGAAACTGAGCTCCTTCACAAAAGTTTGCTGTTGGAGTTCAGAGTATTTTGGATGAAAAATGCTGCAGCCTCCCTGTGCCTAGTTCCTATTTCTTCCATTTCTGGATTTAATTAACATTATTTTCTTTTCCTTCACACACAACACATACACACATGTACACGCACAACATAAACCTATAAGATCAAACAAAAGACCTGAATATTCAAAATATTTTAAGTACATTTTTACGAGTAAGATTATATTTGCCCCACATATTGTGACAAATCTATTACTTCTACTTTATTTATACTTCAATACTGAATATCAATGAAAATAATTAAAGGCCTGGGAAAAGAGCAGCTCAAGCTAATTTTCACCCCATCGCCTCAAAAATATGATGCTTTACTTTAAAATCACCCACACGATTATATTTATGGAACTTTATATATCATAATGATTTTATATTGCAAAATTTATGTAAGCAAAACTGCTCCATGGATGCTATAATATAAAATAAAAACAACAAAAACTCAAAATGACCCTAGTTCTCAGGGATTTACAATCTAATAAGTGAAATGATAGTCATAAATTAAAGTAGCAGTGACTATGAGCACAGCTTACTAGGGGAGAAGGGAGAGTTCTGTCAACTATACTCAGCAGGAGCGAGACTCCGTGGGACGGCATAGGAGAGGAGGCTTGGAATTCTAAAATGTTAGTCTCCATCTTGGTCCCGCCCTTCTTGACTAGCATTATGCCTGACACATAGTAGGTGCCAGTGAAATCTGTTGATTTACTATTTAGGTGAGACATCACAGTTTCTCAGAGTCTTCATTCTCTTCCACAAAAGGGGATAAAAGAGAACTCATAAGGTTCTTATAAGTATCAAATTAAATAATATGTGTGAAAGCATATTAGTAAGTTTTAAGGCATTAGAAATAAATTGTTTATCATTCCCTGGAAATTTAAAAGTGCAAGTCACAGGATTTTTAAAGCTTGTACATCAATATGAAGGTAACTTTTCTGTGAATTACTTATAGTTGCGAATGAAAAAGAGAGAACACTATCCCAATGTTATCCTCTTTCTTGGGCTTCCACCACTCCCCAGGCCACCTTCCCACCTCTCCCCAGTGGTCAGGAATTAACTGACCTTCCAAATTTGTGATTTCCTTTCTTCCAAATGTGAGCGGGTGGGATAGACTGCCTTCATGCTTAAAAACTGACCCCCAGTTGAAGCCAATCTGTGCCTCCTCTACAGGTCCCAGCACAAAAGTCTTAGAGAGGGGGATTTAACAGCTGGACTTTGTAAAGCTGTGGGGTTCTATTCTGGGCCAGACTCCCTACTATGAATAAGAGTAGATCTGAGTGCATATTACCTGCAATTTACAAGTTCTATGATAGCCTAAGGAAAGATGCCCAGATCTGGAAATAAAGCAAAGCACCATAATGACAGTGATCAAGAGGTAACAAGGAACCTGTTCTCATATTTAGACATCTGAATGACACCCTCAGATATAACACTTATTGTCCAAAACCATGAACATTCTGAGCATTATAGCATTGACCAAACCTTCTGTACTAATTCTCAAAACAGGCATTGTGTGGATACAGTACATCCGCATGCTGTCTCTCATGTGCTAATCTTTCCATGATGCTCTATTCTGTGACATTTCAGTGATGGTGTTAAAGCGATGAAATGTGACTAAACCAAAAAAGGTTGATGCCAAGGGTTTTCCGTTAAGGAAGAAGGGAAACAAAGGGGAAAGGAAGGAAGAAAATGAAAACGTGATGCCTCCTTGTTCAGCAGGTACAACAGTTTAAGCAAAATGTATGGTGTTCAATCCATCTTGGCATATTTGAGAGATCATTTTATTCAGGTATTTTTCTATTTACATATTTTCTGTTTAAATGGAAAGTGTGCACATTTATACACAATTAAATTCACATATAAATAGACTGGGCTCTAGCTATATGCCATTTTTCTCCAACATGCCAATAAAATGGGATTACAGCAAAAATAAATCAGTAAGGCCTTACCAGTCTCCATGAGCTATGTCATTCATTACCAACTAAACTATTTAGGATATTTTCAATTTTTGTTTAAATTTCTTCTCCTTCGTATATAACACGCATCTAATACGTTTATCATTACATTTTGCACAGTGCGCAACACGCAGTATTTGTGACCTTCTTTTGCTCATATCTTTTTTTCTGTAGTATCTTCCTAAACTGACAGACATGTAGAGCCATAAAATGAAGTGGTATGAGTAAGAAGAAGTGATTATCAACAATAAATAGAAGTGATTATAAAAATGGCTAAGTTCTTGGGTAGGCAGTTCTCAAAAAGAGTAAACTGAGTTCCTGATGACCTAGAAGTTGTTTCCCTGGAAAGAGCTTTCCTTCTCCTTCCCATCACTTCGTCAAAAGGCCTCTGAATTCTTTCTCCCTATACTCTCCTTAGCTTTCAGATGACTTTTTTTTATCTTTGTACCTCTTTTCTGTTTTTCTCTTAACAGTGGAGACTATTCTTTATGGTTGTTCTCTCCTCTTTCCCATAGGACATTTCATGAGAAGTCTACTTGTGGGTAGACCTCTCAGTATTAGATGTAAGCAGATGCGTATGTCTGAGATTCTCACCACAATGCAGCTTGGAATTCACATCTTAAAGTGAAACACTCTCAAGCGATGAGATTTTCCCATAGGAACAATACACTGTTTGGGGTTTTCATTCCACTCAAAAAGTCAGCCTCCAGTGAATCATAAATATGACCAATAAACAATGTGTCTTTAAAATGAAGATACAATAACTATAAACAACTAGAATAGCTAAGTTCTAAGTCCTAATAAATGAATTTTAAGTGTATGTGATGACTGTATTACAGATCCCTGTCATGAAGCGAGGTTCCGGACAAGGACCAAGGGCTGCCTCGAATACCATCTAAACCGGATGTGCTAGGTGTGAATGCATGTGGGTGAGCACTTGCTGATCATAACTATAATGCTTTTGAGCTGAAAGCACACATAGAGTTCACCCAGATCAGCAATGTCTCTGCTGACTTTTATTTTACTGATGAAGAAATTAATCCTATTTTCCACATTAATATAGAAAAGAATTAGAGGGATTGTTTATGTCTTAAGTCTCTTAGAAAACCAAGTCATGAGGTCTTTCAACCCATTCAGGAAAACAGTGGTTTCTATTTACCATGCTGAAGATAAACTAAAGCAACTGTTACTTAAGATTCCTACAACACTGGGGTGTGGATTTGTCCCTGAAACAAAGCCACAGGCAAGTCAGGCAAACTGCTGAAATTCCCAGATATTACAGCCAATCCATAATTATTTGTTCTCAGTACTCTTACTGAAATTGTTCCTTTTCACATCCTACCTATCTGTAAAAATGCTCATGTCCAAAGAAATCTCCTGAATTTTAGCATCAACAGTCCGGAGAGTGTTCTTATGTAATACTAGAGATGAATGACCCATGATGTAAACTGAGGAAAGGACTTCTCAACCTCAGTCACTCAGCAGTTAGCGTTTTTTTTTTTTTTTTAATAATTTATTTTATTTTAGTATCATTAACCTACAATTACATGAGCAATACCGTGATGATTGAACTCCCCCCTTCACCAGGTCCCCCCCACCAACCCCAATATAGTCACTGTCCATCAGCATAGTGAGATGAGAATCATTACTTTTCTTCTCTGAGCTGTACAGTTCCCCCCGTGCTCCCCCCCCCTATGTCTGCCAATCGTACTGCCCCGTTTACCCTCTTATCCCTCCCTTCCCACCCATCTCCCCAGTCCCTTTCCCTTTGGTAACTGTTAGTCCATTCGTGGGTTCTGTGAGTCTGCTGCTGTTTTGTTCCTTCATTTATTTATTTATTTATTTATTTTATTTATTATTTTTCTTTGTTCTTATACTCCACATATGAGTGAGATCATTTGGTACTTGTCTTTTCGGCCTGGCTTATTTCACTGAGCATAATACCCTCTAGCTCCATCCATGTTGTTGCAAATGGCAGGATTTGTTTCTTTCTTATTGCTGCGTAATATTCCATTGTGTATATGTACCACATCTTCTTAATCCATTAATCTACTGATGGGCACCTAGGTTGCCTCCATTTCTTGGCTATTGTAAATAGTGCTGCAACAAACATAGGGGTGCATCTGTCTTTCTCAAACTGGGCTGCTGCATTCTTGGGGTAAATTCCTAGGAGTGGGATTCCTGGGTCAAATGGTATTTCTATTTTGAGTTTTTTGAGGAACCTCCATACTGCTTTCCACAATGGTTGAACTA
>JAQQAC010008864.1:469561-512439 GCA_029783875.1 Phataginus tricuspis | reverse complement strand
CTCCCGGCTCTGAATCCTCTCCTCCCGCCGGAGCGCTGGGGGAGAGGAGCGCTTGGTCTCTCGCAGCTCCGTACCTTACCCGCCTTGCCGAGACTCCCGCCGGAGTGCTGGAGTGCAGGGGCGCTCTCGTCTCATTGGATCGTGTTTCCGTCCCGCCTCGCCGGGTGCCGAGTCCTCTGTCCGGCGTGTCTGGCCACCGGAGCTCTGGGGGGGGGAGCGCTCGGTCCCACCGGATCGCCGCCCGTCCGCCTCACTGGCTGCCAAGTTCTCACAGGTGTAGCTGTACGCTGGGCACTTTCCTGTGTATTCTGGTCTCTCTTTTAGGGATAGTTGTATTTGCTGTATTTTCGTGAATAAATATAATGTTGGGAGGAATTTTTCTGCTAGTCCGTTCACGACGCCATATTCCCGGAATCAGTTAGTGTTTTTGCTGCTACGTTTTGAAGTATGGATGTCAAACAACTAAAAATATTCTGAGATACAAAACAAAGCATAAATACAAAAATCTTCCCAATTCTGGACAACCACTCTAGTTTACAGGATGGGCACCTGTTGCCTTCAAACCACCTTATCTGTGTAAGCATCTCTGCTGACGATCCCCAGCACCACAGAGGGAACCACATATATATAATTTTTGTGTTATTAGCTGTGTTTCGCTCTTTGAGCCTTAAAAATTAGTAAGAACCCCTTTGGGGCAGGTGAGGAGGCAACCTGTAATCTCCACAGAATTTTAACTCATTGTGCTTGCATGGAAATTAAAGGCAATATCCTATAAAGTATCATCTTGTAAGGTCTGATACAGGCAGGAGACAGTCAATAAATGTGATTGGGTGGTGGCTGTGGAGGAGTCCTCTGGTGGAATATACATCATGTCTAATCTCTGATGTCTCAAAGGTGTTTTCTGAACCCACAATGCTTGCTCCTTTTATTTTTACAAAGGAGCAAGAAGTCAATGGATTTTTTTCCTCTGTTTTAAGAAAATCCAAGGATTTGAGATCACGGCATTTTTTTCAGGGAATGTTATGTCATGGGACTACTGGTGGGTCAAATAATAAAGCTAGGCCATAAGACAATTTTTTTTGTGTGTGATTTTTTTAAAGATATTATTGATATATACTTTTATGAGGTTTTCATAGGAAAAAACAATGTGGTCACTACATTTACCCATATTCTCAATTCTGCACCCATACCCCAAAAGCAGTCACTTTCCTTGGATGTAGAAAGATGCCACAGATTCACTATTTGCCTCCACTGTGCTGCACTATTTTCCCTGTGATACCCCACACCATGTGTACTAAACAAAATACCCCTCAATGCCCTTCTTCCACCCTCCCCACCCGCCTTCCCACACACCTCCCCCTTGGTAACCACTAGGTCCTTCTTGGAGTCTCTGAGTCTGCTGCTATTTTGTTCCTTCAGTTTCGCTTCGTTGTTATACTCCATAAATGAGGGAAATCATTTGGCACTTGTCTTTCTCCGCCTGGCTTATTTCACTAAGAATAATAGCTTCCAGCTCCATCCATGTTGTTGCAAAAGGTAGGATTTATTTGTTTCTTATGGGTCAGCAGTATTCCATTGTGCATATGTACCACCTCTTCTTTATCCATTCATCTACTGATGGACACTTAGGTTGCTTCCATATCTTGGCTATTGCAAAAAGTGCTGCAATAAACATAGGGGTGCATATGTCTTTTTGAATCTGAGAAGTTGTATTCTTTGGGTAAATTCCAAGCAGTGGGATTCCCGGGTCAAATGGTATTCCTATTTTTAGTTTTTTGAGGAAACTCCATACTGCTTTCCCCAAAGGTTGAACTAGCTTGCATTCCCGCCAGCAGTGTAGGAGGGTTCCCCTTTCACCGCATCCTCACCAGCATTTCTTGTTCTTAGTCTTTTGGATCGTGGCCATCCTCACTAGTGTGAGGTGATATCTCATTCTGGTTTTAATTTGAATTTCCCTGATGATAACTGATGTGGAGCATCTTTTCATGTATCTGTTGGCCATCTGAATTTCTTCTTTGGAGAACTGTTTCTTCATATATTCTGCCCATTTTTTAATAGGGTTATTTGCTTTTTTGGGTGTTGAGGCATGTAAGTTCTTTATATATTTTGGCTGTTAACCCCTTGTCGGATATGTCATTTACAAATATATTCTCCCACACTGTAGGACGCCTTTTTGCTCTGTTGATGGTGTCCTTTCCTGTACAGAAAATTCTTAGTTTGATGTAGTCCCATGAGTTCATTTTTGTTTTATTTCCCTTGCTCGAGGAGATGCGTTCAGGAAGAAGTTGCTCATGCTTATATTCAGGAGATTTTTACCTATGTTGTCTTCTAAGAGTTTTATGGTTTCATGACTTACATTCAGGTCCTTGATCCATTTTGAGTTTACTTTTGTGTATGGGGTTAAACAAAATCCAGTTTCATTCTCTTGCATGTAGCTGTCCAGTTTTGCCAACACCAGCTGTTGAATAGGGTTTCATTTCCCCATTGTATGTCCATGGCTCCTTTATCATATATTAATTAACCATATATGGTTGGGTTCATATCAGGGCTCTCTAGTCTGTTCCATTGGTCTATGGGTCTGTTCTTGTGCCAGTACCAAATTGTCTTGAGTACTGTGGCTTTGTAGCAGAACTTGAAGTTGGGGAGCACAATCCCCCCAGCTTTATTCTTCCTTCTAAGGATTATTTTGGCGATTTGGGTTCTTTTTTTGTTCCATGTGAATTTTAGAATGGCTTTCTCTAGTTCATTGAAGAATGCTGTTGGTATTTTGATAGGAATTGCATTGAATCTGTAGATTGCTTTAGGCAGGATGGCCATTTAGACACTATTAATTCTTCCTATCCATGGGCACGGGATGTGTTTCCATTTATTGGTATCTTCTTTAATTTCTCTCATGTGTGTCTTCTAGTTTTCAGAGAATAAGTCTATCACTTCCTTGGTTAGGTTTATTCCTAGGTATTTTATTCTTTTTGATGCAACTGTGAATGAAATTGTTTTCCTGATTTCTCTCGCTGCTAGTTCATTGTTAGTGTATAGGAATGCCACAGATTTCTGCATATTAATTTTGTATCCTGCAACTTTTCTGAATTCAGATATTAGATCTAGTAGTTTTGGAGTGGATTCTCTAGGGTTTTTTATGTACACTATCATGTCATCTGCAAACAGGGACAGTTTAACTTCTTCCTTGCCAATCTGGAAGCCTTTTATTTCTTTTGTTGTCCCATTGCTGTGGCTAGGACCTCCAGCACTGTGTTGAATAGAAGTGGGGAGAGTGGGCATCCTTATCTTGTTCCAGATATTAAAGGAAAAGCTTTCGGCTTCTCACTGTTAAGTATAATGTTGGCTGTGGGTTTGTCATATATGGCCTTTATGATGTTGAGGTACTTGCTCTCTATACCCATTTTGTTGAGACTTTTTATCATGAATGGATGTTGAATTTTGTCAAATGCTTTTTCAGGATCTATGGAGATGATCATGTGGTTTTTGTTCTTCTTTTTGTTGATGTGGTGGATGATGTTGATGGATTTGCGAATGTTGTACCATCCTTGCATCCCTGAGATGAATCCCACTTGAACATGATGGATGATCTTCTGGATTTATTTTTGAATTTGGTTTGCTAATATTTTGTTGAGAATTTTTGCATCTACACTCATCAGGGATATTGGTCTGTAATTTTGTTTTTTGGTAAGGTCTTTGCCTGGTTTTGGTATTAGAGTGATGCTGTCTTCATAGAATGAGTTTGGAAGTATTCCCTCCTCTTCTATTTTTTGGAAAACTTTAAGGAGAATGGGTATTTTTTCTGCTGCGTATGTCTGATAAAATTCAGCAGTGAATCCATCTGGCCCGGAGGTTTGTTCTTGCATAGTTTTCTGATTACCAATTCAACTTCATTGCTGGTGATTGGTCTGTTTAGGTTTTCTGTTTCTTCCTTGGTCAGTCTTGTAAGGTTGTATTTTTCTAAGAAGTTGTCCATTTCTTCTAGGTTTTCCAGTTTGTTAGCATATAGATTTTCATAGTATTCTCTTCTAATTCTTTGTATTTCTGTGGGGTCAATTGTAGATTTTCCTTTCTCATTACTGATTCTGATTCTGTATGTAGATTCTCTTTTTCTCTTAATGATTCGGCTAGGGGTTTATCTATTTTGTTTATTATTTCAAAGAACCAGCTCTTGGTTTCATTGATTTTTTCTATAGTTTTATTCTTCTCAGTTTTATTTATTTATTTTCTAATCTTTATTATATCCCTCCTTCTGGTGATTTTTGGCCTCATTTGTTCTTCTTTTTCCAATTTCAGTAATTGTGACTTTAGACTATTCATTTGGGATTGTTCTTCCTTCTTTAAATAGGCCTGGATTGCAATATACTTTCTTCTTAGAACTGCCTTTGCTGCATCCCACAGAAGTTGTGGCTTTATGTTGTTGTTGTCATTAGTCTTCATATATTCTTTGATATCTGTTTTGATTTGGTCTTTGGACCATTGATTAACTATGAGAATGTTGTTAAGTCTCCATGTATTTGTGACCTTTTCTGTTTTCTTTCTAAAATTTATCTCTAGCTTTTTACCTTTGTAATCTGAGAAGTTGGTTGGTAGAATTTCAATATTTTTGAAATTACTGAGGTTCTTTTTGTGGCCTCGTATGTGGTCTATTCTGGAAAATGTTCCATGTGCATTTGAGAAGAATATGTATCCTGTTGCTTTTGGGTGTAGAGTTCTGTAAATGTCTGTTAGGTCCATCTGTTCTAGTGTGTTGTTCAGTGCCTGTGTGTCTTTTCTTATTTTCTGTCTGGTTGATCTATCCTTTGGAGTGAGTGGTGTGTTGAAGTCTCCTAAAATGACTGCATTATTTTTCTATTTCCTCCTTTAATTCTGTTAATATTTGTTTCACATATTCCGGTGCTCCTGTGTTGGGTGCATATATATTTTAAATGGTTATATCCTCTTGTTGGACTAATCCCTTTATCATTATGTAATGTCTTTCTTTATTGCTACTTTCTTCGTTTTGAAGTCTATTTTGTCTCATATAAGTACTGCAACACCTGCTTTGTTCTCCATGTTGTTTGCATGGAATATCTCTTTCCATCCCTTCACCTTTAGTCTGTGTATATCTTTGGGTTTGAGGTGAGTCTTGTAAGCAGCATATAGATGGGTCTTGTTTTTTAAACCATTCAGTAACTCTGTGTCTTTTGATTGGTGCATTCAGTCCATTTACATTTAGGGTGATTATCGATAGATATGTATTTATTGCCATTACTGGCTTTAGATTTGTAGTTACCAAAGGTTCAAGGGTAGCTTCTCTGTTATCTAACAGTCTAACTTAACTTTCCTGATAAGTTATTGTAAACACAGTCTGATGATTCTTTATTTCTCTCCCTTCTTATTCTTCCTCCTCCATTCTTTATATACTAGGTGTTTTACTCTTTGCCTTTAGTTAGTATTTGGATGGTGTGTTTTCTTTGCTATGATTTTATTTTCTCTGGTGACATCTTTTTAGCCTTAGCAGTGCTTCCATCTAGAGCAGTCCCTTTAAGATATCCTGAAGAGGTGCTTTATGGGAGGCAAATTCCCTCAACTTTCACTTGTCTGGAAATTGTTTAATCCCTCCTTCAAATTTAAGTGATAATCATGCTGTATACAATGTTCTTGGTTTGAGGCCCTTCTGTTTCATTACATTAAATATATCATGCCTTTCTCTTCTGGCCTGTAAGGTTTCTGTTGAGAATTCTGGTTATAGTCTGATGAATTTTCCTTTGTAGATGGTATTTTTTCTCTTGCTAGCAGCCTTTAATACTCTGTCCTTATCTTGACATTTTAATTATTATGTGTCTTGGTGTTGTCTTCCTTGTGTCCCTTGTGTTGGGAGATCTGTAGTCTTCCATGGTCTGAGAGACTATTTCCTTCCCCGGCTGGGGGAAGTTTTCTGCAATTATTTCTTCAAAGACACTTTCTATCCATTCTCTCTCTTTTCCTCCTCTGGTACTCCTATAATGCGAATATTGTTCCATTTGGATTGTTCACACAGTTCTCGTAAAATTCTTTCATTTCTAGAGATCCTTTTATCTCCCTCTGCCTCAGCTTCTCTCTTTTCCTGTTCTCTGATTTCTATTCCATTAACAGTCTCTTGCATCTTGTACAGTCTGCTGCTAAGCCCGTTGATCACTTGTCTCATCTCTTCATTGTCTTTCCTCACTTCCTCCCTTATCTCTTGCACATTTCTCTGTAAATCCATCAGTATGGTTATGACTTTTATTCTGAATTCTTTTTCAGAAAGATTGTGCGTGTCCATCCTTTCAGGCTCCCTCTCTGGGGTTGTCTGGGTAAGCTTTGTTTGTATCATATTCCTCTGTCTTTTCATGGTGATAGAAGTGGTCAGAAAAAGGAAAAAGGGAAAAAGAGAAAAGAAAAACAAAAAGCTCACTGGGTGTAGTTTCTGAAGGTGCTCTAGGTGGCGCTGATGCTCCACTATTCCACAGCCATGGCCGATCCACCAGGCCACGCTGCTCTGCAGGGCCCTTTGTGACTCTGGCCAGGGAGGGAATGAATGGGAGGCTGCTGATTTCTGTGGGAAGTCTCTGTGTGACTGCTTTTTCCAACCACATTCCACAGAGTCCGAAATTCCCCAGGACTCCCAGCCTGCTTGGCTGAGTGTGCTGCGATGATCCTGTTCCTCTGTTGGGCCCCTGTCTCTTTAAGACCCCTAAAAAAGCGTGCGCTTTTCTTTTGTCCCAGGGAGCTGGCTGAGTGGACCTGCCATCTTGGATCCTGACCTCTGTCTCTCCAATCTCCGATATACCCACGATGTGTGTCAGTGCTCCCAGTGCAGATCACCAGGGTTATTTGGTGGTCCTGTGCTTCCAATCTATCCCCACTCTGAATCCCCTCCTCCCACCAGTGCACTGGGGTGGAGGAGTGCTCAGGTCCCGCTAGGTCACGGCTCCATATCTTACCCACTTCTTTAGGTGCCAAGTCCTCTCAGGTGTAGCTGCAGGCTGGGTGTCATCCTGTATCTTCTGGTCTCTCTTTTAGGAATAGTTGTATTTGTTGTATTTTCATAAATATATATGGTTTTGGGAGGAGATTTCCGCCACCCTGTTCATGCAGCCATCTTCCCGGAACTCCCTAGAAATTCTTAATAGCTACTAATGATAAGGAAAATACTCAACACAGCCATCAATGTCAACAAATTGCTTTTTTCCTCATCATTAAAACACTCCCTGCTCCCTCCTCACCTCCTCCAGGCTCCTCTTTTGCCCTGCGAATGTCAAAATGCCACATATAAAAATAATATAAATTGCTCCCCTTGCATGTGCTCAGTGCTCAGACTCAGGGAGATTACTCCCTTCTGAGCCAGCCGGCATAAAATAAAGCCTCAACACTCCACACCTCCAAGTGTCGTTTGGTTCTTTCATCGGTGATCCAGTCCAGGTTTTCAAGTATTTTCCGTACATTTGGTTCCCTGACCTGGAAACCCAACCACGCTGTCCCATTGTTGCCACCGGTTTGGGGCAGTGATGGAACAGGAGATTGCAATGGAGACAGCAAGCCCTGCCTAATCTTTCAGCGGTCTCCTGCCCGGTTGCCCTGGGCCAGCCCTGCCCCTCTGCAGACTCAAGGAGGCTTGGCAGGTGAGGACCTTGTTATGACATTGAATCCGGTAAGGCCCCGGGGCCCCTGACCCAGCCAGTCCCACCCTTTGGTGTGAAAGGGGAGCCGGATCACCTCCCGGAGACTTCTTAGAAGTCTCACACATAGACATTCCTTGGGGGGATGCTTAAACTCTGGTCTGAGTGTGTGAGTGACTGTGCAGGGGGGGCTGGCATTCAGTCTGCACTGAACCTGTGATTCCACAGCCTGCAATAGGGAATCTGTGTGGGCCCTCATCCACATTAGCGGTCAGCCCCCACAACATAATGGTGACTCAGCTTCAACTGACATGGCCTGGGACTTATATGGGTGCACCTTAGTCAAGGCTGACTAAATTCTCCACAAGGGGAGCAATGGATGGGCATCTGACTGGTCTCCTCTCTAGAGTAGGAACCCTCCCTTGTCTGCTTTCGTGGTACCGTTACACGGACAGATCAGGGGTCAGGGCACAGCAAACCCACAGTTCTCAACAACATGACCAAAAATTTCAGGAATGAATTTTCAGAAAACTACAGAGTAAAATTAACTCCTGGCAGGTTGAAAACCCTGTGTGAATCCATATATCGCACTTTTAGTGTAGGGTGGCCTCCAGAAGGAATCCTAGCTGTCCCAACAATCTGCCAAATCTAGCAGGTCATCACTGGAGATCCTGGTCGTCCTAATCAGTTCCCATACACTAACTCTTGGTTAGAAGTTGCCCAGAGCCTTCCCATTTTGGTGCAGGCATGGACAAAGTAGGGTCTTAGTTGCCTCAACACAGCATCCCACAAAGCATTGACAGAAGCCTGAGCCTCTGCAAATTCTGACTGGCGATCCAGAAGAAGAGCCAATATTGTCCCCACCTTATGTGCCCCCAAGAAAATCAGCACCCAGCACCCAGTCCCGGACACCCTGCTGCTCTTAGCCTCCCTGCCAGCTCCAGAACCAGTGGACCCACTCTCCTCCAGACCAGCAGCCAGGCTGCACCGTCAGCTGGGAGTAGGCACCCTTCAGATGCTGGTGCAAGAGATGTGTGAGCCTGAAAGTTGTAATGAAGATGGGACCATCCAGCCTGGCTGGTCCATGCTTTACTATCAACCCTTCTCCATGACTAACCTCCTCAATTAAAAACACAACACCCTGTCAGAAAATCCACAAGCCCTGGTTGATCTCATGAAATCCCTCTTCCAAACCCATCAGCTGACCTAAAAAAACTGTCAATAGCTTCTCTGCACCCTGTTCACAATGGAAGGGATCCTTAATCGGGTGCATGAGCTTAAATCGCTGTCCCTGAGGAGCGCCCCGAGTGGGGCTTCACCACCCCTGAGGGACAGGACCAGATGTGCTGATATCAGGATGCCCTCCTCCACGTTATCAAAACCAGGTCCATAAAGCCTATGAACATGACCAAAGTATCTTCAGTCACTCAACAACCAGGAGAGTCTCCTGAGGACTATTATGAAAGACTGTGTGAAGCTTATTGCATCTACACCCCCTTCAATCCTGAGTCACCAGGGAGCCAACAAATGGTCAACACCTCATTTGTCGCTCAAGTCACCCCAGACATCAGGCAAAAGCTACAAAAATTTGAAGGTTTTTCTGGGATAAATATCACTCAACTGATTAAAACTGCCAACAAAATATATCTAAACAGAGAAATTCATGCTGACACAGAGGCTGAAAAATGAAGAAAAAGGCCAACTTCCTGGCAGCTGCCCTAAAAGAAAGACAGATGACCAAAAGACAGAGACAAGCCAGCCACCAAGAGAGGGTGAAGCCTTGGATGCCCCTAACCAGGGACCAGTGCACTTACTGTGAAGAGAAGGGGCATGGAAGAACGAATGCCCCAACTGAGGCAAAGCCCCCAAGCCCAGTCACTGCTGGGGAAAGGCTCATTAATCTGGTAGGAACAGGCTCAGATTGACAAGGACCAGGTTCTCTCATGCTCAGCCCCCATGAATCCACAGTCAAAATGAAAGTGGAGGGACAACACACAACTTTTATGGTTGACACAGGGGCAGAACACTTTGTGGTCACCCTCCCTGTAACTCCCTTCAGTAAAAAGACTGCAACCATTCTTGGAGTCACTGGGACATAAGCAGTCCAGCTACTCTTTTGCCAAGCCCGCCAATGTGAACGTGGAAGCCACAAAGCCTGACATAAGCAGGTAGAGCCTGCCCAAGTGCCCCTTTCCCCTCCTCAGCCAAGACATACTCTCAAAACTCAGAGCCCAAAAAACTTGAACCAACTGGATGCACAAGCATCAAACTAAACCCAGGCCAAGAAGAGCCAGGGTCCCTCGTACTGGCAATAACTACACCCAGGGAAGAGGAGTGGAGGCTATTCTGTACTCAGACCCTCTCAAGTAGCCCACCTGAATTCAGACCTGCCTTCCCCTCAGTATGGGCTGAAGACAACCCACCTGGACATGCTCATAACTGAACCCCTGTCATTGTAGAATTGACTCCAGGGACCCAGCCACGAACACAGCAGCAGTACCCCCTGCCACAAGAGGTGAGAGCAGGCATCCAGGAACACCTGATCAGACTCAAAGAGATAGGCATTCTAACCGAGTGTCAGTCGCCCTGGAACACCCTGCTCCTACGAGTCAAAAAGCCAGGAGGAGGGTACTGGCCTGTTCAAGACCTGCAAGCCATTAACAGAGTGACTGTTTTATTACACCTGGTTGTGGCAAATCTATACACCCTCTTCAGCCAGATCCCAGGGTCTGCCAAATGGTTCCCTTGCCTAGACTTAAAAGATGCCTTCTTCTGCCTCTGGCTGGCCCCCCAAAGCCAGTCTTGTTTGCCTTAGAATGGATTGAACCAGATACGGGGCAGCAGGTGCAGTCAACATGGATGTGGATTCCACAAGGTTCAATAATTCACCCACTCTCTTTGGAGAGGCATTGGCCACAGACCTTGCCAGCTTTCCAAGGGAAGCAATGTGCTGTGCCCTCCTGCAGTACATAGATGACCTCCTCCTTGCCAGTGACACCCAGGAAAATTGTGCAAAAGGCACAAAGGCCCTCCTGATACTCAGGATACTGAGCCTCATAAAAAAAGGGCACAAATCTGCCAGCAGCAAGTCTGGTATTTGGGCTTCCTCCTCACCCAGGGAGAAAAGAAAAGGTCATTATCTCCTTACCTCAGCCCCAGATGAAGAAAGGCATACGAGAGTTCCTGGGGGCCGCCGGGTTCTGAAGAATCTGGATTCCTGGATTCTCGGCAATGGCAATGCGCCTCTACAGCCTCCTGGGGATGCCAAGACCGAGAGCCCCATATCTGAACAGAAGAGGCAAGGGCCATCTTCCTGGAAGTAAAGGCTGCTTCAGAACAAGCAGCAGCTCTAGGTGCTTCAATCACTTCGTACATGAAAAAAAAAAGTAGCCCTCGAAATTCTCACATAACTGTTAGGCCCTGGCAGTGGCTGGTTGCATACGTGTCAAAAAAAAAACTAAACCCGATTGAGGCAGGATGGCTACCCTGCCTCAGGCCACTGTCAACCGCAGTTCTATTCATTAGAAAAGCAGATAAACTTACCCATGGCCAAAAAGTAAATGTAAAAAGAAATGTCAAGATTCCCCCCTACTATTGTGTCCCTCTTAAACACATAGGAACACCAATTCTTCTCCAACTCTTGGCTGGCACAATACTAAAAGTCCTCAAGGCTGTCTGGCTCCCAAAAAAGTGTCAATTCTGCATTGCAAAGAACACCAAAAGGAAAACAACCCTATAACACAAGGGAACCAGCTGGAAGGTAAGGCAGCTAAAACAGCAGCCAATACAAAAACAGATAAAGCTCCTTTCCTCACCGTGGCCCTAACGCCCCCAGTGGAGGCCCCTCCACCCCAGTACACTGTAAAAGAGAAGGACTGTGCCATGGATGAAGGAGTCACCCTAACTAAAAAAAGAAAAGAAAGTGATGGTTGCTGCTTGACATGCCTGACAGATGCATCTTTGTCGCAACTGCAACCAGAAGGCATCTAATCAGCAAATACCATCAGCTCACCCACCTAAGAAAAACTGCACTAGAAGCCCTCCCCAAAAAGCAATACTACATCAGCCAGTTGCCAAAATTTTAAGCTGAGCAATAAGTGAGCAGAGCATGACTTGTGCCAGAAATAATGCTCAGTCTGCACTGCGACCGCCGCCAGGTGTCCAAACAGCAGGAGTTGCCCCCTTTGAAAACCTTGAGATAGACTTCACTGATGTTCAGCCAAGCAGAGGACTCAAAGACCTTCTAGTAATAGTGTGTACAAACTCTGGGTGGGTTGATGCTTTCCCAACTAGGACAAAACAATAAACAATGCCAGGAGATAGCCAAAGTCCTCTGTAGAGAAATTGTTTCCCAAATTGTCCTACTGTCTACAACTCACAGTGACAATGAACCTGCCTTTGTGGCAGATGCAATACAGATTTTAACTAAATCTCTCAACATTACCTGGAAACTCCACACTGCCTACAGGTCACAAAGTTCAGGGAAAGTGAAGCGAATGACTCGCACCCTCATAGGAACCCTAGCTAAGTTTTGCCAAGAAACTGGCATCCTGTGGCTGGACCTAACACCCCTGGCTCTCCTGCATGATCGCTACACACCTGGGATTCAAGGCTTTTCCCCTTCTGAATTAGTATATGGACACCCTCCACCATGTCTAGGAAGCCTCCCAGGGAACCTACTCCAGACAGAAAATAAGAGAGTAAGAGAATAGCTCCAAGCCTTTAAGAGCCACCCTAAATAAGCTGCATCAATATACCATAGAAAGAGCCCTGGTCTCCTTAGGAACCCCAGTACATTCCTTCCATGCTGAGGACTCAGTCTGGGTCAGAAATTGAAAAAGGGACCTGCTCGAACCTCAGTGGACTGGCCCCCACATTGTTGCTCTAACCACTCCTAGTGCCTTCAAAGTTACAGGCATCATGTGGTGGGTCCATCATTCCAGAGTGAAAGGGCCCATAATCCAGACAAAGAAATACATCAGTGGAAGGCCCAGATGGACCTCCAGAATCCTCCGCATCCGACGATTACCCTCTAACTAATGAACACCTGCATGCTGTGGATCCTGGCCCTCACCGAAACGGAATCTCTCATCCTGGGCATTAAACTCTCTGCAGCTGCCCCCTCTGACTAAACTGTTCCTCAAAAAATTGCCCTTTCTATTGTCTATTAAGTGGTTTGGCTCTGCTTACCTGTCTCTCCTAGCTAAACTCAAGTCTTAGCCTGCATTTCCAAAGTACCTCTCTATAATGTTTAACTGTACAAAAAATATAAAGTGCATAGTCACCACCCAAGGGAGCTCACCTCAGTGGTCCTACACCTTTAGAACTTGTCCTCTCACACTCAAATAAGCCAGCCTGAGTGTAATGATCAGCTGCATAAAAATAAATGAGGACTGAGAAAAACTGGGTATTTTTGTTAAGCACAGGCTTATCAAGAGTCTGAAGGACTCATTTCAGTTTGTACACACAAGGCCCATACAGATAAATGCATAAAAACATAACCATTTGTGTTCTTCACAAAATACTCAGGACTTTAATGAAAAAGTCACAAGGAAAAATCCTGGCTAAAAGCAATTAAAAGTATAACTAAAAGCCATTATAACCCTATCATAAACTAAAAAGATAATGCCCCCTGAAACGAAGTGTTTAAAGGGGCATCAGAGGGGGGAGTGATAAGGAAAATATTCAACACAGCCATCAAGGTCAGCAAACCGCTTTTTTCCTCCAGTTGGCAAAGCACTCCCAGGTCCCCACTCCCCTCCTCCACACTCCTCTTTTGCCCTGCACAAGCCTAAATGCCACATATCAAAATAATATAAATTGCTCCCCTTGCTTGTGCTCAGGGCTCAGACCTTGGGAGATTACTCCCCTCTGAGCCCGCCAGTGTAAGACTAAAACCTCAGCACTCCAAGACCTCTGAGTGCTGCTTGGTTCTTCCATCAGTGATCCAGTCCAGGTTTTCCAGTATTTTCCGTAACACTAAAACTAGAGGATGAAAATCTAAAGTATTTCCCCACATCTCCAATGTTGAGATAAACCAACATCATGTGTTCTGATATAATGCACAAGAAGGACACAGCATCACTTTTCTGCTATTTCTGCCTAAATACTGCACACCCTAAATGTAATCACGAGAGACATAGACAAATCCAAACTGAAGGACATTCTACACAATAACAACTTACACTTTTCAAAAATATCAAAGACAAGAAATACAGAGAAAGTACATAAAGTTTTCTAGATTAAAGACTGAAAAGACATAACAATGAAATGAATTCGTTTAATTTGGATTAGATTCTAGACTGGGGGATTAGATACTATCAGACAATACATTTGAATATGCCCTATAAATTAGAATATTTTATAAATACAAATTGTTAAGATTTTAATACATATACTGAATATAACATGGTTATAAAAAAACTGTAGTCTTAGAAAATAATCACTAAAGTTTTAGAGGTAAAAGGGCATGTTGTTGATGCCGGGGTTCTTGTTCATGGAGCTGAAGAATGAACTTCACAAACACTCAAGGTAGGAGAGCAAGGTGGAGGCTTTCATTTCAAGCGAGAGGACAGAGCTCCTGACTCATGCCAGGAGGGAACAAGAGAGTCCATGGTTGTGCTATTGTCTAGTCTAGGGGTTTTATGCATGGTTGAGGATTTTCAGGAATGGGGGTAAAGGGCTAGGGGTACAGACTTGTTGTAATACTGCCTGCCCTGCCCCTAAAGTGGGCTGGGTTGTTGTCTCTTTGCTAGAGAGTGTGTTCAGAATCTTACTTCTTGACTTCTTGGGCTGTTTATAGTTGGGATTGCTTCCCAAATTAGTCTTTTGCCTAGGCTGCAGATTACTTGATTAGGATTAGATAAGGGAAAAACAGCACATAGGTAGAGTTAAAAATAAGGTGGGCCTTTTAGCAGGCTAAGGCAAATTTTACAGTGTCATGATCTAATTGATACAGTGAAGGCCCAGGTTATGCTGAGATACTCTTCTTTATTTGCGGAACACTCAAACATTCCAGGCCATGTTGCTCCTGGCCTTTTGAGCTTTGACTGATCTCACTCAAAATGTCTGTATTCCTAGTCTGGTATCTTTACTCTAGAGAATTAGTGTGACTCTTACTTTGCATAATGCTTAACACAGAGTTTCCATAGGGACTTCTTTGTATATTGTTACATTGCTTTGTCTGTAATTATCTTGCTTTGCTTTTTTCTGGATGCCCTCACCCTACTCTGCCTAAACCCACGGTCCCTGTCTCAATGTCTCCCATCGATTCCCAAACTTTTCTTTAAGAATGTGTATATGTGTGTATGTAAGGAGGGGCAGGAGAGATGGAGTTCGACTAAACAAATGGGGAAAAATTTTGTAATTATTAATCTAGGTAAAAGGTATATATATACATATATTCTCTCCGATTCTTTGGAAATTTGAAATTACATGCAAATTTAAAAGTAAATTAAAAACAGATGCTAAGATCAGCATCCATAACTACCAACCATCCTGGTCTGGTGATCCCTAAATTACCAACCAACAGTTTTCCTCAGGACCAAGAGGTTTCCTTGGGTGCAAACTTTCATTGTTGTAACCAGGAAAGTTTCAGGCAAACCAGGGCAAGCTGGTCACCCCTACCCAACAAGTGCAGGGTGAGAATTCACATTTTATACAGAAGAGAGGAGTTCCCTACTGTTTTGTTTGAATGCTGATAATTATTTATGCATTATGGATGCATGAATCAATGTGAGAGAATAGTACCATCAGGATGATCAAATAGGTACGAATTGTATTTTAAGAGCGTTTTGGCACACTGGAGTAGTGACTTGTTAGAGGAAGTCATGGAAGTAGATATTTTCTATGTACCTTCCTTTTAATGAATGACATTTAGCCTATAAATGTGTAAATTTAATCATCAAAAAAACAATCAATATGCAAAATTCTATACTTGCATATAAAGAGATTTCCTCCTTCTGTGGAATATTAAAGGAAACTGATTTCCCTCTTGCTGCTGTTTCGGATCTAATGATGACTTCAATTTATTTCAACTGAGATTACATTTTAGCATCCCATCCTAGACACAGTAGCATAGCTGACTTGCATGATAGATACACTGGTTGTGAAGGGAAAACAGATGAATGGTGTAATTGTGTTTTCATAACACTTCAAACAGCTTTGTTGTTTAGAAAGTCACTTTACTTTTTGCCAACATGTCAATTTTTTTTATCTTAAAATCTGTGGGTTTAAAGCAAAGTTCTCAGATATTAGTAAATATTTCAGTTGAGAAAATTTTGTGAAAAATATAAGCCAGTATCTTATCATGTTACTACCATAAGTTCAGCATAAACCCCCTTACAATATGTGTTAGGCTAAATGCAAAGAGGACAAGCTCAAGGATTTTCTACAAACCTGTCTCAAGCAGGTACCTGCCCTGAAAATCTCTTGCAAAGGAAGTTAGCAAATTGCTGTTAAGTTTCCCAAGTATCTTCACAAAAATATTTTATCCCTGCTGGCCTACAGCTTAAGGACAGAACATAAGGAAAACATACTCTATTTCTCAAGCTATAGTTTTGCTTTTGGAGATGCAACATTGACTAGAGGAAAGTAATTTGGACTTGGAATCCTAAGATTGTTTTCTGAATCTTGGTTTTGCTAATTATTGGTCTTAAGATGGAACAGGTCCTGTGAACCTCTTAGACTGTTCACATTCCTGTAAAGCTATAATATAATAATGCCTGACCTACCCACCTCACAGAGGATGTTTTAAGCATCCAGTGAATTTGCAAATACTGTTTATGGTCTTTGGATAGTTCACATATCCCCCAAATACTGTACTGATAGTGTTTTATAACAGTTTCCACTCCTTAGAGTTTTCACTTCATTTGTCGTAGATGCAGGATGATAGTATCTAGTAACAAAGAGTAGATTGTGTGAGCAATTCACATGTGTCGTTACTGGGGCAAATTGTTTTTCCCTCCTTAGTTAGGAGGGCAGCAATTCTTCCACAGCAAAAGATGAACTGAAGACCTTCATCAAAAAGTTTCTGCCTTTATTAAAGCAATTCCTGTTGACAAACCCTCCATCAGCACAGCTCTGGCTTGCTGACAGCAGCTCCAGGGCAGCTACTATGTCAGGATCAAATCTTAGTAAAGACCCTCTACTTAATTTCCATGGTTTACTCCCAAGAAGCCACACACCTGCCCTGAAGGGTGACTCTGGTCAGCTATTCAAAAGAGCTCCATGTTTCTTGGCAATTCCTAGTTCAGTGTCACTGTCTTCATACCATCTGTCCAACAAATGTTTATTAAGTTCCTGAGATTTACCCAATGCTGTGTTTGATGCAAGGGATAAAAATGTGAACAAGAATGTGGCTGCCCTTGAGAAACGTACAGGCTACTGTGCGCCGCAGACTGACAGACGGAAGAGTGCTGTTAAGTGCTCTGCAGTGTCCGACCAGGAGTCAGGGGAGTGTGGAAGGCAGATAACTCGGAACATCTAAACTTCAGTGGGTGATTCATAGCTTGGTTCTCTCTGAGCATTCCAAGCCTGGTCTTTCAAGGAAATAGGTAAAGACGTCTAAACCCGGGGTCCACAGGTACAGTCTCTGGTATCAGGAGAGCTCTGGGAGAATTTTGTGTATATTCATGCTTTCATTTCAGTGATAATCTCAATTGTCTAATAAAGAGTCAGCAAACTTTTCTGTAAAGACTAGATGGTAAATATTTTGGACTTTATAAGTCATACAATGTCTATCACAACTATTCAACTCTGCTATTATAGTAGGAAAGAAGCATATCATAGACAATAATAAAAGCAACTAGGTATTACAGTGTTACAACAAAACTTAATTTAAAAAATAGGTGAGGGGTCAGATTAGGTGAGCAAGCCAGAGTTTGGTGACCTCTGGTTTAAATGAATATCTTACAACAGAATACTGCCATGCAACTTCAGTAACCATGTTTAAAATGTGTTTAAGAGAGGGATAGAGCCAAATAGCATCAGGACACAGTGTGTGAGGATAATCTTATAGTGCTTCAAGAAGAGTAGGGTGGTGGGATGGGAGTGCATTACATGGAACCATGCCAAACTAGAATAGAAGGCTTCTGTGCTTAGGGAGGGTAGTTCACATGCCTATTGCTTGTGAAGATATCACTGTGCTTTCAACAGTTTTTCAGCAATAAATACATAAATGGAATGAAAGGGGCGTTTTTGTTTACCAGTATGTATTTTTCCTTTTTGGCATCATTTAGAAGAAAATGTGTTTATATTGATTTGCCCAACAAAATAGTTGATTGGTAATTAAAGGTAAATATACTGTTTAAAAGAAAAAAAAGTAGCCAAGGTAATAAAAACAGTTTCATTACACAGGCCTGACTGATTAAATCCCTGAGCATGTGACTGAACTCAGTGTCTACCCTCCCCACCCTGCACGGGGGCTGGGCTGGAGCTCAGGTCCAGGCTAATCAGGTGGCTGCTCTTTCCTGTAAGCAGCTGCCTTCCTGAAGCTCTGTCCCACCGTGACCCTCCTCATTAACATAATAAAGACAGTCCTATCATTCAGGAAACTCTAAGGAATTTTGAAGCTCTGCCAGGAACTGGAAACAAAGACCATCTTTATTATTTATTATACCACAAAAACCTTTAAGAAACATAAAGAACACCAGTTGAAAACATAGTAAGCAAGGGAGAACAGTTTGGAATCATATAGATATTGTTTAAAAAGGATGCCCAGCTGCTACCTTCAGACATTCTAATATATATGGCAATGTGTAAAGTCTGGGCAACAGGATTTTTAAAAGCACACCATGTGATTTTAATGTACAAGAAGTTTGGAAATCATTGAGATTAAATAAGGATGGAAAATAAGATGAGGACTAAATTAGACAGAACCCTTAAGGCAGGGCAAATACTTTTAAATTTTTTATAAGTGCAATCAGAAGCCATTGAAAGATCTTATGAAGGCAGTATTAGGACTCAATTTATTTTTATAATAGCTCTCCCACTGCAATGAAATAAAAGAGGAGTAAGTATGGGAGAATGAAGACCAATTAAAAAGGGTTTAACAGAACAAATCAGAAAACTTGATGTAAATTTCCTGAAGCTTGAGGGATACAGAAGATGGCCATCTGCCCCAGACCTGAGGAATGCAAAAGGCTGCGGGTGGGTAAAGTGGACAATGGCCGCAGAGAAGATGTAACTCTTTCTGTCAACAGTAAGTCAAGTGTGTGTGTTTCCTCAGAACCAGTGTCAGTAAAGTAAAAACCTTTCTGCCCCTTACTTTTCCTTCTCCTCCCCATTCCCTCGGGTAGGAGCAATGGCAGCTTACCTGACTTCATGACCCATGAAGGGAGAAGGGTAAGGACAAAAATATGAGGCAATAACTCGATGATGTGGGGAGTCTAGTAACCATAATGTTGCACATGTAACTGTAGATTAATGACACCAAAATAAAAAATATATACATATATATGAGGCAATAAAATAGAAAGCAATTGACCACATCTCCTGTCCCTAGAAGACACAAGCTGGGAGAGAGGCATGGTACACTGCAGTATTAACTCACCAATATCATTGTATTTCCTTTTTATGATTATGAAAGACTCATACTTTCCAGACTCTTTCAGCTAGATGGGGCACGTGGCTACATGCAGACACTCAGATGTTATGGGAGATGCTGTGGGAGAATGCCGCATGACCCCTCCCTGTTCCCTCTTGCACAGCAGCAAGGAGGCCCCCTGTCAGGACGGCAGCACCCCCAGAGCGATGTGGCTTTGACTCCTCGGCTGCTGCAGGGAGGAGCTGCCGCCTTGAAGAGTTTCGTGGCCCTCGAGGACCTAGAGTAAACAGAAAAAAATAAAAACTTGTTTTGGGTTTGTCTGTTACCACAGCATAATGATCTGTCCTAATTGATACAAGAAGAGAAGATTTAACTTAGAATAAAGTTGGGAGTTTTTATACTCCTTGGGACTGAATACACTAATTATTGGACAAAACTGCTTTAGGGGTTGGAGTGCCTGGAGGACTGCTATTATCTATAAAGATTCTTTGAGATGTCATTAAAGGGCAGGGAAAGAGCTAGCCACACAGAAAAGACTTGCAGAGCAGTTGGGTGCAAAATTTTATTGCTTTATTATTTCTGCCTCAGAACCTGCATTCTTACTATACAGATTATAAGAATGCTCCTGAAATTTCTCACTAGCAGAGGTCACCTATTTAAGAAAGCACTTCATGTAAAAAGGAAAAGAATGGTAGTATAGGCAAAAAAGAAGTTCATTTCCTCTGAACATCAGGTATGGATAAGTGTTATTCACAAGGGACTGGAAAGAACTGCCATCCTCCAGGGGTATGAGTTTATCTTTCTGGAAGTTTTTAATAACTTGAATAGACAATTAGTAAGACAACTGTCATTGGCTTGGCTTACAGTTGGTCATCCGTCACATGGCAGTGAAGACAGAGTGTCTCCACTGCCTCTGAAATACAGCTATGCTATACAAGTGATCATGCACGTTGATTAACTTACCTGTGTAAATTGCAAAAAGGCCACGGTGCTTTACTCTTTTCCTCTGCCTCTTCAATCAAGCCTAATTTTTTGACTTGCTAACAGACTGAGGCGGAAGTGACAGAGTGCAAGTTTCTGAGCCTGGGCCTGATCGGCTACTGGGAACCATAGAATTGCCATATGAATAAGTCCAGGCTAGACTGCTGGAGGGTGAGAGACATGCAGCTCAATCACCTTTGTTGTCCTGCTGAGCCACCTCCAGAGAGAAATCTGTTTAGCTGACATTCAGGTGACTGCAACTCATGAGGAATCCCAGCTAAGACTAGAGCATCACCCCAGCTGAGATCAGCGCGCTGACCCACAAAATTGTGAGCTAAATGAATCAATATTGTTTTAACTCACTGTTTGAGGTGATTAGTTAAATGGCAAAACCTGATTGATAAAATAAGGATGAAATAAATATTGCCTGTAAGAAACTGCTAATTTTGTTGCTAATGTTAGCAGAAGAGAAAGGCCATTATTATGGAGCAAATGCCATACATGTCATAAATGCTACATTTAGTCAGAGATGGTTAGGTTTTCATAGCTATGCATTTGTAGCTCTTATATAAATCTGCTTGGGGTACCATAACAAAATACCACAGACTGGGTGAATTAAATAACAGAAACTTATTTTCTCACAGTCCCAAACTGAGGTTCCAGCTGACTAGGTTCTTGGTAAGAACTCTGTCTAGCTTGCTCAGGGTCCCCTTTTCAGTGAGTCCTTACGTGGTAGGCTCAGCCTTATTGGATTAGGCCTCCACCCTGTGACCTCATTTAATCTTTACCACCTTCTTGCAGACCGCATCTCTAAATATAGTCACATTGGGAGTTAAGGCTTCAGAATATGAATTTGGGAGGGAAAGAAACATTCAGTCCACAACATCTCGAAAAACACCACTACTGTTTAAATTCTGTAGTAAAAATCACTTTCTTACTGCAGGATTGAAAGTCTTAAGTCCTTAACTCCCTTTTCCAACTAAACAATTGTTTTTGATAACCCACAGTTTCTTAAGAAGGCAGCTTTTTGCATTATAAGCTGAACATGTTATAAAAGTAAATCTCCAATTTTTGCTACAGAAGTCAACATGTTATGAAGAAAAAGAATGACATTCGAGGAAATAACTTTAGTTTTAGTAACATTTTATAAGTGCAGGTAGTCTTTAAACCAAATCATATTTGATCATTTACTCCTTGGAAAAACAGTTCTCAAAGGTGTGCAAATACTCTAATTTGGCATTTTTATTATTTCTCTTTCTTCTCACATAGTTTTTATTTTTATATTTTAGAAATAAAATGCCAACTTGTTATATTATTTGAATAACAAAATGGAAACTTATGTTAAGTAAAGAATGTTTAAAGTCTATTAAGTGTTTATCTATAAAAATTTACCAACATTCACATAAAAAGGCCTTTTTGTGAACTTTGCACTTCTCACAGCACAATGCTGAGAAAATACTGCTGCTATACTTTTTTACATTTAAAATGCCTTGTATTTTTCAGGAAGAATGCTAAAGTGTTCAATATAGTGGTTACATCTTAAAACCTAAGTTATGGCATATTCAATTCAATGAATAACATTATTGTTTCATTATTATTGTATTGTTGTATTGTTTCATTATTTTATATTCCAATATGAAGTCAACAGATAGCAATTATTGCCTCCCCTTACACCATGAAGTGTTTTCCTGTGTTGGTAATTTTGCATTTAGGTCTTTAATCAATCCAAACTTGATTTTATATATCATGTAAAGCAGGATTTTGATTTGTTGTATATATGGATACATGAGATCTGATATTTATGCATCAGTACAAGATAACTTATTTATGGAAGAGATTGCTCACCCTACACAAATCTTCCATGCCATCTCTGTCACAAGCATGTGTGTATATGTATGCATCTACTTCTGGATTCTCCGTTTTATTTATTTTTATTTATTTACTTTTTTCTCCATGCTTTGCACTCTCCATTTTATTATTTTCCTCTCTCTGTATCTATACTACATTATCCTAATTATTATAGCTTTGTAATAGATCTTAATATCCAGTAGAACAAGTCTTTGCATCTAATTTTCTATTTCAAGACTGTCTTTAGTTATATGTACCCTCTTGGATTTACAGATAAAGTTTAGAAGAAGCTTGTCAATTTCAATGGAAAGAACATGCTGTGATTTTGACTAGGATTGGATTAAATCTATCAGTCATTTGGGGATAAAATCAATTAATATAATTTATCTTTTTACTTAGGGATTATATAATAGCTTTCAATAAATGTTTTACACTAGCTTTGTAAATAGATTTCTAATGTCCTGGAAGAGTATGATTAAGGTTGAACTGATTTGTTCCTTGAGCACTAATGTGAACTCACTGTTGGAGAATCTGGGCTTAGAATTTCTTAGTGGGAATACCTTTGATCACTAATTCAATTTTTAGTAATTATAGCACAATTCAGATCTTTTGATTCTCCTTTAGGCAAATTTACTAATGTAAACATTTTCTAGGAATTTGTCAATTTAGTTGATTTTTAAAAATTTATTGCATAAAATTTTCATAAAACTATCATAAATGTTAAAATCTCATAAATACCCAAATGAGTTGTAAATATATCCACACAAAAATCTGCATGTGAATGTTTGTAGCAGCTTTATTCATAGTTGCCAAAACTTGGAAGCAACTAAGATGTCCTTCAATAGGTGAATGGATAAACAAACTGTGGCACATCCAGACAAGGGATGATTATTCAGCAATAAAAATAAAAATAATAGAAATTAATTATTCATCAAGCCACAAGAAGACATGGAAGAACCTTAAATGCCTATTGTTAAGTGAAAGAATTCAATCTGAAAAAGGCTACATACTGTATGATTCTAACTAGATGACCTTCTGGAACAGGTGAAACTATGAAGACAATAAAAAAAATGAGTGGTTGCCAGGGGTTTGGTGGGGCCTCAGGTGAGTGGCAGAGGGGGAACACGGGGTTTTAGGGCAGTGATATTGCAGTGGTGGGTCCACATCATCATACACTTGTCAAAACCCATAAAATGAACAACACAAAGAGTGAACCCTAATGTAAACTATGAACTGTCATTAATAATAATGTACAGTATGGGCTTATTTATTGTAACAAATGTCCACACTAATGCAAAATGTTATGAATAAGGGAAAAACTATGTTCAGGGCAGAGAAGAAGTATATAGAAATTCTCTATTTTCTGCTCAGTTTTCTGTAAAACTAAAACTGCTAAAAAATAGCCTATTAATTAAAAAAATAAATAAGCACTGTATTAATTTACCCCTTCTCATATGATGTTTCCTAGTTTCTTTTTCAATTGCATCAACCTTTAAGCATATTTTTCTATTTCTGTATTATATTTTTATAATGATGGAATACAAAGTTGCCTAAGTCTTGGACCTACCTAGTTTCTTCTTTTACAAACCCTTTATGTATCATTAAAACATTGCACTTTTCCCAAGTGATTCATTTTTATGGGCACATTACTTTGATAGACAATTTTGAGAAATGCTGTTGCTAATGTAGGTTTCCTTAAAATAACAAAAATTAAAGCTTCATTTTTGTTGGCGAATTATAGTATTTTTCAAGGTCCATATTTCCTAAGCCCAGCTGCACCAACTCAGGTAGATAATTCTTAGCTTACTTCAATGTACATTTGCCTGAAATAGTTTAATAAATTTATTTATTTACATTAACATGATGGTAACATAAATACACCAGAGCAGATATTCCACAACTTTAGCTAAGTTCCATGACCCTAAGTTATTGATGACATTTTCCCAATGATCATGGGAAACAGAGAAAAACTAATTCAAATAATCAAACAGTCCTTGGAACACACCGTCTATGCCACAATCCATTTCTTACTGGATAGACCCATCTTCACAATGGTGAGAGCTTATATATGTAGCCCTCTGATTACCTAAGCGTCTGGATGTGTTTTATTTGAGATGTTAGGTTTAATATGATCTTCCTAAACTTCAGAATTCAATCCACCTTTCTCATTGGGCAGCTGTTTCCCCCTTAAATCACAGATGACCTATGAAGTTAAAGAAGTCGTGAGTTTGATTCTTTTGCATTGACATAAGCACTAAGTTGGAAATATAAGGCTTCTTTTATGACACTGCCTGATTAAGCAGAAAATTTACTGCTATTAGTTATAGATTTTTAGTATTCAACTTTTTCCTTTTGTTTATTTGATTTATGGGAATTATAAGGGTGAAAGGCACATGAAAAGTAACCTATCTTACTACATAAAGTCTGAGGTTTAGTTTAGAATTCCAAGTTCTTTTGTTTAAGACCTAAATTGTTTCTACTTCAAATTCCTATCAGGAGCTATAATACTAACAGTAAGAAATGGAGAAAACAGAGTATTTTCTCCCTCCTCTGGGGATGTGGCCATGTCTTGAACTTCATTGTATTTTTTCACCTATAGGTCTTAGGCATAGAACTTCCACTATATAGATGCTTAATAATAAAATTAGATATCAAAGTCTGGGGTAGATAATTTTTAACTTTCTTGAATAAACAAAAGAAATGAGTCACAGTTCAATATCTACCCTTTTAAATCTCTTTTGGGATTCAAAACTCACTAAAAATCAAACTTCTACACTAAGTCAGTTGCTTAGAAAACAACTGTGAAATTATTGAGTCAGTCAGGTCTAATCAGGAGGAGAACCCAGACCAATTATTTTAATAAAGGACATTAATAGAGTCCATGAGTTACAAAGGAATAGGAAGAGCTAAGAGACAATCATGGAACTCTGAGGACACCCAGAGCCTCGCGTCAGTACCCAGAGCTTAGTGCGAGCCTCAAGTTACTCCTGAGCTGGAGAGACAAAGGGAATGCGCTCCTAGAGACCAGAGAATGCAGAAAATCCACACAGGGACTGGAGCCACGCACAGGTGCTGGGTCTAGCTGGGAATTAAGATCATGATGGGGATCTTCCCATCAGAAGCTGTGACCCCAGAGAGAAGGTCTGCTTGAGAGAGATGGAATATGGAGACTCAGTCTGTGCTAGAAACACAGCCCAAAGCCAAGAGAAAAGGCAATAATTGAGCTGGCTTCCCTCTGCTAGTCTTCCAGTTACCCAGTTTTGTCTCCCGCTCACCACATCTACTCAGAAAACAATTGGTAAAAGGGGTTGCAAAATTAAATTTGAATGAATCAGGACACTGAGACACTGGATAGAAGATTAATTAAGATTTTTCCTCAGAGTGAAGTAGTCCTTATTTGGGGAGATTTAGCAGAACATACAGAAGCTTGGACTGGGGAAGAAATAAGAAATGTAAGATTGGAAAGTTCTGCAATGACTCTAGCAGTAAAATTATTAACAGACAGAAATATTCACATAATTAGTGTTTATATTAATTTTTATGGCAAAGAACAAAACTCTCAGGAATGTTTTAAAAATGTCTATGGGCTCTTGAATCAGAAAATCTTGCTTATGAAATTATTGGCAAAGTTCTTATAATAACACCCACTTGTTGAATGCTTTATGTGCCATGCACAGTGCTATACATGCATTTACTTACTTACTCCTCACAAGAAGTCTAAGAAATAGATACTGTTTTTTCATTTTGTAGATGAAGAGGGAAGACTAAAAGAGGCTAGACAAGTAGCTGAGGTCCCAGTGGTGGCAAATGGGAGGTCCCTATTCAAATTCATGTTGCCTGATCTCCAAGCTCTGTCTTGATCACCATGTAATTCTGCCCGTCTGTGCTTGTCAAATGAATCACTGTTAAGTGTTATTCCTAATCATCTTTGTGGAGCAGATGGCTCTCTCTGGCTACCACAAGGCTGGTTAGCAATAATGATGGCTAAAATTAAATAGGCATTTTATATCCAACCCATACTCAGAAGTTGAAAATGCTCCTGGTTCTATGACCAATGAGTTTTAAAAGCTATATGTACATTTTTTATCATCTATTTAATCACTTGTAACAATTTTGTTCTGTACAGTGTGAAAGGGAATAGGTACAGTGAGGCAGGAAAAGAAATGGTCATCTACAGGCAGAGATAGCTAGTCTTCTACTCATGCAAAGTGGACTTGCAAACTTCAGCCTCAAGATCTTGCTGGTTTTGCCTTGCCAGCCCTGAAGTAGAAAATCATTTAGTGGTCCACACTGACACACATTGCTGCACCACCCCAGCCAAAGGAGGCGCATCTGATAACAATGTCCTTCTGCTGCCCAGAATACACTACCCAAGGAGAAAAGCTTACAGCAAAGGGGTGGTGGAGGTGGGGAAGTATAAAACCGCAGTGAGGCAGTTCTTCAAGAGTTGAGGGCAGCAGTACGTTCTATTTTAGGGAAATTATGAGAGCTATCACTTCCAGCTACACGTCATTCCTATGCCACACTACTGGTGACACTCAAGAGGCCTTCACCACCCAGGCACAAGAGCAACGGATCAGGCTGTTGGAAGTCCAGAGCACTCAGATATCAAGCTGATTGCACACCCAGAAACAATATATTTTTATGTTGAACTTAACACAGGAGAGAAGATTTTCACAGAATTAAAGAATTTTCCTTTGCAGTTTGAAGGGAGGATCCGACCAGGGAAGCCATCCTTGACTTTTCTGACAAATCTGACTGGCGCAGTGTCAAGTCAGTGAGGAAGAGGAGGTGACTCTACTTTGCAGCTTCAGAAAGACTTTGAGCCCTTTGTCTTCATGCTGGATGACCAACCTAAGGGAAAGCAAAGTTTATGAACTTCATGGGAGTATAACAGCCTGTTTTTAAGGAAACAAAAGTTTCCCATGTGGCCTGTTTCCCTGTCTCTTTTTTATGCATTCCCATGGAACTTGCCTGTAGCAAGAAAGCTTAAGATTGAATGTTCATTGGAAAAAGCCACACTCTAGGACGAAAATCCTATGTTAAAAGCATATCTGTCCACAGAACTGCTGCAGCCATCTAGCCACTCAAGTGACTGTGACTTGTGGGATGAAGATGACACCATGAAAGGAAAAGTGTGGGGATGAAAAGAAAATAGTTATGTTTTGGTTTTGGTTTTAATGCCACTGTATCAAAATAATATTGAAAAGCAGCAAACATCTATATGTAGACTAAAAAAATGCATATCTGTCATCCAGCTCCAAGTACAGCTTGTGTTTATCAATATTTTTGAAACATTTACACATTTACACTATCAAAGGAAATCCGAATGCTTTTCCATAAAAAAATAACATGATAGGAGGGGCAATATAAATTCTGATATTTTTACTTTAGACTAAATTAGGTATCTGGCTGAATATTTAAGACCGAAGTTTACTTACTTATTTATTAGCTTCTGATAGGCCAGAGAGGGTGTGTGTGTTGTGTGTGTGTACTTAGTAGGGTGGTGTGCAGCTGCTATTTCAGAACTTTTTCTCAAAATTGCACAAGCCAGTGACATTCTAGAACCTCATATTTAATGGTTATCAGTACTCAGAGAATAAAATATATGCTATATACTAATGAAATTTAACCCTTATGTATTCCTGTATAATGCTCCCCGGGTTACACTGAACATGTCTTGAAGAAATGTACCTCATTAAAAATTTAGTAAAAGACGAGTTTCATTCTTTAGTTGCAATCATTGTGCATCATGAAAATGTATTTTCAATCTGTGAGGCTGTGGTGACACTGGGTAAAGGGCCATGGCAGCATGGCCTCAGGGGCTCAGGGGTTTCACCCATGCTCTTCCTGTTTTCTATAACCTTGGACTTGTCACTTGGCCTCTCCTGTTCACAGTCATTTCTCTATAGTATGAGGCAATTGCTTCCTGCTTTTCCCACCTCAAATACATGTGAGGTAGGAAAATGTAGAAAGGGATAGTTGATATGATGTATTTTCCAAACTATAAAATGCTATGCAAATTTATCATAAAAATTCTGAGTTTTTGTATGCTCATCAAGTTATACACAGTGTATAGTATAAGTGCTTTTTCACACACACATACCTAAGCACCTGCAAATTAAGTGTCATATTATGTATATGAAGCACAATTTTGTATGTTAGGATGCATGAATCAAGAGAGGGGTTGAAGGGATGGAAGTGGAAAGCCCATAGTTTTGGGAGACAGGAGCAATCACCCAGGCCTCTGTCTTCCTGTATCTCTCTTAGAATGTTAAACAAATAGCAGAGGAGGGAAAAGGTGTCCCATTCACTGCCAGGAAAGGCATATATTGCAGAAAGTTATATTAAATCATCAAAGTATATTATGGTCCCCTAAAGGTTTTTCTTAGTGATACAGGAAAAAAAAATGATAATTTCATCTTGATTTAGTAGAATGTAGGGTGGTACTTTCTCAGATAAATTACAAAAAGAACTTTATAATGACTGATATCTAGAAAAATAAGAAATGTCAAAATTATCATATAGGGCAAGATTATATTCACTAGCTAATTTACTGTCTTTTTTATTCAACACAAAAGCTTAAAAGGCCATATCCTATGGTTGAAATATTGGACAATTTTTTTCTATAGCTGTTGCCAAACAACTTTATCATAATTAATTTTGCTTCTTTCCTAGGGTTTATTTTTCTTTTTAAAAATGCCAGAGATGAGCCTTTCTGGTTAATTGTCTTATTTCAGAAACTACTTTAAGGAAAATTCCAAACTACTCATTTCTCTGTTGGTCATCCTTTTCTTCTTGACTTTCTAAAGTTTGTTGGTTATTCCTTTTCCTTTTATTTAATTCTGGAATAAAACATGTCACACACCAAGTAAGGGGCATAGTACCAGAAGAAAAACTGTATGTGAATATAATTAAAACCTTGGACTTCATAACATCTTATGCATAATAGGGAAACAGTTAGATAGATTTGGCTACCCAAAAATAGTCAATATTGATTTGAAAGTGCTGATTATCATATTTTATTCTGGTATATTTCCTAAAACAGCAGAGGTTTGCATTTGTCTTTTTGTAATCAACCTGAATTTATACTGCAAATAAAAACTTACAAACTTCTGTGCAGAATAATGTAATTCATCTCGTACTGACACCAGGTTTCTAGATAGTGGGCTGAGAGGGCCTAAGGGCTAGCACGAGGGATTGGAGAAGAATAAAAACATCTTTTAGAATCAGATGACCAGGACATCTGGTGTGAAGCAGAAGTGAGTTTTTATTTGTTCTAACTACAGCTTTGTCCTTCATTTAATTAACAGAAAAAGTATTTACAGATGATCCAATACCTTGTCATTGTTTATTTTAGGTGTTATTGTGGTTTTCATTCTTTTCTATATCTTCATAGACATTCGTGTTGTCAGAATGAAGACAAATATAGATTCAAACCCAAATTATAGGAAAGAGAGTAAAATATTCTTGGAGAATGCAGAATTCCAGTTATTGAGATACTTAAGTAATTATTTAACTTTAAAACAAAGTGGTAAATTACAGTTTATATATCAGTTATCTATTGCAGCATTTCAAAGGAATAAAACTGAGGCTTAAAACAACATGTATTTGCTCACAAGTCTATAATTTCGGCTGTACTCTACTGGATAGTATTTCTGCTGATCTCACCTGGGGTCACTCATGTAGGGGCTGGCAGTGAGATCATTTTGGGGATATGGGTGGTCCAAAATAGGTTTACTCATGTGCCTAGTGGTTATCTAGGACAGCCACCCAAGCCTCCTCAATTATCCTATACATCAGGATGTCTAAAATTTCCTATTGGGTGAAAGAAGATATCTTACTGTCTTGTGAGGCCCAGACATACGAATCATACACGGTGACTTCTGTCATTCTACTGGTCAAAGACCCCCCAAATCTAGGCAATGGGAGAACAGATTCCATCTCTTGGTGGGGGTTAAGATATCCACATTGCAAACGGGCATGGACACGGGAGTATGATTCACTGGAGAGTCTTACTGTAAAAATCCATGAGTCTAAACAAAAAATATTCTTCCAGAGTAATGAGAATAGCAACTGCTAATATGTAATGCAGCTTTTACATGTGTCAAGCAGCTGTTCTAAATAATGTATATTAATTTTACACTAACAATGTATATATATCTCTAAATAATGTATATTAATTATATATAATAAATAAATCTCTGAGATAGGTACTAAGATTTTCACAGTTTTGTAGATTAGACAAGAGCACACAGACATAAATGTATCAAAATTGTTACAATAATTAAATAGTAGTTTTATATCAATAGTAAAATTATCCTGATGCAAAAATAGACAGATAGTTAGAAGAAAACAGTCATATTTAGGCTCAGCTCTAGGTGGGAATTCAATAAAATATAAAGCACACATTTTAAATTATTAAAATAAAGTGTACTATGCAACGTATTATTTAATTATTTGATCACTGTTTAATAAAATGGATTATAAAAAAATGGTCAGCCATTTGGAAAAAGTAAACATTTGATACACATCTCACTCACCAAAATGTATGTAAATAGATTGAACATGTAAGTATATAAAAATTAATGCTATACAAGTACTAGAATAAAGTGTGAATAAATATAATTAAAATCTTAGAGTGACCAAGCAGATTTAGATCACAAAATCTTGGGGTAAAGCTGGATGCAAAAACCAGAAAGTCAGAAGAAATTTATAGATTTTTGTCACATGGCAATAATAAGAGCTAAGACTGATTAAGGACTCACAGGTAATATTACAAATGTTTTTCAATCATTATAACATTTAACATTAACATAATTGCTATGAGGTAGGTGCTTGCACCACTCACAATTTGTATCTGAGGTAGCTAAGGCATACAGCTGCTATTATCTAGTTACACAGCTTATAAATAGATAAGCTAGAATTGGAATATCATCATCCTGACTCCATAGCCTGTGCTCTGTCATAAAAATAAAATAGTTTTAAGAAAAAAGCCAGTAAAAGTTAAAACACATTATAAAGGTGAAGAGATGAAAAAATGGGAGAGATTTATAATGGAGATCATATAAAGATAATGGCAAATGACAAAGAGTACTAACAAATAAGAAAAATACCAATAGAAAAAAATGGTCAATAGAAATGGGGAAATTCACACAGAAACAGAGATACAAGTATTCAATAGAAACAAGAAAACATGTGCAATAACACTGGTGATCAAACAAATGCAAGCAAAAGTAAGAATTATCAATGCCAATTTTTAGCCTGGGAAACATGAAAGTAATGAATAATTCTCAAAACTTATGAAAATGTGGAGAAATAGCTTCTCAAGTGCCTTGATGGAAGAGGTATAAACTGGAGGTGATTTGACAAAATATTCCCAAAATCGAGTGATCACACCCTGAAAACTGTAATATTTCCTGTAGAAATTTATCCTAAGGAAATACATAGACAAATGTGCAAAGATGTACACTTATCACATTTTTGTTTATAAAATTAAAAAAAGAGAGGAAGCATTTTATGATACAAGAGGCAATATACATGGAAGTTATAGATATATATACACCTAATAGTATAGTTTCAAAGTACATGAACCATATACAGACAAAACTAAAAGAAGGAATGGATAGTTCAGCAATTAGAGGTGGAGATTTCAATATCTCTCTTCCAGCAATTAATAGAACTGGGCAGAAAATCAATACTGATATAGAATGTTTGAACACTATCAGCCAACTTAACCTGACATTTATAGAACACTCCATCCCAAAACAGCAGAATACACCTTCTTTTCAAGGACAAACAGAACATTCTCCAGAATAGATAGTCTGGGCCATAAAATAAGTTCCAAAAATTTTTTAAAATAAAAATCATGTAAAGTATTTTCTTTGAGCACAAGAAATTAGAGATTAAAAACAGAAAGAAATTTGAGAGATCCCAAATATTTGGGAATTAAACATCATATTTATAAATAGACTGAAGTTCAAATAAGAAATCACAGTGAAAATAAGAAAATACTTTTAATTACCTGATAAGAAAAACAGCACATAAAAATTTGGGAATGCAAGTAAAGCAGTGCTTATAGGGGAATATAGTGCTTTGAACACTTACATTAGAAAGTAAGAAAGATCTAAAAAAAATTATGCAAGCTTCTACCTCAAGGAAAAAGAAGAGCTAATCAAACCCAAATTAAGTAGAAAGAAGGAAATATTAAGATATGTGTTGAAATCAATGAATAAGAAAACAGAAAACCAATAGAGAAAATCAATGGAAATGAAATTGTTTTTTGAAAAGTCAACAAAATTGATAGGGAATGACAAAGAAAAAAACCGAAAATACAAATCAGTGAAATCGGGGATAAAAGAGGGGACATCAGCAATTTCCTTATAGAAATTTACAAGGTTATGAGGAAAGACTGCGATCTACTTCATGCCAACAAATGAAGCAACTTAGATGAAATGGACAAACTAAAACAAATATACTCATTACCAAAATAGACTGAAGAAGAAATAAAAAAATCTGTAAGATTTACAAAAGTGCAGAAAATAAATTAGTAATTAAAAATCTTCCCACAAAAAAAAAGAAAAACACTAGATCTAGATACCTTCACTATGTATTCTACCTAATATTTAAAGAATAAAGGATACCAATCCTACACAAACTCTTTCAGAGGAGAAGGAAACTTTCCAACTCAACCTGAGGCTAGCATTACTCCGAATACCAAAGCTAGAGACATCAAATGAAAAGAAAACTACAAACCAATATCCTACATGAATGTAGATACAAAAATCCTAAACAAACTATTGGCAAATCTAGCCAATGTATATCAAAAGGATTACATATCGTGCACAGTGGAATTTACCCCAAGAATACAAAGTTGCTTGTTTCCAAACAGTGTAATATACAATATCAATAGACTAAAGGACAAAAACACATTGCATCTCAAGAGAATCAGGAAAACATTTGGAAAAATTTCAATATCCATTAATGATTTTTTAAAAAATCTTTCAACAAACTAGGAATAGAACTTCCTTAATCTCAGAAAGGGTTTCTAAGAAAAGCCTACAATTAACATCAGACTTAATTAGGAAATTAAATGATTTCACACTCAGATAAAGAGCAGAACCAAAATATCTGTTCTCACCACTTCCATTCAGTAATGTGTTGGAGGTTCCAGACATTGCAATCAGGCCATACAAATAAATTAAAAGCATATTTTTGAAAAAACAAATAAAAATTTTAATTGCAAAGAGCATGATCCTATGTGTAGAAAACCTTAAGGACACTCCAAAAATAACAAACCAAAAAAACCCCACTAGAATTAATAAACAAGTTTGAAAGGTCACAAGATACAATCAAAGCTTTAAAATTAATTATATTTTTAATACTAGCAACAAATAATTAAAAACTGAAATTAAGAAAACAATTCTATTCACACTAATATAAAGAAGAAATATTAAGGAATCAATTTAACAAAAAAAGTGAAAGACCTATCCACAAAAACCTGTAAAAGATTGCTCAGAGAAATGAAAGTAGATTTCTAAACTGAAAGCCATTCTATATTCAAGGATTGTAAGACAATCTTCTTACGATGTCAATTCTCCCCAAATTTGTGTATATATCTAAATTGATCTCTATTAAAATTTATGTTGTTGTTTTTTTTGAAAAATTAACAAATGATCCAAAAATAAATGGCAATGCAAATAGACTTAGAATAACAAAAAGCTTTGAAAGAGAATGGAGTTGGAGGACTTACACGATCCAGCTTCAAAGCTGGCTGTGAAACTACAGTAATTAAAATAGCATGGTATTGCATAAGGGGACATACAGATCATATATCAGAATAGAAAGAAATAGAATAAAAATTCGTGTGTGTGGTGAATTGTTTTGTCTTGTGGGCACAGGTATTTATGTAAGTGATTACTTTGTTATATTAAATTTTCTCAAAAGCCTTTTAAAAATAAATGTTTTGTGGACTACTCTCTAACCCCATATACAAAAGTAAACTCAAAATGGATCAAAGACCTGAATGTAAGTCATGAAACCATAAAACTCTTAGAAAAAACATAGGCAAAAATCTTTAGGACATAAACATGAGCAACTTCTTCATGAACATATCTCCCCGGGCAAGGGAAACAAAAGCAAAAATGAACAAGTGGGACTATATCAAGCTGAAAAGCTTCTGTACAGCAAAGGACACCATCAGTAGAACAAAAAGACATCCTACAGTATGGGAGAATATATTCATAAATAACATATCCAATAAGGGATTGACATCCAAAATATATAAAGAACTCACGTGCCTCAACAAACAAAAGCAAATAATCCAATTAAGAAATGGGCAGAGGACATGAATAGACACTTCTCCAAAGAAGAAATTCAAATGGCCAACAGGCACATGAAAAGATGCTCCACATCGTTAATCATCAAAGCAATGCAAATTAAAACCACAATGAGATATCACCTCACACCAGTGAGGATGGTCAACATCCAAAACACAAACAACAACAAATGCTGGCAAGGATGTGGAGAAAAGGGAACCCTCCTACACTGCTGGTGGGAATGCAAATTAGTTCAACCATTGTGGAAAGCAGTATGGAGGTTCCTCAAAAAACTCAAAATTGAAATACCATTTGACCCAGGAATCCCACTCCTAGGAATTTACCCCAAGAATGCAGCAGTGCAGTTTCAAAAAGACAGGGGCACCCCTATGTTTATTGCAGCATTATTTACAATAGCCAAGAAATGGAAGCAACCTAAGTGTCCACCAGTAGATGAATGGATTAAGAAGATGTGGTACATATACACAATGGAATATTATTCAGCCATAAGAAGAAAACAAATCCTACCATTTGCAACAACATGGATGGAGTTAGAGGGTATTATGCTCAGTGAAATAAGCCAAGCCGAAAAAGACAAGTATCCAATGATTTCACTCATATGTGGAGCATAAGAGCAAAGAAAAAAACTGGAGGAAAAAAAAACAGCAGCAGACTCACAGAACCCAAGAACGGACTAACAGTTACCAAAGGGAAAGAGACTGGGGAGGATGAGTGGGAAGGGAAGGGCAAGGGGGAAAAAGGGGCATTACGATTAGCAGACGTAATGTTGAGGGGGCATGCGGAGGGCTGTACAACTCAGAGAAGACAGGTAGTGATTCTATAGCATCTCACTACGCTGATGGACAGTGACTGTAATGGAGTATGTGTGGGGGGATCTAATGAAGTGGGGAGTTTAGTAACCATAATGTTGCACATGTAACTGTAGAGTAATGATACCAAAATAAAAAAAATAAATAAAATAAATAAATATTTTGTTTTAGAGTACTTGTATGTCGGGAGTTTTCTGGCCTCTCTCCCACCGGTCCTGCTCTCGGTCAGGACTACAGCCCTTTGTGTTACAAGCTCTTTCTGCAACCCTCCGAGCCAGCGGAGGGGAGAAAGGCAGGGAGAGAGGCTTGCCCCAACAGGCGAAGCAAGGGAGATAAGCGCCGGCTGTCTGCCCATTCCCGCAGCCTCCGCCGCTGGCCACTGGCCACTCGCCGCGGGCCATTCGCCAGAGGCAATCAGACGCGACAGGAAGTTCACTCGAAGGAAGAACTCGTTTATTGGGGCTCAGGGAACGGGATATATAGGGTGAAGTCTCTCCTGATTGGTTACACCTATGCTAATAAGGCGACTTTCAATTTTCCAATCACGCAGAGTTGTGCGCATGCACAGATGAACCCCAGGGGGCTTTCAGCGGCCATCTTTGGCGTGGTGGAGTTCTCAGTGGCCATCTTTGGTGTGGTTGAGATTTAATTCAAAGGTAGTTCTCAGCGGCCACCCTCGTGGCGAGGCTGAGATTCAAAGGCAGTTCCCCACATTTCCCCCTTTTTGTTTTTGTATGAGCATGAGAGATGCCATCCTGTACTCGAGGATGTGCCTGTCTTAGGTTGTCCCCATCTTTCAGGAGATCTTACCCGTCATTGACTACCATCCTAGCACTTCCAGTAATGACATTCTCAAGAGGTCGCTTGCACCTCTCTGTAGGGCTATAAATGCCCATGAATGCTCTGGGGTATGGGGAACTCCTTCTTCAATAATATCTGTTGCTGTTGATATGATCTTCACCACCGCACGAGCATGAAAATAACTGATGACATTACAATTATTATACCTCCTAATAACAGCTTGGGTAGACTAAACAAACTTAATTATTTATTCCCATACTCTGGTAAAAAAAGGAAGCAGAGGGTAAGAAAACATAGAACTGCAAAGATGTCCTTGTTGAAGGCTTAACAGTGTCGCTTCTTCAGCAGTATGGACTATGGCAGGAGTAATAGTCCAGCCTTCATGACTCCTTTTCTTCTTCCTCAAAAGGTCTGTATTGCAAGAGAGATGAAAAACAAGCCCTCAAGAGGTCACCCTCTTGGGGAGACTCTATATCATGGCTTTCTTCCATTTGCTGAGTGGTCTGAGGGCAGAATTTCAAGTTCCTAGCAAGAACCCAAATTGGATTCGGTTCGCCTATAGGAAATACACATCCAAATCCTCTGCCCATACTTATCAGTGGTTCTGGTCCTCGCCATTGCCCAGTCAGCTGGTCTTTCCAGCACACTTCTATTTTGGCATATGGCGTTTGATTTGTCCAGTGCCTTTGAAAGGCCGTTAGAGGTTGATCTTTTGAAAAATTTAAAATATTTAATGTAAGTAGAGCCATCCGTAATTGGTCATGGGGGCTTATTCCCCCTTTTTGTTTTTGTAATAGGTCTTTTAATGTCTTATTGTGATGCTCTACTATGGCCTGGCCCTGTGGGTTGTATGGGATTCCTGTGGAGTGGCTGATATGCCACGTATTAAAAAAATCTTGTAATGCCCTGCTAGTAAAGCAGGGGCCATTATCTGTTTTTATTTGATGTGGTATGCCTAATATAGCAAAACATTGTAAAAAATGGCTTTGTGCATGTTTAGCTTTCTCTCCCATATGGGCACTAGCCCAGCAAGCGTGGGAGTATGCATCTATTGAGACAAAGACAAATTTTAATTTTCCAAAGGCTGCATAATGAGTAACATCAGTTTGCCAGAGACAATTAGGTTTAATGCTTCTTGGGTTAACTCCAGGAGACTGGAGGGGTGGAATTTGTAGAAGAGGCAAACAGGATTTACAAGTCCTGATAATTTTTTTCAAGTCTTTAATAGGAATATGAGGAAATCTATGATGAAGAGCTCTCCAATTTAGGTGGGTAAGTTCATGGAGATCTTGGGCCCACTGGAAATCTTGGGCCTGTTGCATGGAAAGGGCTTGAGCAGTAGAGGATGCTAATTGGTCAGCTAATAGGTTTCCTCTGGAGAGGAATCCGGGCAAACCTTGGTGTCCTCGGAGATGCTTCAAGAATATGGGCTTGGATCATGCCATTAGCAAGGATCTCACCTGAATCATCAAGGGGGTTATGGGGTTTTTATCTAACTTGATATAAGAAGAGGCTAAGGTGGGAAGCAAGTTCACCACATACAGACTATCAGAAAAAAGATTCATAGGTTCAGAAATTTTACTTAGGGCCAATGCTATGGCATACAACTACTGAAATTGTGCTGAGCCAGTAACCTTTTCAAAATGCTGGGTTTCTTTTAACTTGGGCCAGAGGTGAGGAGGGGGAAAGACAACAACAGCAGACCCCTCCTTCCTGCATCAGTAAACACATTCACGGCATCAGAAAGGGGCTTACTCAAAAAGAGTCTAGGTGAAGCCTGGCTCCCAGTATTTCTTGGGTAATTTCTTTAAGTCTTTGAAGCTTAGCTTGTGGTAATGGCTACTGCTCCACTCAGACTGGAGGTCCTGGGAGAGCATAAGGTGTTTTAACTCCCAGTTTTGTGCTCTAATATACTGAAATACTTCTAGGCTATAACTTAACAGGAACGTAAAATCTTAGCACAAATATAACTGGCCTAGAATTAAATAAGGCTTATATATTACAAATTAAACACCATATATATAAAATCAATGACATCTATTGATTTCCAGATCTTAAATGTTTTATCAGACATAGATATAACCAATCAGAAACTCAAATCTGGATACAACAAATCCAAGCTTTGTTGATTTGTATGAAATTTCCTCTATATAGATAGGAATTACTAGGGCTAGTTTAAACACTGTTTAATTTCTAATAACAGCAATTTTATATTATTTCTCGGAATATTTGCACTATTTTGAAATAACTGATAAACTTAACACAACTCACACTGACAGCTCCATGCATTACAAGATGTCTCTAAATGTATTTCTCTTTTAACATGAGCTGAATTTACCGCTTATAATAAAATATATTTTTCAATATCACTAAGAGTCTTCAAAAGCATGGAGACTGCTATTTGTCAATAAAAACTGCAAGAAAGGCAATATAAAAGCATAATAACTTACTGGGGAAATTTGCATATAATCCGAAAAATGAACTAACTACTAAGAGTTAGAAAACTTGTTCCAATGCTATATATAAAATTATCTCTTAAATTTAACTAAATGTAAATTCTTGGAATTTAATTACATGGCAAGATATCCTGAAGCAAACACTTCCATGAATTCTCAGAAAAGGAAAGATCAAACATCAAGTGTTCATCAAACCTTTCATTCAACAGAGCCTTATTAGCATGTGACTATCCTTTGCCTCAAGGTATACAGGTTTTCCTTATCTTTAGTTCTATTTCAGTATTTTAAACTTAAGGTTATTAACACATACAGTAACTTACTAAAATTGGTCCAAGTAAACTTTACTCTGTCACTTTGACTTTTAAGACTATCATTTAGGTTTATATGCAATTAACATTAATATTTAATTGCTTCCAATGACCTGGAACATATGTTAAGTCTTTCAAGAAGAAAAATTGCTTTTTCACATCTTGCAGGTTCTAAAAAAACTTAGTCCATATTAAGCCAGTCTTAAAGAACTAATCTAAAGACAAATTTATAGACCTCAACAGCTGACAGTTTTATTTTACTACTAAGAGACAAAAATCCAACTCCAGCGCTTATTTTCTCATGCCTAAGCAGAGATGCTTAGCAAACAGGCAAGGTAGGAGAGCAAGATACAGGCTTTTATTTAGAAATAAAGTGATAGGACAGAGCTCTCGGCTCATGCCAGGAGGGGACAAGAGAGTCCGGTGTGAACTCAACACAAGGAATCTCTCACCCCATCTCTCTCTGGGATACTGGCATCTTGGCCTAGGGGCATATCAAAAGGCAGCCTGCCCAGCCCCCACGGTGGGCTGAGGTATTGTCTGTTTGCTAAAGAGAAGATTAAGAATCCGGCTTCCCAAACTTCCTGGGTGTTAAAATGCAACTTTATCTTTAAGGTGGAATCTTTTGCTGCGTTTTACTATGTTGTTTACAGCTGGGTTTGCATGCTAAATCATTTGCCTGGTTTGCAAAACCACCCCATCAGATCTGAAAGAGGAAAGACAGCAAACAGGTCTGAGCCTTTTAGCATGCTAAAGCGAATCCTACAAGCGATTAGCATAATAAAAACATGAGGTACTCCTCTTTATCTGGGGAACACTCACCCATCTCCCTGAAGAATGACTCTGGAGCTTAATGTTTAACACAGAGCCTTGGAAGGGGGTTTCTCTGCATATAGTTACGTCGCTCTAACTGCAAATATTCTGCCTTGCTTTTTCCTGGAGGTCCTCCCCCCACTCTGACTACACCCACAGTCCTTGGCTCATTAGCAGAGATGCTGTACTAGCAGAAAGTCAAGGAGCCACCTTACTAAGGCTTCCCAGACCTTCTCAGCTTGAGAGTCCGAGAGTTCTAATCCTCAGCTCTCAAGCATATCAGCGCTTTAAGCGCAGGTTCATTCTTAGAAAGTTGCCTTTCCCTTTTTCCCGGGAGTGCGCTTACCATGTAATCCGACTGCTTACTACACTGACTTTCGGTTCATCAACCGAGTGATCGTTGATCCGTCTGGGTTCCTCACACGCCTCTTCGGACGTGTCCCACACGCCTCTTCGGATGTGTTCCTGTTCGGGCGCCAGCTGTCGGGAGTTTTCTGGCTGCTCTCTCACCCGTCCTGCTCTCGGTCAGGACTACAGCCCTTTGTATTACAAGCTTTCTGCGACCCTCCAAGCCAGCGGAGGGGAGAAAGGCAGGGAGAGAGGCTCGCCCCAACAGGCAGAGCAAGGGAGGTAAGCGCCGGCTGTCCGCCCGTTCCCGCAGCCTCCGCCGCTCGCCGCAGGCCGTTCGCCGGAGACAATCAGACATGCCAGGAAGTTCACTCGAAGGAAGAACTCATTTATTGGGGCTCAGTGAACGGGATATATAGGGTGAAGTCTCTCCTGATTGGTTACACCTATGCTAATAAGGCGACTTTCAATTTTCCAATCACGCACAGAGTTGTGTGCATGCGCAGCTGAATCCCAGGGGGCTTTCAGCGGCCATCTGTGGCGTGGTGGAGTTCTCAGTGGCCATCTTTGGCATGGCTGAGATTTAATTCAAAGGTAGTTCTCAGCGGCCACCCTCGTGGCGAGGCTGAGATTCAAAGGCAGTTCCCCACACTTGTAGTATTAAAAATAGTACAGGGAGTTCCTGTATATTCCAGCAATAGTTCCCTTTAGTATTAACATCTTACATTACTATGGTGCATCTGTTGCAACTATGAACCAACATTAATACAATATCATTAGCTAAAAATCCATATTTTACTTATTTCCTCAGTTTGCACCTAATGTCCCTTTCTGTTCTGGATCCCATGCAAGGTACCATCTTACATGCAATTACTAGGTCTCCTTAGGCTCCTCTAGACTGCCATAGTTTGTCAAGCTTTCCTGTTTTATGACCTTGACAGTTTTAAGGATTACCAGTCAGATATTTTTGTAGAATGTCTCTCACTCTACAAAACCATTAGGTTTTTATCAAGTTTTCTCACAGATTGTGGTTATGCACTTCTGGGGAGACAGCCCACAAAAGTAAAATGTCCTCCTCACATCCAGGGTACATGCTGTGAACATGCTGTCACTGAAGATTTTGGCTCAACATCTAGCTGTGGTAGTACTCATCAGATTCTCTCATGTAAAGTTGCTCTTCTGTGCCATCCCAATCTCTTCTCCTCAGAAGGAAGCCACAGTGTGCAGTCCTCACTTAAGGGGTGGAGAGTTCCTCAAGGGAGCTGTATCTGTCTACATAAATTATTTATAATTCTTAGTATGGAATATTTGTCTCTTCTTCCTTGTGTATTTATTTATTTATATGTTTATTTGATCATTTATGAATGATCATGAATCAGAGTATTTATCTTATACTATGCATTGTAATACAATACTATATTATTTTGTTGCTCAAATTGTCCCAGTTGTGGCCATTGGGAGCTTTTCAAATTGGCTTCTGTGTCACCTGGACATATTCCTATCACTTTGTCTTTTGAGCACTTTCCTATCTTCCCTACAAGACCTCTAGGCTCATTTGTATTTTCCCTGACCCAGCCCTAGAATCAGCCATTTATTCAAGGAGTTCTGGTTCCTTTCTTTGCAGAATGGTAATGAAAACCAAAATCTGGATGCTGGACATGCTTGTTCCTTTTAGGATGACATTGCTTCTATGCCTTCTCAGAGGACAGAGCAAGGAACCATATGTGTGTATACAAACTTATGCATACACACATATCTATAGTTACACAGTTTTATATATATACACATATATATATTATAATGGTATAATGCAAATGGCATAGATCAGATAGACAGATGGCAGATATATCAGTATCTACATAAAGCCAAACATGAGTTTATACCTATGTGATATCTTCATCACTAACTGAGGAATGATGGCTCCTCCTTGCCTTCCCCCTTGCTTATCTGTAAGGATCAATTGATTTTTGAAAAAGGTACCAAGACAATTCAATAGGAAGATGAGTCATTTCAAATCATGGTGTGGAACAATTAGATATCCATATGCAAAAAAAATATTAACTTAAATTCTTACCTCATACCATTACAAAATGAACATGGATCATAGACACAAATGTAAGAGCTAAAATAAAAAATTCTCCAAGAAAACATAAGAAAAATCATTGTGTCCTCAAAGCAGGCAAAGATTTCTTCAATGTGATGCCAGCTGGAAAATCCATAAAAGAAAAAAATTGATAAATTGAATTTCACCAAATAATCTTTGGCTATTCTAAAGGTACCATTAAGAAAATGAAAACAATCACAGACTGGGATAAAATATTTGAAAATCATGTATCTGATTTTAAAATCTCACAATTCAGTATTGAAAAAGCATCAATTCCATTCAGATATGAGCAAAAGATTTAAACAGACATTTCACCAAAGATGATATATGAACGGCTAATAGGCATGTGTAAAGATGCCCAACATCATTAGTCATTAGGGATATGAAAACTAAAACCATAATGAAATAAAATACCACTAACTATCCACTAGATTGGCTTTAATCCAAACAACTATCAAAACTTGATTTGAATGTAGAGCAGCTAGAGCTCTCTCTCATGCACTATTGATTAGAATATAAAATGGTACAGTCACTTTGAAAAACAGTTTGTCTGTTTTTAAAGTTCATCACATACTTACAACTTAGCATTTAATTCCTAGGTATCTACACAATGGAATGAAAACATGTGTCCACAAAAGGACTAGTGTGTAAATGTTATAGCAATATTATTCATAATATCCAAAAGTTAAAAACAATCTGAATATCTATCAGTTGGTGAATTGATAAGCAAATTAATATATCCCTGAAATGGAATACAAGTCATCATTAAAAATTATACACCTGGGACTTCCGGGAAGATGGCGACATGAACAGAGTGGCAGAAATGTCCTCCCAACATTATACTTATCCACGAAAACACAGCAAATACAACTATTCCTAAAAGAGAGACCAGAATACACAGGAAAGCA
>JAQQAC010008864.1:411836-464123 GCA_029783875.1 Phataginus tricuspis | reverse complement strand
GCATCACTCTTATACCAAAACCGGGCAAAGACCCCACTAAAAAAGAAAACTACAGACCAATATCCCTGAAGAACATAAATGTAAAAATACTCAACAAAATATTAGTAAACTGAATTAAAAACTACATCAAGAGGATCATACACCATGATCAAGTAGGATTCATCTCAGTGATGCAAGGATGGTACAACATTCGAAAATCAATCAACATCATCCACCACATCAACAAAAAGAAGGACGAAAACCACATGGTCATCTCCATAGATCCTGAAAAAGCATTCAACAAAATTCAATATTCATTCATGATAAAAATTCTCAACAAAATGGGCATAGAGTGCAAGTACCTTGACGTAATAAAGGCCATATATGACAAACCCACAGCCAACATCATGCTTAACAGTGAGAAGCTGAAAGCTTTCCCCCTAAGATTGGGAACAAGACAGGGATGTCCACTCTCCCCACTTTTATTAAACATAGTACTGGAGGTCCTAACAACGGCAGTCAGACAACACAAAGAAATAAAAGGCATCCAATTGGCAGGGAAGAAGTTAAACTGTCCCTGTTTGCAGATGACATGATATTGTACATAAAAAAACCCTAAAGAATCTACTCCAAAACTACTAGATCTAATATCTGAATTCAGCAAAGTTGCGGGATACAAAATTAATATGCAGAAATCTCCGGCATTCCTATACAATAACAATGAACTAGCAGAGAGAGAAATCAGGAAAACAATTCCATTCACAGTTGCATCAAAAAGAATAAAATACCTAGGAATAAACCTAACCAAGGAAGTGAAAGACCTATACTCTGAAAACTACAAGACACTCATGATAGAAATTTAAGAAGATACCAATAAATGGAAAGACATCCCGTGCTCATGGATAGGAAGAATTAATATTGTCAAAATGGCCATCCTGCTTAAAGCAATCTACCGATTCAATGCAATTCCTATCAAAATACCAACAGCATTTTTCAAAAAACTAGAGAAAATCATTCTAAAATTCATATGGAACAACAAAAGGCCCCGAATAGCCAAAGCAAACCTGAGAAGGAAGAATAAAGCAGGGGGGAATCTCGCTTCCCAACTTCAAGCTCTACTACAAAGCCACAGTGATCCAGACACTTTGGTACTGGCAAAAAAAACAGACCCACAGACCAGTGGAACAGAATAGAGAGTCCAGATATTAACCCAAACATATATGGTCAATTAATATATGATAAAGGAGCCATGGATATACAATGGAGAAATGACAGCCTCTTCAACAGCTGGTGTTGGCAAACCTGGCAGTACATGTAAGAGAATGAAACTGGATTATTGTCTAAACCCACACACAAAAGTAAATTTGAAATGTATCAAAGACCTGAATGTAAGTCATGAAACCATAAAACTCTTAGGAAAAATCATAGGCAATAATCTCTTGGATATAAACATGAGCAACTTCTTCATGAACATACCTCCCTGGGCAAGGGAAACAAAAGCAAAAATGAACAAGTGGAACTATATCAAACTAAACAGGAAAGGACACCATCAGTAGAACAAAAAGGCATCCTACATTATGGGAGAATATATTTATAAATGACATATCCAGTAAGAGGTTGAACATCAAAAATACACAAAGAGCTCATGCACCTCAATAAACAAAAAGCAAATAATCCAATTAAAAAATAGGCAGAGCATCTGAACAGACACTTCTCCAAAGAAGAAATTCAGATGGCCAACAGGCACATGAAAAGATGCTCCACATAATTAATCATCAGAGAAATGCAAATTAACACCACAATGAGATATCACCTCACACCAGTTAGGATGGCCAACATCCAAAAGACAGACAACAACAAATGTTGGTGAGCATGTGGAGAAAGGAGAACCCTCCTACACTCCTGGTGGGAATGCAAATTAGTTCAACCATTGTGGAAAGCAGTATGGAGGGTCCTCAAAAATCTCAAAATAGAAATACCATTTGACCCAGGAATTCCACTCCTAGGAATCTACCCTAAGAATGCAGCAGCCCAGTTTCAAAAAGACAGATGCGCCCCTATGTTTATTGCAGCACTATTTACGATAGCCAAGAAATGAAAGCAACCTAAGTGTCCATCAGTAGATGAATGGATTAAGAAGATGTGGTACACATACACAATGGAATATTACTCAGTCATAAGAAGAAAACAAATCCTACCATTTGCAACAATGTGGATGGAGCTAGAGGGTATTATGCTCAGAGAAATAAGCCAGGTGGAGAAAGACAAGTATCACATGATTTCACTCATCTGTGCAGTATAAGAACAAAGCAAAAACTGAAGGAACAAAACAGCATCAGACTCGCAGAACCCAAGAATGGACTAACAGTACCAAAGGGAAAGGGACTGGGGAGGATGTTTGGGAAGAGAGGGATAAGGGGGAAAAAGGGGCATTATAATCAGCACACATAATGTAGGGAGGGGAGGCACGGAGTAGGCAGTACAACAAAGAGAAGACAAGTAGTGACTCTATAGCATCTCACTACGCTGATGGACAGTGACTGTAATGGGGTATGTGGTGGGTTCTTGATAATGGGGGGAGTCTAGTAACCATAATGTTCCTCATGTAATTGTACGTTAATGATACCAAAATAATAATAAAAAAAAGAAAACATGAAAGAGAAGAAAAAAAGAGTATTATAGGCAGTTTTGCCTTATTTAATCCACAAAACATACACATACCAAAACTGTATGGGAACTTGACTGAGTCATGTTTGATCTGTCAGATTTAATATAAAAAGTGTGACTTGCATTTAGTGCATCTTTATCATATTTTTCTAATCCATTTAATGTATTTTAATTAGACATACAGTTCATGATAGGCTGGAAATTTAAAAAGAGAAAATCTTCTTTACCAGAGTTGGAGAAACAGTTGCTTTAACTAGGTGAGTAAGCATGAATAAATCTGGAAAACATAATATTGAGTGAAAAGAGAAAATGTGAACATTATATGTACACTGTGTGCCAATGGTTTTATAGATATATACATAGCAAAATATTACCTATGTAGTAAAATATATTACTCTTGTAGTAAGAAGTGTTAAGTATGTACTGATGAGCCATGCATGAGAATAATACACATCAACCTCTGAGTAGATGTACTCTCTGCAAAAATGGGGTGAGAGGGAAACAACTAACAATCACAGAGGGGTGAGGGCTTGCATTGTATCTGCAGTGTTTTACTTTTTCTTAAAAGTGTATCTAAAACAAACATGGAGTAATTTTTTAAGTTCTTTTGTAGGCATGTGGGAATTCATTATTTCATTTTCTATCTTCTTTAATGTTTGAAATATTCCAAAATAAAATACATAAAAGTAGGTCAAAGTTTTTTTCCAAATCCAATATAAATTGCAGATTGTTGGAACTTTTCCAGAAGACAAAAAATGGAAAGAGATCTAAGAAAAGATCAAAGCTTTTCTAAAGTATCTGACAAATTTAAATTCGGTATCTTTCCTGTCATTTATTGAATTTCAGCTATGTGTGAAGAACCAGGCAGGTATTGGAAATAAGGAAAACTGTGTGTTGAAGATATAAAAAAAAGATTATTTGTGAGAAACCTAAGGCTAAATCAAGAGACTACTAAGCCAGATATCTTGATATGTACCCCAAAACAAAACTGGATCTCTATCTTAGAGAGATGGGATTTTATCTTGAAAGGGACAAGATTCCCATTGTTGTTGCTTCATTTTCCCACATTATCATTCTCTTATATTATACTGGTCATTGCAGTACCACCTAGTGAGCTGACATTTCTAGGAACAGTCTGAGGTTCTTGGAGAGATTACCAGATGCTGCGCAATGTTTCCTCTTGCCTTTTTTTTTTTTAATTCGGAATTTGGGCAAGCATGATCTTTACACTTTTGTTTAAATCTGCAGGCCAGCTGCCTCCCACAGCAGCCTCAGAGCAAGTGGATTTCCTGTGTGTCTGAAATCATCCAACACCAGATGTCAGCCTAAGGTTTCCATCACTCAGGAGGGAGGCGCTGCCACATCACCAGCCCTGGGAATGAGGCTGCAGAGACAGTGATTTCCTATCTGGCTTCATCAAACTGAAGGTGAATTAGAAGTGGATTTGACCTCCTTGAAAGGATGCTTCCATCTACTTATGAGAACTATTTTGTTATAGAATGAAAACACAATCGCTGGAGAGATGCAAATTATGAAGTTAAGCTGGGTGGCTTGTAAATCATTGAACAGTATGCATCTGATTTAATAGTAATGGGGTCAAGGTTTCCAGAGAAAGTAATTTGATACTGATTACATGATACTAAAAAGTGGAGATGCTTCTGTGTGTCACTGAACAATAAGACACAAACATAGCAACAAACATTCTTCATCTGACCCTCTGGGGTCCGGTCACCTTAGATATCCTTCAGTGAGAGCTTGAGCAAGTAAGATGGCTGATTTCCCAAGGAGAAAGCTTTGTGTTGGCTGAGCACGACCAGCACCAACACTTAGAAGACTGTCCTAAATGGCTTGAGACTCTGCTTGTCTTAATTTACAGCCTAAATTAAAACTGACCGTTTGTCAGAACCAGGTGTCCAACTGTTAAATTGGTTTGAAAAAAAATTAGGATATTTCTTGGATCATTCACATGGCTCAGAGTCTGCCTTGCAGAATTTGCAGGGGCCATCTTAGACCTGCTTTTAAGAGCCATTTCACTGAGAAAAGGAAAATATAATCTGCCTCAGGTAACAGTCTGTAGTTGTGAAATTTTCTCTTTTCTCTTCTGTCATGTTTAAGAAATAAAAGCTGAGGCAAAGCCCCATTCTGATAGAAACATAGAAATCAGTGGTTCCTAAGCCGTTTTTGTAGCACCACAGAATGTCTCCAATGAACCAAAGTTTTCCTAATTCTCCAACACTTAAATGTTTATGCTAAAGCATAAAATGCAGGAGCAGAAGAGAGAGTTCCAGGGAATTTGAAGTCCATATCCATGTCCTGTCCACTCATCCCCACAGGCCCTCTATAGTTGTGAAGAGCAAGAACTCTCCAGCAGGCCTAGAATCCGGCTTCTGCTGCACAGTAGTATCAAAATCACTTGAACCCTCTGTACCTCCTTTCCTCATCAATAAAATGGGAAATAATATAACAACTACTCTGAAAAGTAGAAGTTTTCATGTGTGTCAAACACATAATGCCTACTATAGGCAACATGTAAATCGTAGCTACAATACAATTTAATTGGGTCATAGCTCCAGGTAAAGCAACATTTTATATAGCAGTGGTGTCAGCTAGTTAAACTCACAACATTATTGGGCTTAAAAATTTTTTTCTTTATAATTTATTTTGGTATCATTAATCTACAATTACATGTGCAATATTATGGTTATTAAACTACCCCCTTCATCAGGTCCCCTCCACCAACCCCATTACAGTTGGGCTTAAAATTTTGTAAATATGCATTTCAATACAGAGATATAGAAATACATATTTTAAAACAGAAGGGAAATACCCCAAAATATCTATGAATATGGTGGTATTTTCTTTTTGATGTTTTAATATTTTCTAACTTTTCAAAAATAATTTTTTAATTTCCCAAAATATGCTTTTGTAATAAAAAAATATAATTTCATAAGGAAACAAAAGATATTCAATAAGTTAAATTTCTAGCTTTTGGCACCTTGTTCCTCAGGAAGGATGCCTTCATTCCATGGCCCTTTAAACAAGCTGAACTCTGATCTCTTTTCGTAACTGAGGGGCAATTTTCAGTGTGTGTATCTGAACTTGATTTCTCTAAGAAGACATTTCTAGCTATTTCTAGGACTGAAATCTGTTCACAACAGTTCCAAGAATGGTTTTTCCATTTAGTGTAATTGTAACTGTTTTGGACTCTTCTCTTATCTATGTTAGAAACACCCATAAAAAATCTAACTGCAGGTACTAGGGATTAGTCTTGAGGCCGCCCATCCTGGTAGTCAGTATGTAAGCAGAGCACTCACTTTATTCACTCCACCTCCAAAGGAGCAAAGGAGCTGAGGTACCAGACTGATGGGTGGTCTAAGTAAGAATACAGGGAATTTGGTTCCTTTTCAGGACCACCCAGATACCTTTTCCAAAACATGGTTTCTTAGGACCATCTCAAATTCTCTTGAATAAGAAACATGGAGAGAGGAAGTGAAGGGGAAAGAAAGACCTGCATTTTTGAATGCCACCTGAGTGATGCCAGGAATTGGGCAAATTTTCAGTTGCAGGCTGGGACCAGGTAAATTCAAAGAATGTGCCAATCTGAAATTAATGATAGTATGTAGCTCTATTTTGAACCATATATGCTATATACTATAACATACATATACTAAGGCTATATATGTTCTATATATTTAATGTATTTTTAGATCCATATTTTCAGTTCTCCATCACCTTAAATAAGTGAGAATATTCATAATTGTTGGTAGGCAAAATAATCCTCATTCAAAATATTAACTTAGGTTCATTTACTTGGTCCAATATTTGGATGCTAAGTCCTTTACAATATCCCTTAGAAGACTTCTTTGTTTTAAGCCTATTGGTTTCCAGTAACAGAAATGCAAAGAGATTTTCTGGCAGAACATTCTGTACTTTGGTTCCTTGCATTTGGACCAATTCTGAAGTTGAAGAGTGTTTAAACCATTGGAAAATGGTTCAGAAGGAAATGGAAAGTGACTCTCCAGTGAGGCCTTAGGCTTCAGGTTTATGTGAACAGCCAACAAATGTTCAGTTATTTGTATGTGAATTGTTTGGTCACCTCCCAGTACAACTATAGTATCAAAGTGTTGTAAAAGGACACTCTGGTCCAACCTTACTGATTTTAGGTGCTCCAATTTTGGCTGCCAAGTTCCTTTTCAATCAGTTATAGATGCTAGTGTTACTTAGAAAGTGGGTAATACAATGAGAAATTCCAAATATTTCACCACTCTCTTTCAAAATGAATAAGCGTTCCAAGTTTTTCACTTGTTATATATGGGTCTTGGGAAATAAATATAAAATAAAAAATTGAAAACAACTTTTTTTTTCCCCACTGGGAAAAAGAGATAAGTGGAAATAGAATAGTAGTTTCCTACACTCAATATTTTTTTATTAAAGTACAGTTGACATACAATATTATATCGGTTTCAAGTGTACAGAATAGTGATTCAATGATTACATACATTATGAAATGCTCACCACAGTGTAGTTACCATCTGTTATCACAGACTTATTATAGTATTAGTGACTATATTACCTATGCTGTGCTTTTCATCCCTATGACCTATTTACATCATAGGTGGTAGCTTATACCTCTTTATCCCTTCACCCCCTACCCACTCCCTATATAAATGTTTTGACCAAGCAGCTTCCTTGCTGGACTGTGTCTCCCTACATTTGGGAACTTGAGCATCATCAATCCTAGTAATTCAAGTCAGGGATATTTGTTTCCAATCTTCATATTAAGAAGTCATGTTCATTAAACTAAAGAGAAGATTCTTGAAGGATTTTTGTCATCTACCAAAAAGAGTCCATGGCAAGATCATTTTGTCGTTTGAGACTGCTCTTTAACTAAACCAAAAAAAATTTCCAATATTTAAATTTTAACATGCAACTTTTCAAGTAACCTGTCAATGTACACTCCAGTGTTATAGTCTCAAAACTAAAATGCCAAAATTCTAAAAGAAGGGACTATTTAAGAAGAGTTACTGGTGATCCTTAGTACCCTGGTATACCAGGTTTATTGCTGTGTCTTAATCTTAAAAGTGATTCTAAGATAAAAGTTCAGTTTTTATTTACAAGATAATTTATCATGTCACTAAGGATGAGCTTTTTGCAGGTGATGAACCAGTTTTGAATAGATTCCAAGTCAATAAATGAAAACGCTGAAGCATGAATCAAAAGATTCTGAATTAAAAGTACATTGCTTTGCGAAATCACACTTGAGAACTCTTTAGTCTGAGGATGTTGGGAGAAAGCAGCAGAATGCATTGTAATTTCTTTCCAAGTCACTTTCACTGGAGAATAAGTGACCGTTCAAGAGGGGAGAGACCAAAAAGAGGGACCTAATAGCTTCAAGGGAAAAAAGGGAAAGAGCACATCAAGGAAAGTAATAGGTTTCTTTCTTTGATAAGAAGCCGTTACCTTTCAAATTTGCCCCAAACCAAAGGCCTCTTGTGTTCCAATTTACTTAGTATTCTTTTTTAATATCATGCATTCAAAGAGCTCTTTCCTTCTCAGTGAAATTTAGGGGGGGGAAATCATATTTAATTAACCAGCCAAATGAATGAAAATTTCATTTGAAGTTAAATATCTTTTGAAATATTTGACTTAGACCCATAATGCAATGCCAAAAATGCCTGCAGATTCTTATTCTTAAGTGGGTTTTCAAATTCAATTTAATTATCTGGCTTCAAAGCTACTTAAGAAATATTCTGGGCCAAAGATACTTCAGTTACCTTTACACTCTCTGAGGAATGCCCCTCCAAAAACAGTAAGGACATTTATTCTTGAAACTCATGGATGTCAGTGCAAACATGCCCTGGAAGGTGCACTTATCACACAGAGGTTGAGTGAACCTATGCTTGGAAGTAAAATGAATAGCAATAACTTCTGAAATGTTCCATTTTTTTGCATGCTCTGCAGTCTCCAGTATCAGTTTTCATTTGTTTCTCTAAAGCTGGAATTTATTAAGGTCTATTAGGGACAGAACCCAGACTCATATTTCAAATATTTCTGCCAGTCTCCCATGCAAAAGCAAAAATTGAATGTTCATTGATAGTGATAATTCCCACCACTGCTGACAAGTTTCACTGTTTTTTTTTTTCTGTTTCCCAGCTGAGAAAATATTTGCTGTTGAACATCTGGCTAAGGAATGTTGAAAGAACAAAGGCCTGGTGTATCATCTGAAGTGGACTTTTTGAAGAAAAGTAACATGGAGTATTAAGTAGTTTCCCAGGAACAGGTTTTCAAAGAAAATGCTGTGTGACATTTCATGAAAGTCAGAACACACTAAAAATGGAAGGGTGGAATGAAGGGCTTTAGTTAGTATTGTGAGTTTATTGTGGTGTGGACACTGAAACGTGCCATCACAGGAGGCTGAGCTGAGAGCCGTATGACCCACAGACACAGACAGCACCCTACCAGGCTGGCGCCAGCGAGGACACCATCTCCTCACACCTGCGCCTGCCAGGGAACAAGGCAAAGCATACAGACCAGGACGACTGTGCTCCTCCCGCCATGTCAGCGCCCCACGGGGGAGCTGGAGGGAAGTACATGAAGTTTCTCTTTGCGAGTCATCCGGTCAGGAGCTTGACCTCTGAGTTCAAGAAAATATGTATGTGAGTAGAAGTGATGGTTCTGAGTTTAATTCCTTATTGGGAGAGCTCATACCAAATTAAAGAGCTAATTTCCATATGTTTGTGCAAACATGTACAAACGAGCCTCCGCAAGCTAATAGTCATTGAGTTACTCTAAAACTCTACCTCTGACTGTTGAATAAATACTTATAACCTCACATCTATGTGCCTTATATCCACCAAGGAACCGTATTGATTAGTACCTACTTATATTTCACTGCAAAGCCTTTACATTGATTATATTAATGTATTTCCTCCAAAAAAAAAAACAGCAAAATAACTACTCATTTTACACAAGTGAAAAACCACACATCATGTAATGTGAACTCTACAAAAGTAAGGATCACATCCAAGCCACCTTGGGATTCCCCAATACCCAGTTTGCTGTCCAAATGTAAATGCATCCTTTAGATATATAGAATTCTAGATCTGAGAAAGGACAGTGATCACCTAGTCCAATCTCATCTGGCAAAGTGAGAAATTGTGCTAGGAAGTGGAATCTTTTTCTAAAATTGTACTAATAAGTAGCAGATTCAGAGCTCCCTACCCCATTGTACCACACTGTAAATATTACCTCAAGATCACTCTCATGTTTTGTTTTAGGTTTTCTGTTAATTTCTGAAATTGTTAAATTCTTCTGCAATGCATGCTTAGGATGCTTATTTTTTAAATCCTAAAATGTTAACATGTAGATCACGAGATGCATGTTAGAAAACTCAGACGGTAAAGGGGCTGAACACTGGTGTGGAATCATGCAGACAGCCTGGACCCCTGAAAACAGTGCTCCCTGGGGAACTTTCACCAGATTAAGCTCACATAGTCCTTCCCTTTTTCTTATTTTTTCTTCCTTTCTTTTTCCTTTTTTTTTTTGTAATAATTTGACAAATACAGTTATTACCATGGATGACCAGGGAAAGTAATTCTTTCAGAAAAGTGCAGCTTGATATCCATTATGGTAGAAATAAGAATTTTAGTACTTTCTCTTGAAAAGTGACCATTTCTGTCAGAATGGTGATAATTTTCCCATTTAGTTATTGCTAAACTGATTTTTTGTTTTTGGCTGGGTGATTTTTCTTTCTTATTTTATAAAGACAGAAAATGAGAACTTCCCCATAGTGCTTACTGGTTTGGGTTTGGGCTGTGAGCAGTTCTGGGGGAGGGTAAAGGCATAAGCTGCTACCTCAGAAACTCAGTTTAGGCCGTTCTTTCCCTGAGAATCCATAGCAGGCTGATCCGGGTCCTGTTTTCTTGATAGCTTTAACTCCCAGATCCAGTTTTCCCTGGTGAATCTTGCTTGAAACCCAGCATTCCCACATATGAGCTCACATTTTCTCATTTTCAGAAATAACAAAAAATGGATTGTTATTAACAAAGAACAAGGAACAATGTTAGCCTGACCCATGAAACAAAACCAAAAACAAATAAGCAAACAAAGGCCTCAGTCCGTGGAAGGAGAGTCACTAACACCAGTGGATGACGGCCTTCTGCTCCCTGCGGTCCTGTATTATTCAGAGACTTCCTTGGACTATAATAAATTAGTTTGACAAATTATTCCTCTCACCAGACTTACCCATTATCAACCTTGCTGAGAGGAGTTTTAGCAAAGGAAGCTTTGTCTGCAAGTGACATGCTGAAGGCATCTGCTTAACAGATTCATTTCTTTAAGAGTCTGTGAAGGCCGCTTTCATCAGGGCAGAGTGTGGGGTGCACCAGGCCCTTCACCTCCCAGAGCTCACACCCCATGTGTCACTGTCTGTCTTCCGATTGCACTTCTGACCTGTCCCGCCCTCGCCCTCTGCAGTCCCTTATCTGCTCTCAGAGAGATGGCTCAACCTGAATCTTATCCTGTTTTGTAGAACACATACTTGCCACTCAGATATTTCACAGATGCATTTTTCTTTTATTTTGGGGAAATCTATTTCCCAAAGATTATAAAACAAAGGCCAATCAGAAAATGTGTTGCTGTATTTCCCCTTAGCACAATTATTAATATTTACTTTTCATCCTCCTGGAGATGAACAGCAAGCACATCTATTTAACAAACTCTTCAAGAAGGCACTGCCATAAGTACTGTAAAAATAAACAGACTGTGTTCTCTATTTCCAGCCTTACCCTCTCAAATTCATTCTTCACAATGCAGCTACAGTCATCTTTCAAAATGCAAATCTGGGCACATCATAGACCCTGGCTTAAAAATCCCTGAATAATTTACCATTCCTCTCAAAGCCTAAATTCCTTAGCAAGATGTATAACACCCCTGTGATCTGACTTCTGCCTCCCTCAGAATCCAGTTATATCTTTCAATGCACTGTCCCACCCCCCTTCAACCTGTACATCAACCACAACAAAATGCCTTTGGTTCATCTACGGGGCCTTGTATTATGGCTCTCGCTTCCAGGTCATTGCCCATGCGGGTCCCCTCTGCTTTCAACATTGTTGCCCTTTGTCCTGCCTTCTGTGGGTGATCCCTATTTTTTATGTCTGATCTTGGCTACCACTGCCTTAGGAAGTATCCCTGTTTCTCCAAGGTTGTACTTAATGCTCATAACTCCAATCAGTTCAATTCCACCAACCAATTCAATTACCATGGACTATTTTCTTTTTTTCCCCCCCAAGTAGCCAATAAATTTCTTCAGGGTAAAGAATGAATCTAATAAAGATCATTATATAATCATTATAGTCCCAGCATTTAGGATAGTGTCTAATACAAAAATGGCAAAATGTTATAATTTGTTAAATGATGGTGAGCCTATTACTGTGAAACAAGAACTTTACTTAATACCCTACTAATCCAGATGGTAGCACAATGTTTATTCTCAAGGAGCTTGCAATTTAGTTGGAGTGATGATAATTCATCTGAAAACTATTAATAAAAGAAATGAGGCACAAGAGAATTGGATACAAATGCTATATTAGATTTTAAAAATTGTTATAGTCATTGATAGAGAAATGGCATATCTCCCTGCATGCCTGGGGTCTCATGCTGGTGAGATTAGGCCCAACCTGGAAAAGACTAGCCTATGTGAACAAAAAGAGAACAGGGGCAGAATGGAAGGATCAGTGAAAGGAAAAGTCCAGATGGAAAAGTATGCACATAGACATGCTCAACAAATGATGATTAGCTGTTTAATCTGGAAAGAAGGAAAGGAAGAGCTTTGAAGAACAATTTAACTTAAGCGATGTACATTGAACGTGCATTATACGCCAGGCATATGAGGAGGGTATTGCAATAATTCACATGAGATGATGGTGGTTCAGATGAGGGTGGCAGCAACAGAAATGATGAAAAGTAGTCAGATTCTGAATAGACTTAAAGGAGCCAATAGAATTTCTTAACAAATTGGATGTGTGTATGAGAGAGAGAGAGTCACTTGTGACCCCAAGATTTGGAGCCTGAACTATTGGAAAGAGAGATGTTCCCATCTAAAAATGAGAAGCATAAAACTGAAGGTGCAGCATGCTTGGAGGGAACAACTGGGAAGGGTTTTGCTTATGCTAAGTCCAAGACATCTATTGGATTCCCAAGAGGTGGTGTGGAGTAGGCAGTTGGACATACAAATTGAATTCAAAAGAGAAATCCAGCCCAGATATAAATTTGGAAATAATTAATACAGTGCTGGCATTAAAGTCATGGAACTAGATGATAGCTAAAGGGAAGTGGACATAGCTAGAAAAAAGACATCCAAGGACTGATCCCTGAGAAAGGCAGAAGATAAATACAGAAGAAAAAAATGTACTGGTAGAGAAGGTTCACATGTGTATTTCTAAAATTCAGTGTTCACTCCTACTAACAGCCCTCCCAAATGGTATAGAACTCCAAATAGTATGAATGAGTCCAGCAATCTCTGGACATAGGATTGGGAGATGTAAATAAGGCACCTTAGAAAATGAACATACATCTCATTCTGAAAGTATTGTCTGGGAATGGAAACAGAGTTTACTAGAGTAATGCAACTCTCCAATGCCTAGTATAATCCTGGTGGGATTCAAATCAACATAAAAGCATGTCATTCATACCTAATTTTTATTCCCACAGAGCTAGAAGAAATGTAATAAATGCTTTCAGTTACTATAATAATAAACATCAATTATGATAACAATGGTGTTGGCTGCTGTGGTTAGAGCTAATAGGCAGCCTTTCAAGGTGCCAGGCGGTGTTCTAAGTGCTTTTTCTTGTTAACTCATTAACTCTCACTGAAACTCTATGAAATAAATAATATTATTATTAAAGAAGTTAAGAATATTGCCCAGATCACATATGTGTGTGATAGCTTGTGTCTGAATTCTAGCATTTTGACTCCAGAGTGCCTTTTACCATCATTGTCAACTTTTTAGGATAAACACTCATTACTTGGCATCTGATCATTGTAATAACTTCTTAAAATGAATCTATTTCTCCAGGATGACATAATGTTAAACCACACAACTAATTCCTGGGATTGGCATCAGACAACACAGACGCAAGCTTATGTTCTCCTATTCTCCAGCCATGTGCCCTGACTTAATAGCTTACCAGCCTTGAACACTATTTCTCCTGTGCAAACTAGGATAACAATGGCATCCACTTCAATCTGGTTGTCAGGGTTAAGGTAAGTATACAAGAAAATAGTTATCTGTATGTTGTGAATCACACATATGTGTCATTTTCTAGCACCTGACATATGGGAGAAACTCTGGGAAGAAAAAGTCTTTTGTTACAATGACACTGGTCCAACCCTATAAAGTGACGAAGTAACACGTCCTGGAGTGGAGGAGCCTCCCCTTACAGTCCCCCCAGAGACCAGGGTTTGGTTCCTTGCTCATGCCTCTTCCCACTCCCCTTCACTCTGTTCGCAATATTTTCTCATTATCCATTATGATTCTGAACTGAAATTGCAAAGGGAAAATTACCCAGAGCTGCATATACTCAGACTATGGCCTGGATGACAAGTCTCTGAGCCAGAGCCTGTGACAGACACCACTATTACGCCTCTTGCCTAGATTATGTGTCTTGAAGTGTTCCAGGGCAGCAAGAGCACAGTTATTTTTGAGAAAGTGGAACTGTGGCAAAGAGCCCCTTAACCTATAAGTAATCCTTATAGGATTCATTTTCTGCATCAAAGAATTTCTTCTTCCTTGAAAATTTCACCTTTCAAAGATATTTTCCTCTGTACTAGTTACCAAGTCCTTGAGAATGCTGTATGCCTTTGCTGTAAGGTGTTTGAGTGGGAGCAAAAATTTCTTCCTGTTGTAAGGATCATTCAGAAGCCATTCTGCTAGGTTAGAAGGTTTGAATCTGACTTAGACTGGTAACCAGTAACTAAACCCTGATTCTCTACTTGATGCAAGTTAACATTTTAGCAAAGCATGAAATCTCTCGAGATAAATGCTCAAAGCAACCAAGATGGCTTAACTATCACATTTATCAGTCCTGCAACTTGTATAAATATTAGCCATTTCTCCCAGTCATACACCATGATCCTGAAATCTGCATCATTTTCTGTGTGGGATTCCACTTAGGAAACTCTCAGATGCAGAAATGAAGGATACAGTGTCACTGCTACTAAAGCCATATTGGCCTTTGGTGTTTTCCAAGGCAGTGTTCCACATGGGATGAGTAAGCTCTTTTGCCACTGACATCTGTTTGAGAGCTCATTAGCACCACAAAAGTTGAAACAAATTGACACATTTCTGAGAGAACAATCCAAAGGGAGAGGAAAAATAACATAGGAAAGAAACAGACCTTTTCTCTCAAAAATTTATTGGGAGAAATTAAAAAATAGAAGTAGAGCTCTGTGTTCTGCCACTGGTGCTTTGAAACAGGTTAATATGTTGAGAGGTTCTTTAGGAAAAGCTTCTAAACATTGTGCTTGAGAAAAACAAATGATGCAGTTACCCCAGCCAAAGCTTTAGGACACCATATGGCTCAGATGGTGGTAAACCACCTTGTGCTTGCAAAATAGCTGAGGAGTGTAATAAAACGCAAGCCTATGAAGAGGAAAGTGGACTGCTAAAATTTCGAGGAGTGTAATAAAACGCAAGTCTATGAAGAGGAAAGTGGACTGCTAAATTTTTTTAAGTTCCTTTTCCATATTTATCAAAATTAAAGGTATCAAATCATAGATAATCTTTAAAATATTCCTCAGAGATCCAACGGCCAACTTCAGCACTAGCCACCAAATGTTTCTTTCCTCAAATACAAATTTGGAGTATGCTTTTAATCATCCACTAACAAGCAAAATACTGTCATACATTTGCTTGAAGGCATGTGAGGAAGAGCAAAGACAGGATTTTAATAAAATAATAGAGTTCTTTGCAGTCCATTTAGTCCCCTTTTGTTTCCTTGCTGTGCACAGACTTGGATGTCTTAAAAGACTGAGAAGATTCTCTAGTCCCCAACCTCATGTTTCACAGCCATTTTATAAATTTAGAGAGTCCTCTTAAATTTTGCTCTTAATTATTTAATTTTGTCGACAAAGAAATGAAGATCCTAGTCAGATTAAACGATTTTTTATCCCAGATTTGTTGGGACTGCAGCCTGAGAGACCGATTCAAGGTGCATTTAAATTGTGTTTTGCCAGACTACAAGATGGAGGAAGCCTATAAAGGAAAAGCCGCAAGGTTAAGGAAAATCACTTAAACTGTTTATCAAAAGTTATGATTGGTGCTGGCAAGAGGTAAGAATGCTTGTTAAGTGTGGATTGGTATGCGGAAATCTTAGAAGAACAAAGTTACAGTTTGCAAACTAGTATTTTGAAAAATTACAAGGTCAAGTCAGCAAAATTTAGTCATGCTCCTCCTTGAGAGATTGTGGTTTAGCACAGTTTAAAGTTCAAGTTCGCATTGGAGTGAGAACGTGCTCGGCCCTGTCTCAATAATGTCTGTCCAACTCCATTTAATTCAAATGTGATTCAACTTGATTCCTAAAAAAGTAAATATGTTCATACTTTTTAAAATTGAGATATATCTGACATATAATCAACTGCACACAAAGTGTATAATTTGAAAAGTTTTAAAATATGTAAACACAAATAAAACCATCATCAAAACCAAGAAAATGAAAATTTCCATTCCCCTTGCCAAAAGTTACCTTATGCCTAATTTCAATTCCTCTCTTCCTCCTTCCTATGTCCCTTCCCTTTTTTGGACAACCATAGACCTGTTTTCTGTCACTAATAGATTAGTCTGAAATTTCTAGAATTTTTATAAATGGAATCATATGGTGTGATTTATTTTCACACAGCATAATTATTTTGAGACTCATTCATGTTGCATAGTACATTTCTTTTCACTGCTGAGTAGTATTCTATTGTATGAATACACTATAATTTGTTTATCAATTCACCTATCTTTAGACAATTGGGTTCTTCCCAATTTATGGCAATAAATTCTTTAATAAAGCTGCTATAAGTATTTGTGTACAAATACTTTGTTGAATGGACACATGCTTTCATTTCTCTTGGATAATACTTATAAGTGCAATGGCTGAGTCATATGATAGGCATATGATTAGATTTTTAAGAAACTGTCAAGCTATTTGCTAAAGTGATTTATACCATTTTATACTCTCACCAGTAGTGTATAAGAGTTCCCATTTTTCCACATCCTCACCAACATTTGGTATTTTTAACTGTTGTCATTCTAGGAAGAACATACTGGTGTCTCATTATAATGAAGAGTGAATATCCTGCTCTACCAGACCTACCTTTGTACAGTCATTGAGTTGGGAAATATCATCCATGCAAGGACTCTGAACATGAATCCAGCTCCCATGGGATGTGGTACCTTCAGGGCATTGGGATCCCTCTGCTGTAAAACCTCCTGAAACTTTCTCACTCCTCACAGTGCTCTTACCACTGCCTCTCAGCTGCTGATCCCTTTGCTACACCATTTTTAATGTCTCCTCAATGGGAAAATGCCATTTTTATTGTCCTGTTATTTATCTTGAGCATATTTGCATATCAGCATATACAGACCACCACCCTCCTTCTTAATGTTTCATTCTCTGGAGGTCTTTTGATGAATTTAACCACTCCCTATTGATGGGCATTTCAAAAGTTTCCATAGTTTTGCTATTAGAAAAATGTTTTTCATGCCTTTTTCACTTACATGAAAATTCTCATTAGGAAAACACTGTGAATTGTCATCAGTACTGGGCTGCATTTTCTGCAGAGCACTCCCTTCTCATTTATGTCTTTGCTTTCCCAGCCTCTCGTTCCATGCACGTTCTCCACACGTAAAGAGGCACTAGTTAAATCCTTTGAGTTGATGGATAACATGTCACTTAGTGAGGAGAAAGAACATCCAGCCAAGAGGAAGCCAGTGCTCCAAAGTGCTCTGAATTCCTGCAGCCCGTGATCTGCTTCCACAAGAGGCAAGTGGCGGGGAAAGGCTTAAACGCAGACCAAGGCTTAAAATTTAGCCCAGCCTCTAATTATCTTTGACCCCTTCAGCTATTCACTGTAATACTCTGAGCTTTGCCTACCCCATTAGCAGCAAGATAATTGTGGCAAAATTCAAATACAGAACATCTAGTACAACCTAGGTAAAGAATAATCAAGAGATATTAGCTCTGGTAGAAGGAAAAGTACTGCAAACACCTACTGAGCCAGCATTTGCCCTTCAATCATCAGAACCTGGGAAGTTTGGGGGATAGTCCTAAAAAATCCTTAAGAGGCTGGACAGAAGGGTACACATGAGGAGTTCAGGGCAACAGTTATTTCCAACTGGTATAGAATAATATTCAACCACCACTGCAGCCTGACTCATGTCCACCTCCTGAAGAACATCTGTGCAAAGCATTTTACCTGACATTTGGTAGGTGCTTAATAAGTACTTACTTATCTTCCTATATATTATAAAACTCATTTATTTTATATTTCTTTCATTAGTTGTTCTGTGTCCTAGACATAAAGTTTTGGTTTGTCATACTTCTAATATAAAAGAATAGCATCCTTCTGGAAAGTATCCTAGTATCCTTCTGATGGAAATGTTAATTCCAGTTGTCAATTTTTATCAAAAACTTAATCTATTACCCACTCTAAAGAAATCATATTTGAGCCATTATCTTCCTCTATTTCTCAGTACTACTGATGAGTAATTATATTAGGGCCTTATAGTAAGGTTAGTGTGAGCACTCTACGTCTCTGTGTGAGTAAGCCTGTGCCTACGACAAGCAGGGTGGCCAGTCCCAAGTTATGAAGAAGGTTCTTGGGTGTGGTTCAGCTGAAATAAAACTTACCTCTGAAGCTCCCAGCACCATGCCTGACAGAAGGAGACACTCAGAGACTAACTGAACCAAAGTGAACCAATGGTTGAAACTTAGTGGAACAAAGATCTAATTAGAATGTCTCACCTGTTTCTACTTTTTCTCCATCGTACATGAAGGAGCCAAGAAAAACTGGAATGGGAGACAGGCAGAAAAGAACAGTAATGAGGGGCTCAGGGATGAATCAACAAAACACAAATCAGGGAACCATCACGCTGCACTAAACATTCTGCATACACCACAGCCTACGAAAACCTGCTGGTACCAGCAAATCTCTGCTCACACTCCCCGTCTTCCATTGTCCATGTCTTCATAAAGTTAAACCAGTGCACACACCCTGGCCCTACAGACGCCGCTGAAACTCTCAGGATGGGGTTGCTTCATTCGTCCTTATGGTCATAGGACCAGCATCAGTAGCAGAGTATCGACATGGAAACAAAATGAGTGTTTTTATTCATCTAACTAAACTCTGGCAAGACTTCTATTAAAATCACTTCCCCTTGTAAGGAGACTTTCATTCCCACTAGCTCAGACTGCTTCTAACCACTCTTGCTTCCCTAATAGGCACATTTCTTATTTCAGGGTTAATGTGCGATTCCCCTTGTTTCAACTAAGAGGTTTTTCATATTTAAAATTCTCAGTTATGTTTGTTTTTCTTGGCCTTATTCCACTAAAATTAATCTTTCCTTGTGGTATGTTCGCTGTTGTAGTGAAGGCCGAGGCAAAGACCTAGCTCTCCACACAAAGATGAAGCAGCCCCAGGATGTGGCCTCTGGCCAAGCGAGTTCAGATGCTTTGAATTATAAGTGGAATGAACTGTGTTCCTGACATGGGTTTCTCAATCAGAATGAAATTTGTGCTAAAGAAGTGAGAAGCGACTATGTCCAGCAAGGCTAATGGAGTGGTTTCCGTGTCTGAGATCGCTGAGCGTGGCTACAGAGGCCGTCACTATGAAAGTGATTCTCCAAGACTCTTCCTCTAAGCCCCTTTTCTAGTCTTCAGTTCAGATGCTAAAAGATGGGAATATAGCAGGAAGTTGGCTATTCTCTAGACATCCCAAATCCAGAAAAGGGATAAAAGTTTCCAGACACTTAAAGATACAAAATATGGATATGAACAGTCTTTAGTGATAAGAATACACTGAGTAGAAGTATTCACATTACCTCAGGGGTGTCATTATGCCCATTTTATACCTAACAGAACTAAGACCTGAGAAATTAACTGACTTTCCCAAAGGTGATACAGTTAATTAATGGTCAGGCTCAGAGTAAAACAGTTTTCCTAGATGCAAGACTATAATACCTCATCTTTCCCTTCCACCACTCTTTAAAAACCTTTCCAATCTCTCTATTCTTTAATTCTAAAAACAACATCAACATGAAATTTGCAAATTTGAAATCACTCTAATTTCCTTGTGTTATTTTTTGTATAAGTTTTTGTGAAAATATCTTACTGTATGTATGATATAACCAGTTAAATAAAAGATTGACATGCCAGTGGTAAATACGGCCCACAGCAGAGTGTGGGCAGTGGACTGACTTTAATCACACATCAGGTAATTGTGAAAGTGTCTTAAGGCCTCCTGTGTGACAGGCTGCCACATCCATGAACTGGCTCATCTTCATAGACCCGAGTGGAGCAGACACTATTACCATCCTGATTTTGCATTTATACCATGAGTGAGTGTTAGAGTTTGAACCCAGGCAGGCCAATGCCCAAGTTTGCATGTTAAGTATTCTGCTTTATACAAATTCTTAATATTTAGTAAATAAAAATAGACACCTTATAATAAAATGTCCCTTCTCTTTTTCTTTCTTTATCCAACCAAAAAATATTACTAAAATAAAAATATAAAATACTGCGCATGAGATTCTTTCTGAATCTCTACTTATTCTAGTTCTCTTTATAATTTACCTTTCATGAGCATTTAAGATGGATATATAAATTAATACTTTATCTTGAACTGTGGCTAGAGTAAACTTTAACTAAAATCCTTGAATACATGTTCATCAAATTCCTTGAATAAAGTTTGCAGAGACGTCAGCAGTTCCATGTTAGCATTTCACAAAGGTTTTCAATAGTTATTCTCACCTCATACACTCTTGGTGGGACTGTAAAATGGTTCAGCCACTGTAGAAAACAGTATGGAAGTTTTTCAAAAAACTAAATATAGAAATACCATATGACCCAGCAATCCTACTTATGGGTAAATTAAAGAAAACAAAATCACTAATTCAAAAAGATATGTTCACACCTATGTTTACTGAAGCATTATTTACAATAGCCAGAATATGAAAGCAACCTAAGTGTCCATCAATAGACAAATGGATAAAGAAAATGTATGAGATATATGTACACATTATATATATATATATATGTGTGTGTAATGGAATATTAGTCATAAGAAAGAATGAAATCTTGCCTTCTGCAACATGGATGGACTTAGAGAGTATTATGCTAAGTGAAATAAAATCAGACAGAGACAAATACCATTAGATTCTGCTTAAACATGCAATCTAAAAAAACAAAACATAAAACAGAAATAGACTTATAAGCGCAGAGAACAGACTGTAGCGGTTGCCACAGAGGAAGGGTAAAATAGGTGAAAGGAACAAAGAAATATAAACTTCCAATTAAAAATTAATTAATTAGAGGGATAAAAGCACAGCATAGAGAATATAGTAAAAAATATTGTAATCTTTGTATGATGATAGATGGTAACTACACTTACCATGGTGAGATTAGTAATCTGTATAATTGTCAGATTACTATGTTGTACACCTGAAACCAATATAATATCAACTATACTTCAGTAAAAACAGTTATTGTTATCCTTCGTTAAAATGATTCTTAGTCATTCTTTGAATATACAGAATTTAACATTAGCTTGAATGAAATTTTAGCCATAAGCTAAATAGTTGTTTTTCACATTTGGAACAGTATTGTTTCTATATCCTATCACTGTGTGTATTAACCAACTCATTAAAAATAATCAGTTACAAATTATAAGTTGTAAGAACTCACCCACTGGCCCCCAAGAAGGTCATTCCCTGAAGATGTTAAATGATTCAGTTAGGGAGTTACTCAAGAAAACCATCCTCTAAACCTTCAATCAGTCTATTAATTACAGAAAAACTCTACAATGTCCTAGAAGAACAGAACCATGATTGAATGTTTCCAGACTATGGTTGTGGTAGTATTCAAGGAAAAGTCCTTTACACCTGATAGAAGCTTTAAAAATGAGATTCTTTTTTCAATGATTCCTGCAAATAGCAGGATTTCATTTCAGTTTTATTGAACATTTATCAGTGACAATGACTGATGCTCATAAAGAGGGAAAATTATCCTCTGACTTCCAGTCTCCTTATTTTTCAAAAAATTAATTTTTCTTTTGGGCAGTTTGAAACCATTTTTCAAGATGAAAAAACACATTTCCTATTACTGGTTGCAGTCTTAACAAACTAATAATGATGACCTTCATCTGGAGACATTGGTTTGTAACCCTCCCTGAATTTTAATAATACTGAGTATGTAAGCAATAAAGGAGAATCAAATACATGACTGAAAGAATGAAACTATTGTTCTATTTGTCAATAATCTGGATTATGTTGCTTATGTCCACAGAAAGTTCATCTGTTTCTCTGCATGTAGTATATTCAGACCAATATAAACCATGGCCTTTTGAGTTATTTTCTTGTGGATATTTTATTCATCAAATGGATGAATACACATAGACATATTAAGGCACTAGATCAGTTTCTACTGAGAAACATGATGATTAGAGAAAACATTACAAATATAATCATACACTTCGTCTGCAAAATGATAGTAGCTGTCACTATATAACGAAAAGAAGAAAAGTCTTTTGAAAGTGAGACCTGAGTTCCAGTCAAGGCTCCTCAACCTTCTAGCTGTATGAGTTATAAAAAAGAGCCTAATCTCTTTGACCTTCAGTTCCTGAGGTAAGTACCTTCTACTTGTCCTCCCAGATACACTGACTGCTCTCCTCTGTTCTTTGTCACAATTGGCAGATCCACAAGGATCATGTCGCCAGATGTTCTTGCCCACTGGCTTCCCTTCAAGTTTAGCTGCGAGCAGCTTGGGAGGAGATTGAAGAGGAGGAAGTGAGGTCCTGCATTCACTCCCCACTTTCCCTCCCGCCAAGTTCCCTCCAGTCAGCTGTCATTTGATTAAAGGTCTATCTCTCAAAGCATCTTGCTCCACCAGTCTCCTTCCAGGGCCCAGTGTCCACTTCCACATCCTCCTCTTGTCCTCTGAGCTTAGCTGTGGGAGCAGCTCTGTTATAATGAGCCCAGGGAAATCTCACTGCCCCTTGTGGGCTCCTCACCCAGAGAACACCTTCATAAGGAGTTGCTTATTAAGCCATCCTTGATTTATCCTAATTCAAGGGTCCCATCTTCTTCCTGCCCAAATCCTGACTGATACAATTCCCAGTCTGTCCAAATGGGGATAATCACTCCCACCTCACAGGGTTATTGTTAAGAGTGAAAAGATAAATGTGTGCAGGACCAAGCACTTCCTTGGCATTCAGTACACATTTGTTTTGCTTATAATTTTTTTGGTTCAATTATAAATTTTCATTACATGCAAAAGTGAATGAATTATATGCTATGAAATGGATCTTCAGATCCCTCAGGATAAAAATTGGTATGCTGTCTCTGTTACAAAGATTTGAATAATAAAGTGATGGAAACAAGAGGAATTCTATTTTACCACCAGTCAGGAATTTTATTTTCTAGTCACAAAACACCCTGTATATATATAGATACACAAGCAACCTGTGAAAGGGAACATGAAAGAAAGAAGAATTGCTCTATGAGATACATTGTATCCAAATGTAGGTAGCATCTTACTACAGATGTTACTAACTTGCTTAAGCAAATAACATCTTACTATGTAAGTATCATGTAAGTAACACTTACATGTTAAGTAATATTTTACTAAGTTAAACAGGAAACTTTGGCTGTTACTTATTATCAAGAAATAGTATCTGGATTTTTTAAGATGATTATTTCTAACTTTGGAGCCAACCATGCTGGCCCTATTTTATTTCAAATTAAGTTAAGCATATGTATATTGATTTACCATTTTATTGCAAAAGAAGTATATAAAATTGTCTTTTTGTATAGCATGTTATTTATCCAATCAATTTGCCAGATTTTGCTATTCATTTAAGCTTTTTTATTTATTAAACCCACATATCACATATGTACAAATTTTCATATATATTTGGATTCACCTGCCATATTAGTCACTTTATAACTGTATAAATCATTCTGAATCTTAGAACAGCAATTTAAATTATTCACTAAACTTGACTTGGTTACTTGAATTCAAGAAATTTATTAACTATCTTCATTTCAAATATAGAGCTAATTATGATAATCAGTTCAAGGAATTATGTTAAATAGACTAGATATTTGAAGACCTCTGAATTGGCATAAATGCATTAAGCTGAAGAGAATTATTTAAAAAAGAAACTTGGAAAGAGGGAAACATTCCTTCTCTCCCTAGGTCAATGGGAAAGAGCACTCCTGTATACTACACTGATATAATAGTAGCTAAATATTTATCAAAACCTTTAGTGTGTGCTAAGAATGGTACTAAGCATTTTACTTCTATTATTAAATTCAATCTTCATAACTCTGTAAATTATAAATGAGGAATTGTTTTTGGTTATATATATTATAAAACGTAAACAATTTTGACCTAAGTAAATAGTGGTATGTTTTTCCCATAACAGGAAGTCCACAGGAGGTCGTCCTGGGCTGGTGAAGGCCCCCAGTGGCACGGCGCCCTCATCTCCTTCCGGCAGCAGATTCAGCCTGCCGCCGATGCCACAAGCTGGCCTGGAGCTCCAGCTGCTGTGCCCTTTGTCAGGGCAGGAACCAGAGGAAGGGGAAGGAGCAAAGACGGGCACGGCCCTTGCTCAGTGGCCTTCACGTACATCTCTTGAGCTGAGAGATGACCTACTGCACAGTATCTGAGAAGGGTAGTGATATAGCTGGGTGTCTTGCCAATGTCGTCAAATTTATGGGTCTTTTAATGAAAAATAATGTAGAATGGATATTGGTTAGGCAGCCAGCTGCTTCTGTCATAGGTAAGTACTATTGTGATCTCCATTTTATAGAAGAAGAATTTAAGCAACTTTGTATTTGCCACAGGAAGCAATGTTAGTGGTACTACTAAGACTAGAATCCTTGTTGGCCCTACAGTGAGACTTGCTTTTATTTCAGTTCATTAAGTGAAAACCAACAAGTTATTGTATCTGCCATAGAAAAAACCTACTATTTTTCCATCCCTTCATACAAAGAATTAAGTCTCAAACATTTCCCCAATTTTATTTTAAACATTTCAAACCTACAGAAAGTTGCAAGAATACTAAAAGAAGCACCATTATACCCTCCACCGAGTTTTACCAAGTATACACACATGTGTGTTTTATATGTTTATGTATAAATAGTAAAATAAATATTATATATACATTTAATAAATTATATATTTCTCTTATGCAAAAGTAAATATACTGTGTATTATAAACTGAATCTTTTAAGAATCACTAGCAAACATCATTACCCTTCATGCCAAATACTCCAGACTGTATCTGCTAAAAACAATATAACCAAATACAATTAAAACAAGGAAATATTAATAATAATAGGTACTGAAGTTCCCCCAAGATGGTGGCATGAGAAGGGTGGTTGGAAATCTCCTCCCAAAATCATATATACTTTGAAAATACAGTGAATACAGCTATCCTAAAAGAGTGACCAGAAGATGCAGTGCACTAGCCAAGCTACATCTACATCTGTGAGAACTCAACATCTCACAAAAAGGATAAAATACAAAGCTGTGGCCCGGCGGGACCTGAGCACTCCCCCCACCCCAACTCACCAGGAGGAGGAAAAGAATCATAGTGGGGAGGGAGGGGAAGTGCAGGACTGCTAAATAACCAGCCCTAGTAATCTGCACCTGGAGCACAGACACACATTGCATGGTGTACTGGATATTAGAGAAACAGAAAAGCAAAATCCAAGACTAAGATTGCAAACAGGTTCCCACAGCCAGCTGCCCCAGGACAAAAGAAAAGTGGGTGCTTTAAAAGCCTTAAAGGGATAAGGGTTTAACAGGTGGACAGAATCATCCTCGCACACTCAGCCCAGCAGGCTGGGAACTTTAAGGAACTTCAGGCACCCTGACCCACCCCCTGGGTGGCAACACAGCACTGAAGCCCATCACGGAGATAAGCAGCCGGCCATTCATTCCCCACCACCAGCACCTCAAGCAAACTGGCTGATCCACCATTGCTGTGGAGCAACCAGGGAGCAGCCCCACCCACAACAACCACACAGAGGCTTCTCCCAGTGCACAGCTAACCAGGCCAGACCCAGACGCTTCCCCCTGCCCACAGTCGACTGACACTGACAGCAGAGACTGGTGCAGAGTCTAGAAGGCACAAAGAGGCGTATTCTCATGGAGAACACACACTGCTCGCCTACAAACCCTGTCAATGCCCTAGGCCATGCCAAGGGCCACCTCGTCCATGGCAGATCAGGAGATCAACCCAGCGGCTGCTCCTGGTGCGCGGTTACCCAGCATAGGCAGTGGAGACCAGCGTGGAATCCTGAAAGCATTAAGGAGTGCCATTCTCCTGGGAGAACACACACCGCTCACCTGCGATCCCCACCAGTGTCGTAGGACATCCCAAGGGCTGCACCATCCACGCAGCTGAGGGGATCAACCCAGAGGCTGTTCATTGTGTGTGACTGACTGAAACAGGCAGCAGAGACAGGCAGGGTGACCAGTAAGCAGGAAGGCACTTTGTTCCCGCAGCTGACAGAGGCGCCACTTGCCGGCAACCTCTTCCATCACCATGAAAAACAGAAGAACCTTGTTCAGTCCAAAATTCCTCAAACACCAGAGAGAGGGCCTAGTGAGACCAAAACCAACAATCTTCCTGTAAAAGAATTCAAAATAAAAGTCATAACCATGTTGATGGAACTACAGAGAAATATGCAAGAGCAAATGGATAAACTCTGGAGGGAGATAACAGAAAAGAAACAAACAATGGAAGGATCTAAGAGCAGACAGGATGAGGTTGAAGAGACTGTTAATGGAATAGAAATCAGAGAATAGAAATACAGAGAAGCTGAGGCAGAGAGAGATAAAAGGATCTCTAGGAATGAAAGAATATTAAAAGAACTGTGTGACCAATCCAAACTGAACAATATTCACATTATAGGGGTACAAGAAGTAGAAGAGAGAGAAAAAGGGATAGAAAGTGTCTTTGAAGAAATAATTGCTGAAAACTTCCCTAAGCTGGGGAAGGAAATAGTCTCTCAGACCATGGAGGTGCACAGATCTCCCAACACAAGGGACCCAAGGAGGACAACACCAGGACATATAATAATTAAAATGGCAAAGAACAAACAGAAGGACAGAGTATTAAAAGCAGTCATAGAGAGAAAAAAGTCACCTACAAAGGAAAAGCCATTAGGCTATCATCAGACTTCTCAGAAGAAACCTTACAGGCCAGAAGAGAATGGCATGATATATTTAACGTAATGAAACAGTAGGGTCTCGAACCAAGAATACTGTATCGAGCAAGATTATCATTTAAATTTGAAGGAGGGATAAAGCAAAAGTTGAGGGAATTTACCTCCCACAAACCATCTCTACACTTTATTTAAAAGGGACTTCTATTGGTAGAAGTACTCCTAAAGCTAAATAGAGGTCACCAGAGAAAATAAAACCAGAACAAAGAAAGTAGACCAACCAAATACTAACTAAATGCAAAATAAAATCAGCTCTGAACAAAATTAGTCAAAGGAAACAAGAGAGAGTACATAATAAAACACATAACATATAAATAGAGGAGGAGGAAGAAAAAGAAGGGAAAAAAAGAATCATCAGAATGTGTTTATAATAGTGTAATAAGTGAGTTAAGTTAGATGGTTAAATAGTAAATAAGCTACCCTGAACCATTGGTAACCACAAATAAAAGCCTGCAATGGCAATAAATACATACCTATCAATAATCACCCTAAATGTAAATGGACTGAATGCACCAATCAAAAGACACAGAATAATAAAATGGATAAAAAAGCAAGACCTATCTATATGCTGCCTACAAGAGACTCACCTCAAACTCAAAGACATACACAAGACTAAAAGTGAAGGGATGGAAAAAGATATTTCATGCAAACTATCGGGAGAAAAAAGCAGGTGTTGCAGTACTTGTATTAGACAAAATAGACTTCAAAACAAAGAAAGTAACAAGAGATAAAGAAGGACATTACATAATGATAAAGGAGTCAGTCCAACAAGAGGACATAACCATTATAAGTATCTATGCACCCAACACTGGAGCACCTACACATGTAAACAAATACTAACAGAATTAAAGGAGGAAATAGAAGGCAATGCATTCATTTTAGGAGACATCAACACACCACTCACTCCAAAGGACAGATCAACCAGCAGAAAATAAGTAAATACACAGAGGCACTGAACAACACACTAGAACAAATGGACCTAACAGACATCTACAGAACTCTACACCCAAATGCAGCAGGATACACATTTTTCTCAAGTGCACATGGAATATTTTCCATAATAGACCACATACTAGGCCACAAAAAGAGCCTCAGTAAATTCAAAAAGATTGAAATCAACCAACCAACTTCTCAGATCACAAAGGTATAAAACTAGAAATAAAATGTACAAAGAAATAAAAAAGGCTCACAAACACATGGAGGCTTAACAACATGCTCGTAAATAATCAATGATTAATAACCAAATTAAAACACAGATCAAGTAATATATGGAGACAAATGACAACAAGAACACAATGCCCCAACTTCTGTGGGGCACAGCGAAGGCAGTTCAAAGAGGAAAGTATATAGCAATCCAGACCAATTTAAAGAAGGAAGAAAAATCCCAAATGATTGAAACTGGAGAAAGAAGAGAAGAAATGAATAAAATTGAGAAGAATAAAACAATAGAAAGAAATCAATGAAACAAAGAGCTGGTTCTTTGAGAAAATAACCCTAGCCAGACTTATTAAGAGAAAAAGAGAAGCTACACACAGAATCAGAAATGAGAAAGGAAAAATCACTACAGACGCCATAGAAATACTAAGAATTATTTGAGAATACTATGAAAACCTTTATGCTAACAAACTGGATAACCTAGAGGAAATGGACTATTTTCTAGAATAATACAACCTTCCAAGATTGACCCAAGAAGAAATAGAAAATCTAAACAGACCAGTTACCAGAAAGGAAATTGAATTGGTATTCAAAAAACAACCCCAAAATAAAACTTCCAGATGGATTCACCAGTGAGTTTTATGAGACATTTAGAGAAGACATAATACCAATTCTCCTTAAAGTTTTCCAAAAAATAGAAGAGGAGGGAATACTCCCAAATGCAGTCTATGAAGTCACCTTCAGTCAATACCAAAACCAGGCAAGGACACCACAAAAAAAGAAAACTACAGACCATAATCCCTGATGAACACAGATGCAAAAACACTCAACAAAATATTAGAAAACCGAATTCAAAAAACACATCAAGAGCATCATACACCATGATAAGTGGGATTCATCCCAAGGATGGTACAACGTTCAAAAATCCATCACCATCATCGACCACAAAAAGGAGGATAAAAACCACGTGATCATCTCCATAGATGCTGGAAAAGCATTTGACACAATTCAACATCCATTCATGATAAAAACAGACATCCAAATGGGTATAGAGGGCAAGTACCTCAACATAAAAAAGGCCATATATGACAAACCCACAGCCAACATTATAGTTAACAGGAGTAGCTGAAAGGTTTTCCCCTAAGATTGGGAACAAGATAAGAATACCCACTTTCCCCACTTTTACTCAACATAGTGCTGGAGGTCCTAGCCATTTCAATCAGAAAACACAAACAAATGAAAGGCATCCAGATAGGCATGGAAGAAGTTAAACTGTCCCTGTTTGCACATGACATGATATTGTACATAAAAAACCCTAAATAATCCACTCCAAAACTATTAGAACTAATATCTGAATTCAGCAAAGTTGCAGGATACAAAATTAATACACAGAAACTAGTTGCATTCCTATATACTAATGATGAACTAGCAGAGAGAGAAATCAGGAAAGCAATTCCATTCACCATTGCATCAAAAAGTATAAAATGCATAGGAATAAACCTAAGCAAGGAAGTGAAAGACCTATACCCTGAAAACTACAAGACACTCTTAAGAGAAATTAAAGAGGACAATAATAAATGGAAATTCATCCCATGCTCTTGGATAGGAAGAATTAATATTGTCAAAATGGCCATCCTGCGTAAAGCAATCTACAGATTCAATGCAATCCCTGTCAAAATACCATCAGCATTCTTCAATGAACTGGAATAAATAGTTCTAAAATTCGTATGGAACCACGAAAGCCCCTGAATAGCCCAAGCTATCATGAGAAGGAAGAATAAAGCAGGGCGGATCTCGCTTTCCAACTTCAAGCTCTACTACAAAGCCACAGTAATCAAGACAATTTGGGAGTGGCACAAGAACAAACCTACAGACCAGTGGAACAGGATAGAGAGTCAAGATATTAACCCAAGCATATATTGTCAATTAATAAATGATAAAGGAGCCATGGATATACAATGGGGAAATGACAGCCTCTGCAACAGGTGGTGTTGGCAAAACTGGCAGCTACATGTAAGAGAATGAAACTGGATTATTGTCTATCCCCGTACACAAAATGAACTCAAAATGGATCAAAGACTTGGATGTAAGTCATGAAACCATAAAACTCTTAGAAAAATCCATAGGCAAAAATCTCTTGGATATAAACATGAGCAACTTCTTCATGAATATAACTCCCCAGGCAAGGGAAACAAAAGCAAAAGTGAACAAGTGAGACTATATCAAGCTGAAAAGCTTCTGTACAGCAAAGGACACCATCAGTAGAACAAAAAGACATCCTACAGTATGGGAGATTATGTCATAAATGACATATCCGATAAGGGGTTGACATCCAAAATATATAAAGAGCTCATGCACCTCAACAAACAAAAAGCACATAAACCAATTAAAAAATGGGCAGAGGATCTGAACAGACACTTCTCCAAAGAAGAAATTCAGATGGCCAACAAGTATCTGAAAAGATGCTCAACATTGCTAATCATCAGAGAAATGCAAATTAACGCCACAATGAGATATCACCTTACACCAGTTAGGATGGCAAACATCCAAAAAACAAACAGCAACAAATGTTGGTGAGGATGTGGAGAAAGGGGAACCCTCCTACACTGCTGGTTGGAATGTAAATTAGTTCAACCATTGTGGAAAGCACTATGGAGGTTCCTCAAAAAACTCAAAATAGAAATATCATTTGACCCAGGAAATCCACTCCTAGGAATTTACCCTAAGAATGCAGCCGCCCAGTTTCAAAACGACATATGCACACCTATGTTTATTGCAGCACTATTTACAATAGCCAAGAAATGGAAGCAACCTAAGTGTCCATCAGTAGATGAATGGATAAAGAAGACGTGGTACATATACAAAATGGAATATTATTCAGCCATAAGAAGAAAACAAATCCTACCATTTGCAACATGGATGGAGCTAGAGGGTATTATGCTCAGTGAAATAAGCCAGGCGGAGAAAGACAAGTATCAAATGATTTCACTCATCTGTGGAGTATAAGAACAAAGAAAAAACTGAAGGAACAAAACAGCATCAGACCTACAGAACCCAAGAATGACCTAACAGTTACCAAAGGGAAAGGGACTGGGGAAGATATTTGGGAAGGGAGGGATAAGGGGAAAAAGGGACATTATGGTTAGTACACATAGGGTAGGCGGCGCGGTGGGGGGCACAGGGAAAGCAGTATAACACAGAGAAGACAAGTAGTGACTCTATAGCATCTTACTACACTGATGGACAGTGACTGTAGTGGGATACTGGTGGCGACTTGGTAATGGGGGGAGTCTAGTAACCATATGTTGCTAATGTAATTGTACATTAGTGATACCAAAATTTTTAAAAGTTCAAAAAAAATAGTATTACGTGTTATCTGATGCATATTCAGTTGCATCCACTGTCTGAATAGTGATCCAGGACTCCATCAAAGATCACACACTGCACTTTTGGTTTCTTTTCTCTTTAGTTTTTTTTAAATCAAGAATACATTCTCAACTTCTATTGCCTTTCATGGAATTGATATTTTGAAGACTCCAAGCAGTGGTTTTGCTGTAATGCCACTCTACATAAATTTGTCTGACTTTTTCTCATGATTAGATGCAGGTTAGAGAGTTATGGGAAGAGTGATTAATACACTGTATTGGGGATGGTTTTCCATTGATAATATTATGATCACTTGGCTAAGATAGTCTCTGCCAGATGTCTGCAATATCCTAAGAGCCTTTCTCTTTTGTAATGAGCATGTCATCCAAGTCTCATATTTTGCGACTCTATGAAAATTACATTCCTTTCACCCATGACTGCAGCACATGCAGTGATTCTTGCCTGAGTCAAAATATTACTCTAGTGATTTAAATGTGGTGATTTTTCTATTTATATTATTCGTGTCTTTCAAATTTATAGTTGGCATTCTTCTATCAAGATAGACTTCAATTTCTTTGTTCCTAAAAATTTTCTTTAGTACCATCATAGACTCATTAAATTCATCACTATTATTTATTTTGATGCTCAAATTTCCAAATTTAATAAACGAGGAGCTATTTACACTATTCTCATTTCCTTTTGACATGTCCCTATCAGATTTTAAGCCATTTATTTCTTCTATACTCACCTTATACTTTCCTTGTCTTTTCCTATAATTGGTTTGTTCTCCAAAGTTCCCATGTTGTTTTTAGTAGGAAATGATGTTTAGAAATCAAAGTATGGTCTCCAGATGTGCTTACTGACCAAAGAATGTCTTTGATTCTAAAATCAATAGAATTTTGTTGTCATAAACACTGGTACCTCTAATTCCACTCAAACACAGAAAGAGACTTTCTCTTTTTCCTTCATTCCCACTAAAGATGTACTAGAAATTGTGTTCAAACATTAATTGTATCTCTTTGTAGTCTTTTCTGTTATCTCTATCCTCTGTGCTATCTATTTGATTTTAGTTGGGTTTATTTGTTTATGTTTAAATTCAATTTTAGGCTTTTCCCTAACTACAAATGTAAACGTATATATAAATATATAAATATATGTGTGTATACATATATATGTGCATGTGTGTGTATGTGTATTCAAAGGGATGTCTTATTATTCCATCCTGTTCCCACCCACCACGTTCATAAATGTCACTGTTTTCTGACACCTTTCTTTTGTTTTTTAAATCATATATATTGTATTTGTTTCTTTTTTCCCTACTGAAAATATAGAAATTTTTATGTGTATTCTTTTGCATCTTTGCATCTTTCTTTACTCTCTTAATAATCACATATGTTTTTAAAAAGGAATGAGAATACTTAAAATTTTTAATTAATGATTTACTAATCTTTTTCCTTTTCAATTGCTTAATTGTATGCTTTTTACTTAAGCTCTTGTTACTAGTCTAGCACCATGTGGATTCTCCCCAAACATGTGTTTATTAAATCAAACTAGGTTTTACTTGGATTGTAACTTCAATTTAAAGCTATCTGTACCTCAATCTTTGTCAGTGTTAATTTCAACACATTTCAAAAAACTCTGAAACATAGAAAATTTTCCAGTATGATACTACTTTTGCTTCCAGTAAAGAATACACCTAAAAAGCAATGGGTAAGACTTAAGTTGTAGGCCTACTTCTTCCATTACGAACTTAGAAAAGTGATTTCATTCTTTCAACAAATACTTTATGTTTATTATGTGTTCAGCATTATCTTTACGTTTATAGGTGTATTTTAATTAATGCAATGAATTATTCTTTCAGTTTGGACTTGGATTGGATATACTAACAATGCATTTAGGATTTACATACATATTCATAAGGGAGGTAATTCTATTGCAAGAATCAGAAACACAAGTTACTTTAAGGTCTGCATTTTAATAAAGGGAAACTTTCTGTGGGAAATGGGACAGACAAGACTACGGTGAACTGGCGAATTCACCTTTAAATCTTTTAGAACATTGTACACACAAAGGACCTCTACAGGTTGAATTACATTTTTTTTCCGTGCCTCACTTATCTAATGGACTTGGAGGAGCTGAGTTTTCCACATTTCCCAGCACCTGAATGGTTTTGTCTTTAATGTAAAAGTCCCTTGAATCTCCAAGACTAATGATTACTTTTCATATTCTCTGTTACCAGTCTGTCTCTTCCTCTGAGGCTAGCTGTTCGCTCATCTCAGTACTTTTGCACATGCTACTGTGTCTCCTCAAGTGACTGGTGACTCTTTGGTGCTTTTATATTTAAAAGTAACAGTTTTGGTTAGTCAGTATGTGTGTTAATTGGCAACAGCTATCATAATGAAGTACCACAAACTGGGGGGCTTAAACAACAGAAATTTATTGCCTCACAGTTCTGAAGGAAGAAAGCCCAAGTCCAGGGTGTTGGCAGGGCTGGTTTTGAATCCTCTCCTCGGCTTATAAATGGCTGCCTTCCCCTATGTCTTCATATTCATCTTCCCTCAGTTAGTGTCTGTGTCCAAACTTCCACTCCTTATAAGGACACCAGTCATAATGGATTTAGGTGCACCCTAATGACCTCATTTCAACTTAATTACCTCCTTTAAAGGCTTATCTCCAAATACAATCACATTCTGAAGTACTGGGGGTTAGGACTTCAACATAAGAGTTTGGAGGGGACACAGTTCAGTCCATGACAGTTCAAGAGGCTTAATAGGATTCCTCATGAGTTTCAAAGCTTAGTTTTTATGCTCAACAGTATACCAACTCTGCAGCTTTGTAAATCAATGGGCATAAACGCCCCTATGCCAGGGCTTCCATTATAGTTAGAGTGGACACAAGGAAGACTTTGTTCTAGGGATGGAATAATTCAGGTTATTGCAGTTCAGATTATTATTCCTGTGTGTAGCTGACTTCCTTAAACTCTTTTTTCTCTTCTCTATCCGCAGTGGATGGCTGCAGTTACCAAGTGCCATCTCTTCAGTTTGACTACAATGATTATATTAAGACACCTTGCCCCCCACCAGACACACACACAGACACAGAAAATACCCAATTGCTCTTTTAAGGGGCTGTTCTCTCAGGCTTCTCTAGAGAACAATATCACACCCAGTCATTTTGTATACACAAAACAGACAACTGACCCTACTGTTTTCAAGCCCTTTAAGCAATATCCCTTTTGGTCGGCCCTGGCCGCTTGCTTCCTCTGCTTGCCCATGCTGATTTCAAGCTTGCGCACCCTGTGTGATCTCACCGAAAAGGTTCTAAAGAGCGTTCTCTATGCCATTTCCCTAGTCTGTTTCCCAGCCCTCTCAGAAACCTGTTCTTTTTGTTATATTTTGTTCTGTCATTTCAGTATGAGTCAGGAAGATAGGAGAGAGAAATCTGTGTTTTCACTTAGTTAGTTACCTTGATCCAGAGGTCATGAAGACCATTCTAAGTTCTTACCAACTATACATTTAATAACGTATTATGTAAATTTCCAAGAGCTCAACATCAAGCCCTGACTGAAGTTGACAGAGTATGTTTTCCTTTACAGAGGGTTAGAATAATATTTCTCATACCTTTCCTGTGTGCCATTTTTCTGCAAGATGATAAATGTTAATTCTGAGGTGAAGTCTGTAACCTCTTTCAATGCCTTGGAATTACTTCAGCTTTTAAAGTTGTTGGGTGGTCTCTATTTTCTACCTCCCTAGGTTTTGAACCCTGCAAGTTGAAAATGTTTTCTAATGAAAAAGCCTATCATTGTATCTTATTGGCATAACCCTTGACTCCATCTCAGGCTGTCATACAACATGCAGTGTGAAAGTTATTTTATAGATAAAGACACCAAGATTCACAGAAAACAAGAAGCAGACTGAAACCTTGTGGTAAGTGGGAGGAAAAACTGCAACTGTTTATGATTTTTAACATCTCAAATATTTTGGCTGATGAGGTTTCTGGAGAGTAAAGTTAAAGAAGGACTCTCTTTGGTATTCACCTCATTTGGTTTTCTATACCTGGCCAAATTGCAGCAGTGACTTTAGACAGGCTTCAGTGAAAGATCACATGATATGGAACTCTCAAACTGGAGATGAAAAATATACATAATCTGAAAATGAGGGGGTGGGGCATAGTTGTCACCACTGCATACTGGGGTCTCGATTAGTGTCTATTAAATGGTTTAAATAAATAACAATATACAGTTGGTTCCATTTGGGAATATATGTCATAAAGATGAACTGTGATTGTATAAAATGGGTCTGCTTCTAAATCTCATAAGTCTGTCAAATACCCCAGTCCCTAGTAAAGCCAGGGTTGTTCAAAATCTTATTCTTTTTATGTTTAAGCCTCACAGTCTTAACAGGAATGCATGTAACTGCAACAACTCAAAGGAACTAAAACACTAATAGGAAACAACAGAATGTCAGGGGGATGTCTAATAAATAGATAATGAATTCAGTCTTTTGAGAAAGAAAAATATTGAAAGATATTAGGAAGTAGCTAAGGGTAGACAGATGTTATTAAATACAATAGCATCTGGGAAAAAGTATACCTACTAAGAAAAAGAAAAAGCGTTTGCTATTTAAATCCTGAAAATTTCACCTAAGGTCTTATAAGAGAAAAGGGAGGAATGGGATAATACTTTGGGCAAAGAAGACAGTGGGGAGGATGCCAAGTCGCTCCCACAGAGTCCCAAAAAGCTCAGTGTAAGCAGATAACTAAGAGGTAGAGGAAATAGAGGTACATACACAAGGAGGCAAGGAGAGTGTGAGAAGGAGCGGGGTCTGAGATGGGGAACAGTGACAAGGAAGTTAGTGTAATAATACTACATTAATAATAATAATAAATATTCATTAGAGCCATACAGACAAGTGTGTGAAGAAACTGCAATATGAATAGGAAAACTCACAATACTAGAACTATGAAAGAAGAATAAAAACAAAACAAAAACAAAAATGGCTTTTTCTACTTTGACGGAATTTTGCAAAATTTTCTGGTAACCATGTAACCATGGGTTAGTAGTATATTTAGGAAAGACTATGTAAATACAAAGGATCAGGATAAACTGAGTAATATTTATGACAACACTCTGAAAAGGCAACTATCTGCAAAATACTCTACTCACCTACGAGATAATGTATCATTACAAAAGCACAGGACCAGGACAGTAGTGAATTTGTTTTCATAAATGAGAAACTACTAATTGTCCCCTTACACCTTGAACCCCTTGAGTTTTAGCTGGATACATAGCTGCCCAGATAAACCAACAATTTCCTTGCCTCCTATGCATCTACACACAGCCATGCCACTAAGTTCCAGCCAATAGGATGGAGTAAAAGCGGTGTGTGCAACTTCTGGGCCTTGCTGTTTAAAGTCATTGCTTACCCTCCTTCTATGGTCTGAATACTATGTCCCATTGCCACCTCACCACCACCACAAATCACTTGTTGAATCCTAATGTCCAGTGTGGTGGTGTTAGGATGTGGGGCTTTTGGGAGGTGAGTAAGTCATTAGGGTGAAGCCTTTATGAATGACCTTAGTGCCTTATAAAAGAGACCCCACAGAGCTCCCTAGCCCTTTCCACCATGTAAGGATACAAGAAGTCTATGAACCCAGAAGAGGGTCCTCACTCAACCATGCTGATACCCTGACCTGGGACTTTCTGGCCTCCAAAACTACGAGCAATACATTTCTACTGTTTATAAGCCACCAGTCCATACTATTTTTTTATAATAGCCCAACTGGACTAAAATACCTCACTTCCCACTATTACTGAAAAGAAGGTGTCGATGGGGGCATGATGGTAGTAGACTGTCTTTGAGCACATAGATAAGGGCAAAGTCTTGGGAGAAAACAGACAAGACAGACAGGACTTGGGTTCATTAGCTATTTTAAGGAATAGAAATACTGCATCTTATGCATACAAGAATAAAATTAATTTCTATCTTATATAATCACCACTTGTTGGTCTCTTTCAAAACAGTCAAATAATTTGATACAGTAACCCTAGCAGTATTACCTCTAACCATGTATTTTAACAAATAATTTCTCTTCCTTCAGATGTAAATAATGTATTCAGTGATTTAAATATTTAATTATATCAAGATGAAAAGAATCTGTAGTTCACAATAATCAGTGAGGTAGCTTCTGTGTGTGTGTGTGTGTGTGTGTGTGTGTGTGTGTGTGTGTGTTATTGCTTAAAGAATAAAATAAATGACAACAGCTATGTAAAATTAAAGTGTTAGCACTGGAAAAAAAGATGGGGAGTGAAAATTTGTGTGCAAGGGACTTTCATTCAATTTACATGCAGCATATATCGATCAACTGACAAACTTAGATAAGCAAGAAATGTAACTTTATTTTTTTAACTAGACCTGACATTTTTTTGATGTGCACAGCACAGCAGAACAGATGTTAAGTACTGAAATGCTTCATTATTAGTTCAACAGTAAACCTTTCCACCATCACTGTCACACCTCCATAAAGCCCAGCCCTCTGAGTGATCCAGCAATTTAAGAGATTACTATCTACCAGTCACAGCAGGTGATCTCCAGGATTTTTTCAGCCAACACCTGTTCCGATTGGATGTCACCCACGTTCTATGGTTACTAAATATTTAATATTACCTTGTCTTCATTTCAACTTAAGTTTAATTATTCATGCACATTCCACTGTATAGCAGAAGGAATGTCAGTTACTTCAAGATTCTCATTCCTTTCCCGGGGGTTTTACCTAAGTTCCAGAAAGCTTCAGTAATACAAAGCATTGTACAGGGGGATTTGAGGATGAATTAGAAGGCTCTTGTGCTATAGGATTGGAAAAATATTGTTTGGCAATTTTCCAGTTTATCTCTGATTTCACTGGTACTCGGCTATCAGCTAGTGGGAAACAGTCTCTGAAACATTGGCAGTATGTCTACACTGTCTCGTAAAGGTTGTCTCTGCTAAGTAAGTGCAGTTTAGTCATTTACAGAACAAATGTTAACAACTCTTAAACTTTTGAGTGCCCAGTCCACTCAAGGAGAAAATTAAGAGACCTCTGATGACTTCACACATTATTGGTCACTAAGGTTTTGAATGAAGTTGCAAAACTAACCAGGCCAATTAAGTAAAAGAGGTATAAATAAACTTCTTAGTTCCTAACCTCATAAGTGCATGGAGGTCCTTCAGAAATGGGCATGGCTGTCCACAGGTAACTGTGGACAGCAAAAGGGGATCAATGGGCTAGTGCTTATCAGATGGGGCTCTACTACCTGAGTAGACAGATAACAGGAGTTCCAAATAAGGGACTTCATGGAACAAGAATGCTTTTTCATAGAGAGGGAATGAGAAACAATGTCCAGTGAAGAAATAGAAAAAGGAAAAAAATATATTTAAAGAAGAATATAGGGTGAAAAACCTAAATAGCTGAAAATTTCATAAAAGATGACTAAAGACAGACATTTTAAAAGACTAAAAGTAGCCTGGACTTGAGGGAGCCGAAATATAGCCTCACTAGCTTTAGGAATAGAATAAATAAGGAAGTTCCTGCCCAGTTATTTCTCATCTCTAATGAAAGCAAAGACAGAAGGAATGGGATTAAATTCAAGCAGCAGTGATCAGGTAGGGTATAAGAAATACTGTCTTCATAATAAGGACCTGACCGGATTTTAAATACTTCACCGCCCTGAAGATCCTTCCTGTGATAGTGCAGAAAGCAGACAGGAGGGAGACTGAGCAGAATGCCACTTGGGCATGTTGAGAAAGCTTATTCACGGCAGAGATCTGGCTAGCAAAGAAGGAGCATTTATAAATATTATTACTACATGTGTGCTCCATTTCTTCCAATTATATTAAAAACAGCTGTTACCAGGGAACTAACATTTGGGCCATTCTGGGCTGTGACTTTCAACTCTAGAATTCACCAATAAATATAACATTTAAGCAGTGCTTTAAAAATCTCAGGTAAAATGTTTAAATGAGGAGCGGGTTTATCCTCCCATAATTTTCTTCTTATTCTGGAACCCTTTGATCCTGCTTATGTTCCCTCAGGTCAGGACTTAAAAGCCTGAATTATGTAGACATTCTCCCAACCCTTCTTGCCCCTCCCCTCCCTCCACTCCCACTCACCAGAGCCCCATAGGTCTGCTAGGATTAAAGTCAGTTGAAATGATGTGTTGGTAAGTCAAGTGGGCACCAGGGAGCTCTGACTTTTGGTGTTCATTGATGTTCGTAGTATAAACACTCTGTGGTCCGTTTCCAAGATGGCTGTGTTTCACAAACGGCTTGTAGAATTCCGGAAAACTCCACAACAAACCCTCGTGAACTGATGTGGGCAGATCACACACTGGATGGAGAAGTCTCCCTGCATCCAGTTCTCTGTCCCACGTAAGAAGAGCCCAAACCTCCGAGCAGTCTCAGATAAAAAGCATAAAAATAATGGCTGCTTCTTGTAATCACTCTCTACATGCCAACCTTTAAAGTTTCTTAGAACGGCATTAGCATTACGTCCAGGACAAAGGCTTTCAGCAGCCAAAGGACCTGGACCAGGTCACAGACATGGGAAGTTACAGAAGTAGAATTTAAACCCAAGTCTACATGACCCCCAAATCTATGGCTTAAACTCCACCCTATTCCACTTCCTTTACAGTGTGAAGTCCGGTTATCAGATGCCATTTCTCTTTACCTTCGTTGTGGTCCAGGTTATAGAAAATAACTGTCCGCTACTGGAGGGCAGAGGCAGTGTCACAGGCATTTTCATGCCACCAGGGCCCTGTGAGTTCTCTTTTAATCTTTGCTGAATGATTGAGTGCATTGATTGGTTCAAGCCGAGTCCGTGAGTCAGCTTTATTCTTGTTGCGTCCCTGGGCATCAGAGCCACCAGGTGGAAGCCGACTTCTAAGGTTAGGCTGGACATAAAAAGGTGCAGTGGAGCCTTAAGTTGAAGTTTTATCACATGACATCGTTTACCAGCTTCTTTGGGTTTTGTTTTTTGGTTTTTTTTAAAGTGAGAAAAGATAAAAGACTCTTCAGGCAATATTCCCGGTTCATAGGTTCACTTGGGCTGATTATCACCTATATTTGCATCTCACATATTCATTAAACTGCAAAACTTTCAAATGGTTATTTCATTGCTTTTCTGTCCCCTAAATGATTAAGTGTCACCTCTCCAGACTTGAGGCTGTAACTGGTTATCCTGACTCTCAACTCTTTGACCTATAAAAAAGGCTCATAAAAGTTACAGCCTAGAAAGCAACATCTGGAGTAACCCACAGACGAGGCTGATAAATCATTTTACAAATTCATTAAAACTTAAGAGTGTTTTCAATCGAATAATAATAAACACACTACAAAAGAATCCTCAGCGGGAACCTTGTAAAAAGAGAAGCCCTGGTATTTGAGTAGCAGCATGTGGTGGCCGCTATCCTCCCACCGAGTGGGCCTGGTCAGCCAGCCAGCCTGCTCCCCAAGGCCTGTGGCCCACCTCACGTGTAAGAGATGCTGCGAGTGGGAATCTGACCCCCTTCGCTTCTTCCATAGATACCTGGGCGACAGTTGATCACCCCCTCTTCAGCATAACCTCACAGGTCTCTTTTTGCTAACCTAAATGGCCCACAGTAAGAATTTCAAGGTATTATAATTTGGTGTTTTTGTGGAATGTCTAAAAATAACTGTTAAATTAAACCAGGAGACAGTCTTTCCACATATACATATCTTTGAATATATGGCCAAAATTATTTTAGCAAGTTCCTTCTAAAACACTGTTATTGCCTTCCCAAACTAATCACAGTGCCTAGCTCATAGAAGGTCCACAACAATGTTGTCTGATCGATTTACTGACCTTTAATTCTATTAAAACAGCAGAAGGAGGGGACATAGGGGCTCCATTTTTATTAGTTTAAACTTTTCATCTGATGGTAAATTGTCTGTATCATCTTTAAATACAAAAACAGTCCATTAGTGGGTAGCTTGGAACTTGTGTCAGATAGAATAATTCTAATTTAATATGTATTTTGATTTGTTTCCTGCCCTCATCAATATATTGAAACAGTATTCTTTCCTTTTAATTAATTTACATAACTACGGTTTTCAGAATTAACCTACATATTCTTAGACTGTACATATCATGTATCTCATTTTGAATAGCTCATGATTCAGAAGTCTACCCAGTTTTCCAGTCTTAAAGTGAAGAATAATTTTGAATGCAAAATAAGCTATTTTTGATAAAAATACTTTGCTTAATTCTTTCCAACAATTTTATAGCTATAAGATGTTAGAAATTTTTCAAATATTAGAAACACTTACAGAGGAAAGGACAATGTGGTAGGTGGGCTTCTTGTCCCTATGTAGAGTATTATTTATGAGACACTTCATTTCCCAAAAAATGAGAAACTGAAGTTTTCCACTCCTCAACTGGATACAGCCTAATTGTTTGCTAAGTAACAATGCCACATTTTACAAAGAATATAGGTTCTATTCATTGTTTGCATAAAAATCAGATTCAAGTCCATGTCAACTAGTTTAAAATCAATTCTCCCTCTATGAGGGTTTCTTTTTCTTGGTATGGGGGTAAGAGGTTGATTGGGTTGATTGGCTGGAAAAGCCACTTCACTGTCAAGTGAGGATGAGATTCGTTGCCAGGTTGGAGGTTGGTGCTGGCAGTAGGCAGCAACAAAGATGTCCATGTCCTAAGACTGAGCTTCTGTGATTTTTAGGTTACACGGCAAAGGGGAATTAAGGTTACAGATGGAATTAAGGCTGCTAATAAACTGATCTTAAAATAGAGACTAATCACAAGGATCCTTAACAATGTAAGAGGGAGGCCAAAAAGGAGAAAGCACCGTGCTAATGAGTGCAGGGCCAGAGAGGTGGCATGACGCTGGCTTTGGAGAGAGAGGGAAGGAGCCACAGCCAAGGAGCGGGAGCGGCCTCTCAGAGCCGGGAAAACAAGGAAATGGATCTTCTCCTGGAGTCTCCAGGCAGGAATGAAATCCCGTTGACACCTTAATATTTCTGCACAGGAAGCGTATTAGAGAATGCAAAGAGAAAAGCATCTGAAAGGAAGTAAAGGAAGCAGGATTAGACAGAAGGAGAAACTGAACTGCTATGCTATGCAGTTACAACAGAGGCCTCCACGCTTCCTTCCCACAGGGAGCTCTGAAACTGAGCTGTCTCAGGTTGAGAAAAGATTGCTGGCCACCATGTAGGGACCAGTCACTGGGTGCAGACTCTTTCCAAGGAGGATCCACAGTCCTGAAGAGGCAATCTGGGCAGCTTACCACAACATCTAACAGCTTCTTCAACTGGCTTCCTATATCCAGTGTCCACACTGTTGCCATAATAATGATTTTAAACACCTGCGTGATCATGCCAATATTCACTATAAAATCTTTCAGTTCTTGGCCATAGTTTTCCGAGACAACTCCTAACTCTTTGGCAAGGCTGACAAACCCAGGGAGATCTGGCCACCTTGTAGCCATATATCTTACCACATCCCAGCGTAACTTGAGATGTCATCATACCAACTTAAATGATCTGCTTTCGCTCCTTCTCATCCATCTGTCTAGATCAATAGCTCTTGGTTTTGATCCTATAAAATCACAGTTTCAAACAATAGAAATATGATCCTTTATGCTTATTTGTTTGTTTTTAAATAAAAAGATGCAATTATAAAGTTCTGGGGGTGGGGGGCAGGTAGGGTGGGGAATAGTCAACCAGATTATAACTTGGTTAAAAAAACAAAGGAAGGAATACCAGTTTTAAAAAGGAAATGTTAATGAATGGAAACTGCCTGTACTATATGGAGCTATGGTTGTAAAATAAAACCTTCCAAAGTTATAGCTAAAACAATATCAGTTATCTGTACATCCTTACCAGCTGAAGTGTTTTGTATGCACCCTTGCTCGTGTACATGGCAATATGCCTCTGTGCGATATTATAGGGGGAAGAGCTAAGATGATGTTTAAAAAAAATTGCTGCTTATTATAGAGCTAAAAGAAAAATTAGATTTGAGCTCAAGCTGGCCAACTCCAGAGCCTGTGCTCTTGATATTTCTTTTATCTAGTTCATTGATATTGAGCCTCTGGCCAAGAAAATAGTTAGAAGCCAATTCTGCCATGGTCAATCTATCAGGGAATATTTTCATCAAATTTCAAAATGTAATGCTTTTTCAGTGAAGACAGATCAGAGAGTTTGCTCTTTTGATGATCAGTCACCATAAAACAGTACTCTACAAATAGAAATCACTTAGCATGAAGAAGAAAAGATCACAGAAAGACATGAATATGCTTTTTGATCATAAAAACCATAGAATTATAGTACAGAGAATGAACCAAAAATATAAGAGCTGGACTTACCTCACTTAAAATTTATATATATTAAAATAAATAACCCTATCAGGAAAAACTATAGTCTCATACGATTACATGTATGTGTATTTTACCATTCTTCTAAAAACGTCAAGGACTGAGCCAAAGGTCCTTAAAGACAATGGTGCCCTCATACAAGAGTAGCTGAAAACTGTGACCCATGAAGCTGTACGAAAAATATTTAAGCAAGTATGATAGTATGAACAGAAAGCAAGAAATAAGTTCTTTCAATAGAAAATCAGTGGGGCAAAAAGTCCTTTCCTGAAGATGACTGAGGTGAAGACAGATTATTTTAAACCTATAAATTATGATTAATTTTGTCTAGACAGGCTCTTGTTACTATAGACTTCACTGAGGGCACCACAAAAGGATGGGGTTTATTCATTTATTGATTTCATGCAAGAAATATTTACTGAATGTCAACTATATGCCAGGCATTGTGATAATCACAGGGAAAGCTGTAATAAATACAACACCCCTGACATCATGTGTCTTATATTCTAAGGGGAAGTAAACAATAACTATTAAAGCAAAGCAATAATGGTAAGTGCTAGGAATTAAAATAAGAAGGGATAAAGGTGGGGAGAGGGCAAGTTTATATAAGTTGGTTAGAGAAGGTCTGAAGAAAACATTTGAACCGGAACCTGAATAATGAGTAGGAATTGATATGAGAAGATTCAGAAGATAAGTGCTCCAGAAAAAGAGAAAAACAGGATAAAATCATAGATGTATAAACAAGTTTCTTGGGTTCAAATAAAATCCAGAGTACTCTGCCTGGTTGGGGCATAGTGATGGAGAAATGTACAGATTACATTATAGAAGATAATCAAGGCCTTGTATGATTTTTAGATTTGGAAATTTTATTCTGGGAGAGATTGAAAGCCAGTAAGACAGTTTTCTCAAGAGAGTGATGAGATGTGGCTGCCAGAACAATGAAAGTAGAGGAGGAGCAAGAGATGATGGTGACTCAGACCAAAGAGAAAGCAGTAGAGGTAGTGAGAGCAGGTAAAATTGAACAGATATATTCAAAGAAGAATCAAAAACATTTCTGGTGGTGTAGGTGTATGGTATGAGGGGAAGATACATGACAACTGCTGGGTTTTTTATCCAGTTGATTGAGTTGAACCACAATGAAATTAACTAGGGTGGGAGCGGCTGGAGAAGGAACAGGGTGGGAGGGGGAAGGCATGGGTGCTGGCACTTAGGGCAATTATTCTATTTGGATATGCTGAGATTTCAGTATCTGTTAGATATCCAAACAGAGATTCTAAGTGAACAATATATGAAGGTGGATCTCAGAAGGGAGGTTATGGCCAGAAATAAGAAATTTGGGAAGCCTTGGTATAAGTAGGCTTTAAAGTCAAAGACTGGAGAAGCTCCCTTAGTAGACAGGGTAGATAGAGAAGAGAAGACAACCAGATGCAAAATCCTGGGACACACTAACATTTAATAAAAAATTAATAGTACATTTGTTAAATCCTAAATTCACTAGACACTTTTCTAAGGATTTGACCTCAATTAGCTTTGTTTTTCTTTTAACACCACTGAACTTTCTTCCTCCCACAGTAATTTCTTCCAATATTGAAATTAGCTTAAGTATTTTATTTATGAGAACATGAATATTACCTTTCCTTCAACACAAATGTAATCACTTTTCTTATCATGTCGCATCATAAAAGTAGGTACTGACTTTTATTTTTTCAATGAAAATAAAACTAAATAAAGAACTGTGTCTGAATGTGTCTGAAAATGGAAAGGGTTAACTGAAAATTAATGAAAATACACCAACATTTGAGCCAGGGATTCCTTTTTTTGTATTATTGAGGTATAGTTGACACATAACATTACTCTCAGGTGTATAACATGATTCAATATTTGTATTTATTTAACCGTCACATTCTTCTGAGATAAAATCTGTTTTAGCTTTGTTTTACAAATGAGGAAACTGAGGCATGAAACTTGTTATTAAGCAATAGATCTGGGATTTGAATATAAGCAATCTGGGTCTTTGAGGCAAAGAAGGAGGCTTTGAGAAAAAGAAAGAAAGAGAAGCCAATTAAGGAATCAGAATAGATGTTTTTTTATCCAGTATCATTCAAAGCCCGAGTGGAAGATTCGAGTTGAGAGTATATGCCAAGCGTCATCACCCTGATCGACCAGGAAACCAGGAAGAGAGAACATGAGGGTATTAAAGAAGAGTGGAGACATAACCGCCAGATCCCCAAACACACAAAACCAACAAGAAGGAGCTTGTGAATAGGGCAACCACGTTCCCGTTTGCTGGAAGCAGTCCTATTTTACACACACTGTCCTGGACTAAGAATTAATAGCACCTGCTTTCATTCTCAAAATGGTCTCTTCTTAATAATAAGTTATGTGCTCACCCAACTGTGAAGAAGGTAGAGCCCACATCGAGTGTGAGCAGAAATAAAATAGTTGTATTATGGTGAAAGAGAAAAGAAGACCTAATATTTCTTCAATTCTTGCAGTGAACCAGAGCTGTGCTTGGTGATTTCCATGTTTGATATACAGTTCAATCTGATTTGGTCTAAAAGCAGCAGCTCTATGACAGTAAAATTATTATCATGACTTTACAAATGAAGATGTGGAGAATTAGCCTAATACTTTGCCTAAGATACAGATTTAATAATGAATAGATTTGTAATATTAAGACAGGTCTGACTGGCTTCAATTTTAAAAAGTAGAATTTGTAAGTTGCATATAGTTAGAAAGACAAAGAAGAGACAAATGGGACTTCCGGGAAAATGGCAACGTGAGTGGGAGTGGCAAAAATCTCCTCCCAACATTTTATTTATCCACAAAAACACAGCAAATACAACTATTCCTAAAAGAGAGACCAGAATACACAGGAAAGTGCACAGCATGCAGCTACACCTGAGAGGACTCGGCACCCCGTGAGGCGGGTAAGATACGGAGCCAAGACCCGGCGGGACCCGATCACTCCCCCACCCCAGTGCACTGGTGGGAGGAGAGGATTCAGAGATGGGAGGGACTGGAAGTACAGGCCTGGGAAATAACCGGCCCCGGTGATCTGTGAGGGGAGCGCTGACACACAGCGCGCGGTGTAGCAGAGATTGGAGAGACAGATGGGGCAGGGTCTGAGCGGGGAACGCGCCAGGTCGATTGCAGCCGGCTACGGGAATGAAAAAAAAAGAAGAAAAGCGCACGCTTTTTTCAGCGGTCTTAAAGAGACAGGAGCCCAGTGGAGGACCGGATCGCCCTGGCACACTGAGCCCACCAGGCTGGGAGTCCTAGAAGCTTCAGACCCCTTAGCTGGCAACTGGGAAAGGGAACCTCACTTAGACCTTCAACAGAGCTCAACAGCCTCCCACTCATTCCCACGCCGGCCAGAGCTATAAACGGCCTTGCTGAGCGGCGCGGCCACGGCTCTGGAATAGTAGAGCAACAGCGACACCTACAGCATCCCCACAGAATCCACTCCTGGTGGACTTTTTTTTGTTGTTGTTTGTATGTTTTCTAGTTGATGTTGTTTTTTCTTCTCTTTCTTTCCTTTCTCTCTTTCTTTCTTTTTATTATTATTATTTTTTTCCTTTTTAAAGTCATAAAGGGCCCAGCTGACATATGTGGCAACTACCAGCAACAAATTCTATAGCCATGAAAAGACAGAAGAATATGGTACAGACAACCCCAGAGAGGGAACCTGAAGGGATGGACATGCACAGTCTTCCTGAAAAAGAATTCAGAATAAAAGTCACAACCATGCTGATGGATCTACAGAGAAATGTGCAAGAGCTGAGGGAGGAAGTGAGGGAAGTGAGGAAAGACGATGCAGAAATCAGACAAGCCATTGACAGGCTTAACAGCAGACTGGATGAGGTACAAGAGACTGTTAATGGAATAGAAAACAGAGAACAGGAATACAGAGAAGCTGAGGCAGAGAGAGATAAAAGGATCTCTAGGAATGAAAGAATATTAAGAGAACTGTGTGACCAATCCAAACGGAAAAATATTCGCATTATAGGAGTACCAGAGGAAGAAGAGAGAGAAAAAGGGATAGAAAGTGTCTTTGAAGAAATAATTGCTGAAAACTTTCCCATGCGTGGGAAGGAAATAGTCTCTCAGTGCATGGAAGCCCACAGATCTCCCAACACAAGGGACCCAAGGAAGACAACACCAAGACAAAGATAAGACAGAGTATTAAAGTCAGCTAGAGAGAGAAAAAAGATCACCTACAAAGGAAAACCCATCAGACTATCATCAGACTCTCAACAGAAACCTTACTGGCCAGAATACAATGGCATGATATATTTAATGTAATGAAACAGAAGGGCCTAGAACCAAGAATACTGTATCCAGCACGATTATCACTTAAATATGACAGACGGAGTAAACAATTTCAAGACAAACAAAAGTTCAGAGAGAGTTTTCCTCTCATAAACCACCACTACAGGATATCTTACACGGACTGCTCTAGAGGGAAGCACCCCTAAGGCTAAAAAGATATCACCAGAGAAAATAAAATCATAACAAAGAAAGCAGATGATCGAAATACTAACTAAAGGCAAAGAATAAAACACCTAATATATAAAGAATGGAGGAGGAAGAATAGGAAGGGAGAGATAAAGAAACATCAGACGGTATAAGTACACAATAACTTAACAAGAAAGTTAAGTTAGATTCTTAGATAGTAAAGAAGCAACCCTTGAACCTTTGGTAACCACGAATCTAAAGCCAGCAATGGCAATAAGTACATATCTATCAATAATCACCCAAAATGTAAATGAACTGAATGCACCAATCAAAAGACACAGAGTAACAGAGTGGATAAAAAAGCAAGACCCATCTATATGCTGCTTACAAGAGACTCACCTCAAACCCAAAGATATACACAGACTAAAAGTGAAGGGATTGAAAAAGATATTTCATGTAAACAACAAAGAGAAAAAAGCAGGTGTTGCAGTATTTGGATGAGACAAAATAGACTTCAAAAAGAAGAAAGTAGCAAGAGATAAAGAAGGACATTACATAATGATAAACGGGTCAGTCCAACAAGAAGATATAACAATTATAAATATATATGCAACCAACACAGGAGCACCAGCATATGTGAAACAAATGCTAAAAGAATTGAAGGAGGAAATAGACAGCAATGCATTCATTTTAGGAGACTACAACACACCACTCACTCCAAAGGACAGATATACCAGACAGAGAATAAGTAAAGACACAGAGGCACTGAAAAACACACTAGAACAGATGGACCTAACAGATATCTACAGAACTCTGCACCCAAAAGCAGCAGGATACACATTATTATCAAGTGCACATGGAACATTTTCCAGAATAGACCACATACTAGGACACAAAAAGAACCTCAGTAATTCAAAAATATTGAAATCCTACCAACCATCTTCTCAGATCACAAAGGTATAAAACTAGAAATAAATTTTAGAAAGAAATCAAAATGGCTCACAAATACATGGAGATTTAAACAACATTCTCCTAATTAATCAATGGGTTAACGACCAAATCAAAACAGAAATCAAAGAATATATGGAGACTAATGACAACAACAACACAAAGCCACAACTTCTGTGGGACGCAGCAAAGGCAGTTCTAAGAGGAAAGTATATTGCAATCCAGGCCTATTTAAAGAAGGAAGAACATTCCCAAATGAACAGTCTAAAGACATAATTACTGAAATTGGAAAAAGAAGAACAAATGAGGCCCAAAGTCACCAGAAAGAGGGACATAATAAAGATCAGAGAAGAAATAAATAAAATTGAGAAAAATAAAACAATAGAAAAAGTCAATGAAACAAAGAGCTGGTTCTTTGAAATAATAAACAAAATAGATAAACCCCAGCCAGACTCATGAAGAGAAAAAGAGAATCTACACACATAAACAGAATCAGAAATGAGAAAGGAAAAATAACGATGGACCCACCAGAAATACAAAGAATTATAAGAGAATATTATGAGCATCTATATGCTAACAAGCTGCAAAACATAGAAGAAATGGACAACTTAGAAAAATACAATCTTTCGAGACTGACCAAGCAAGAAACAGAAAAACTAAACAGACCAATCACCAGCAATGAAATTGAAGCAGTAATCAAAAAACTACCCAACAACAAAACCCTCGGACCAGATGGATTCACCTCTGAATTCTACCAGACATATAGAGAAGAAACAACACCCTTTCTCCTTAAAGTTTTCCAAAAAATAGAAGAGGAGGGAATACTTCCAAACTCATTCTATGAAACCAGCATCACTCTAATACCAAAACTGGGCAAAGACCTCACCAAAAAAGAAAATTACAGACCAATATCCCTGAGGAACATAGATGCAAAAATACTCAACAAAATATTAGCAAACCGAATTCAAAAATACATCAAGAGGATCATACACCATGATCAAGTGGGATTCATCCCAGGATGCAAGGATGGTACAACATTCCAAAATCCATCAACATCATCCACCACATCAACAAAAAGAAGAACAAAAACCACATGATCATCTCTACAGATGCTGAAGAAGCATTTGACAAAATTCAGCATCCATTCATGATTAAAACTCTCAACAAAATGGGTATAGATGGGAAGTACCTCAATATCATAAAGGCTATATATGACAAACCCACAGCTAACATCATACTTAACAGCAAGAAGCTGAAAGCTTTTCATCTAAGATCGGGAACAAGACAGGGATGCCCACTCTCTCCACCGTTATTCCACATAGTACTGGAGGTCCTAGCCACGGCAATCAGACAAAACAAAGACATACAAGGCATCCAGATTGGTAAAGAAGAAGTCAAATTGTCACTATTTGCAGATGACATGATAATCTACATAAAAAAACCCTAAAGACTCCACTCCAAAAGTACTAAATCTAATATCTGAATTCAGTAAAGTTGCAGGATACAAAATTAACACACAGAAATCTGTTGCTGTCCTAAACACTAATGATGAACTAACAGAAAGAGAAATCAGAAAAATAATTCCATTCACAATTGCATCAAAAAGAATAAAATACCTAGGAATAAACCTAATGAAGGAAATGAAAGAACTGTACTCTGAAAACTACAAGACACTCTTAAGAGAAATTAAAGAGGACACTGACAAATGGAAATGCATCCCATGCTCTTGGCTAGGAAGAATAAATATTGTCAAAATGGCTATACAACCTAAAGCAATCTACAGATGCAACCCAGTCCCTATCAAACTACCAACGGCTTTCTTCAATGAACTGGAACAAATAATTCTAAAATTCACATGGAACCACAAACAACACTGAATAGCCAAAGCAATCCTGAGAAGAAGGAATCAAATGGGTAATTACGCTCCCTGATTTCAAGCTCTATTACAAAGCCACAGTAATCAAGACAATTTGGTACTGGCACAAAAACAGACCCACAGACCAGTGGAAAAGAATAGAAAATCCAAACATTAACCCAAACATTTACAGTCAATTAATATTTGATAAAGGAGCCTTGGATATACAATGGGGAGATGACAGCCTCTTCAGCAGCTGGTGTTGGCAAAACTGGACAGCTACATGTCAGAGAATGAAACTGGACTACTATCTAGCCCCATACACAAAGGTAAACTCAAGGTGGATCAAAGACCTGAATGTAAGTCATGAAACCATAAAACTCTTAGAAAAAAACATAGGCAAAAATCTCTTGGACATAAACATGAGCGACTTCTTAATGAACATATCTCCCTGGGCAAGGGAAACAAAAGCAACAATAAACAAGAGGGACTATATCAAGCTGAAAATCTTCTGTACACAAAGGACACCATCAGTAGAACAAAAAGACATCCTACAGTATGGGAAAATATATTCATAAATGATGCATCTGAGAAGGGGTTGACATCCAAAATATATAAAGAACTCACCCACCTTAACAAACAAAAAGCAAATAATAGAATTAAGAAATGGGCAGAGGACATGAATAGACACTGCTCTAAGAAGAAATTCATATGCCCAACAGGCACATGAAAAGATGCTCCACATCGCTGGTCATCAGAGAAATGCAGATTAAAACCACAATGAGATATCACCTCACACCAGTGAGGATGGCCAACATCCAAAACACAAACAACAACAAATGTTGGCAAGGATGTGGAGAAAAGGGAGCCCTCCTACACTGCTGGTGGGAATGCAAATTAGTTCAACCATTGTGGAAAGCAGTATGGAGGTTCCTCAAAAACTCAAAATAGAAATACCATTTGACCCAGGAATCCCACTCCTA
>JAQQAC010008864.1:278481-411436 GCA_029783875.1 Phataginus tricuspis | reverse complement strand
ACAACATGGATGGAGCTAGAGGGTATTATGCTCAGTGAAATAAGCCAAGCTGAAAAAGACAAGTATCAAATGATTTCACTCATATGTGGAGTATAAGAACAAAAAAAAACTGAAGGAACAAAACAGCAGCAGACTCACAGAACCCAAGAACGGACTAATAGTTACTAAAGGGAAAGGGACTGGGGAAGATGGGTGGGAAGGGAGGGATAAGAAGTTAAAAGGGGCATTACGATTAGCAGACGTAAGATAGGAGGGGCATGGGGAGGGCTGTACAACTCAGAGAAGACAAGTAGTGATTCTATAGCATCTCACTACACTGATGGACAGTGACTGTAATGGGGTTGGTGGGGTGGACCTGATGAAGGGGGTTGTTTAATCACCATAATATTGCACATGTAATTGTAGATTAATGATACCAAAATAAATTATAAAAAAAGAGAGAAATGTATGTATGACTGATACAATTTTATATTTTAAAATTGTTTTTAAGTATTTTCCTTGTTTTTTTTATTATTAAAATGTGTTGCTGGAATGCTTTATTTTTTAATACAAATAAAGTAATAAACAGAGAATAAGCTCTCAGACATGCTTGGATGCTTTAAAATTGAACATGTCCTTCCAGAAAACCATCATTTAAAAGCTATCAACTAACAACTATGACAGCCTTGGTTTAGAAACTTAATAGAGACCAGTTACTTCTACTTTGCAAGTTCATGGCTTCAGTGAGAGGCTTGAAGGATGAGGAAAAGGCTCAGCAGTACGCATTATGACCATGCACTGCAGAACAATAGAGTGTATACATGAAGTGAATTCTAAATAGAAGTCCAAAGAGACAAAAAGAAGGAAAGAAGGGACGGAAGGAAAGAGCGAAGGAGAAAGGGAAGGTAGGAGGACGGTAGGGACGGAGCAAGGGAGGAACAGAATTAAATCTGCTGTGAACCAAGGTAATATTTATGAAATCAAACAATGCATTGTAATTGTTCCTTGTTTGATATTATCCATATTAGGATTTTGTTGTAAGGGAATTTGATTTGTACAAATTTCTAGGCAAAATGTGATTTCTATGAATGTAGACAAATCAGTTTCAGCAACTGGGATGCCAAGAGTTGTCTCACAAAGGGAAACCATTAAGCATCAGCCCTGCTGAGGCAACAGCCATGGGGATTCCTCCCCTGTCCCTGATGCTGTTCCCGGCCTGAGTAATCCTGTATGTCACCTACAGGTGTTTGGACGGAATAGGCACCTCGATACGCACTTGTCCACTCAGAACACCTGCCTCACAGGAGTCACGGTGATTATCTAGCCCAATCTAAGTATGTCTTCCTTAGGAATTTCAATGTGGCAGTAATTTTAGTGTGAAATCAGAAACAGCTGTAATTATTAGCAAATGGGGAGAGGAAATTAAAGAATACCAAAAATAGACATAAAGCAGAGGAATCATAAAAGTTCCAAATGATAAGTAAGCAGAAAATGGAGCATAAACATATGAGTAGGGTAGAGAAGATGGTAATTGGACAGAAGTAGCAAAATCAGAGAGAACACAGCAGAGAATTAAGGAATTACCAGTGAAGGTGCCATCAAATACCCTTTTCCCCAGAGCTGCCTTGAACCCTGAATGCCTGAATGACCCTCCCTTCTAGGGTAGACTCTAAATCATGGCTGAAGAGGGGGCGCCCATTTCTTTCATGTGACCCAGCTGTTGCAATCTTGTGAAACCACACCTCCCTAACATTCCCTTGTTCACCTGACAGAGAGTGGGTATAGACCACGTCATTCTCATTACGGGCAGATGCCAAAACACACCCAGCACAGTCAAAAGGATTGAATGGACTCAAAGGGAAGCAAGAGAGTGAGACACTGTTGAGTACCCTGAGTCTATGGTAGGGTGGAGGTGAGACAGTACACCTAGCTTCTTGTTCCAGCCTTGCCCTCTGCTGGAAGTTCTGGGACAGTCAGGAGCATTCTGCAATTGAAGCTTCACAGCTCCTTGCCTTCTCAGCCAGAAGTATGTGACAGGAAAACACCACTAAAGTCAAGTCTCCGGGCACCTTTTTTCTCCTAGAGGAGTGGCTGACTCACCATATGTTGTTATTTTGGACCTCAAGTCTCTGGAATGATGGACCTCACCTCCTCCCATGTTTGGAACCACCTAGGACTTTAGCTCTTCAGCAGGGATTCCAGCTCACATTTGTTAACTTCGAGTTAAATCATATAGAGAAGCTTTGAAATTTGGACATAAATTTACAGATCACTTCTATCTATTAAGCTCTAAAAATTACATAGTCTCTTGAATTTGATAGAGCAAGGCCAGTGATGACGTCAAAACTCTCAAAGGGAGTGTTTATTCCTCCTGATATTCAGCTCACAAATTTCACTGATACTGGGTATTTATCCTTTTAAAAAGGTATTGCTTGAGCTCCTCCAAAACCATGCCATGTGCTGATATAAAGTCAAGTCAAAGTTTACTATTATTCTCCAATTTTTCATATAACCAGTCACCCTTTCTGTCACCACAAAGTTGGAGCACAGGAAATATTTCCAGACATCTTGTCTTCTCCATATTCTTATATGATAATACCAACCCCTGAAGTTTAATTCTGAAAACAACCATCTCTATATGAAATGGTCATAAGCATCTCACACCCACAATACAGAGAAATGGGACATTTTTATGTATTCACTAACCTAAGTTAATCTTTGCTCAGCCTCATTTGACTTAATTTCTTCTATACCTTTACATTTGGCTATGCACGGGGACTCTGAGAAATAGTTACAAATAATTCCTTAATATAGGTGTTCAAATTACTTATCATTTACAACCATTCCCTCTGGTTGTATTGTGACTTTATTTGAAGTCTCTCAACTTTAACACAGCTCACATCCAACTCAGAAAGGCAAAGTACAGTATTCCTAGCTCCTAGCATCTCTTTCAATCTCTCCTCCATTTCTAGGGCACTATGAAACCACCATATTTAGGCTACAACAGAAAAGGGAGAGGGTACATCCTCATATGTTTGTTTCTTCACACTCACCTTCTGTTTAATCCCTGAATGTTTTAAATTACCATGATTTTAATGTGAGTTGAAATGAATAAGATCCTAATGAATCTATCATCTCCATATATATTAGAAAAGATATAATCCAATCTACATAAATAGACATGCATTCTTAAAAAGAGAATACTAAGGGATCATACTAAAAAGAGTATTTGAAAAGAAGTATTTCAAAATAATGTACCTAAGTCTGAACTACCTCTCTACATTTGGAGTCAGAGAGTTCCCGAAATTTTGAAGCTGAGGAGATTATAACAGTAGGAGACACTTCTATCTTGCCTTAATGTTTTTAAAACCTGAATTTATCAATCCAAAGTATGCCAATCCAAAGTATTACTTTTTAAAATCAGGCATTGGTTATCAAGAGATTTGTAAAAATTACTAAAATATGTTTTAAATTTTGAATATTCAGAGTGTTAATCTTTGATTGAATATCATCACCAGCAATAATTCACATCTATGGTATCTGCACACATACATAAAGTAAATAATTAAATCTCTTTATATGCAGGGAATATAATTCAGTCTTGAGACTTCAATTAAAATAAGCTCTCAAATGTACAGTGTAATTCTTATGTTTTTAAACAGCCAGAATGTAAAAATCACTGAGTGGTAGAAAACCAACTGAAGGTTTCAATTTTATGTCAAATTCAAGTTTGCATCAAGTCATTTGAAAGTCCCAATAACCAGCTCTGCTAAGCTGAACAGGCTGACCGAAATGATGCCGATATTCCCTATCAAAGTATGCAATTTTACTAAACCATTATATATATGTGAATACATATGTGTGTGTATATGTATATATACTATAAATCCATATAAATGATTGTCAAAAATCACCTTAGTACCTTATTTGATGACTATCTGTCATGTTTCAAAGTGATTCTAATTCCAGGTTTTACATTTCACTGACACCAATATCCAAAATATTTATGGAGGGCTATTATGCTAAAAGTACCTTTCACTCCAACATTATGACTCTCTTGCTTATGATGCATGTTGTCAATACTGCAGGACAGTTTTCCTGTTGAAAGTGTCAAAGTCAGTAAATACTGCCAGATTTCTGTTCTTAAAGAAAGCTCTCAGCCCTGTTGTTATAAACTGATTATTTCAGAGTAAAAAAGAACTAAGTATTTGAAATGACAATGGAAAATGTGTTCCCTTTACCTCTAATAGCTACACTTTAAACTGATGTATCTAAGTGACATAGTATTACATGTCCTTTGAACTAAGAAAATTTTGCTTCAAAACCCAAGGTTAGTTTGTGATGAATATCTAAGCCATCGTCTTCCTGGTACCATCTCGGGCTCTTCTGAGGATGTGCCCAGGGGGCACCCTTAGGAGATTACACTCCTGCCTGATGGCATTCCTTGGCCCCCATCAAGGGCCCCAGATATCGATGCTTCACTCAAGCTGGACCAAGTAAAGCCCTGGGGATTTTTTGGACTGACACTGAGAAAGTAAGTTAGCCTTCAGTGTTGATAGAAAATATTATATGGAAGAACCACTATTGGTGGTACCTACTCAGTTCTCTGTGGAGCAAACTACAGCTGAGGGTGGAACATCAGAGCTGAGAGAAGTTACATCCTGGCATTCAAATCCCAGGTCATAGCTGCTCGTGAGAACCAGTTGCTTCTCTGAAGCGTGGTCATTCAGTTCTTCCATGGATTCTGGAGGTGATTCTGAATTTGACTATGATCATTTACAACCCAGACAGTCTGTTTCTTATAAGAGTAGGACCTCAAATTTTGATATGGCTGAATCCAAGCAGGTTGAGAGTGAATATCTTTTTGAAGTTCAGGGCTTTGGGATTTGACCATTCAATATGTTCATGTATGCTTTTTGAAGGAAGTAAACAGTTGGTTAAACAATTACTTGTTATCTCTTGCATTCAGACCAGGTAATCCACAAGATTTGAGCTTTAGGATGGGTATAGGAAAGTGCTATTATTTCTATCATAGGATGTTGCCTATTTCTTTCAACATCCACAAAAGTGAGGCGCAGAGAGACAAGCTAACTCATCTGAAAGCTGACAGGGAATGAAAGGATGGGTGATGCAGCCTTGTCAAAGAAAGAGGATTCTCCAGCGACTCAGTTATCTGAGGCTTCTTAAGATAAGATAACAACACAATCTGATGAGTTTTCACAAGCTCTGCCTCACCGTAAAGTAGAGAGGTGAAAGACAAATACTGACTCTTAACAGTTGGAATGGGTATATCCCAGAGAATCCGCATTGTCAGCAATATACTAGTCCCTGATGAAGGGGTAGTTTAATCATCCCAATATTGCTCATGTAATTGTAGGTTAATGATACTAAAATAAAAAAAATTGTAAAAAAGAAAAAAAAAAGGCCACACTTCCTATTCTATCTAGAACTCAGAAAGAAGGCAACAGTGCTCTAACATTAAAGACCAAAGAACCCTATCATATCCTTCCTTATTTGTGTTACTTCCCTGTATTAACCAACTGCTTATATTGAAAATGATGACACAGTAGGGAAGGGAAAAGAAAGGAAAGACATAGTAACCCATATTTTGCATATATCAAAAAGTGAAACAAAAACAGTTGAGGTAGCTTTATATAGATTTTCTACTCTCCTGGTAGGAAATACGTATACATGTATAAAATACAAATTATATAATTTCAGTAATTCTGTACGCAAGTTAAATGCTATTATATTTACCCTTATAACTAGCACTGAACAATACAAAGATGAAAGATAAAATTCATGCCAATAATATTAAATTTTAATTTTTTTTACTTACAACAAATTTAAATAGAAAATTTAAAATGTTCTACCAGACATATAGAGAAGAAATAACACCCATTCTCCTTAAAGTTTTCCAAAAAATAGAAGAGGAGGGAATACTTCCAAACTCTTTTTATGAAGCCAGCATCACTCTAATACCAAAACCGGGCAAAGACCTCACCAAAAAAGAAAATTACAGACCAATATCCCTGATAAACGAAGATGCAAAAATACTCAACAAAATATTAGCAGACCAAATTCAAAAATACAATTAGCAAACCTAATTCAAAAATACACCATGATCAAGTGGGATTCATCCCAGGATGCAAGGATGGTACAACATTCGAAAATGTATCAACATCATCCACCACATCAACAAAAAGAAGAATAAAAACCACATGATCATCTCCATAGATGCTGAAAAAGCATTTGATAAAATTCAGCATCCATTCATGATTAAAACTCTCAACAAAATGGGTATAGATGGCAAGTACCTCAACATCATAAAGACTATATATGACAAACCCACAGCTAACATGCTTAACAGTGAGAAGCTGAAAGCTTTTCATCTAAGATCGGGAACAAGACAGGGATGCCCACTCTCTCCACTGTTATTCAACATAGTACTGGAGGTCCTAGCCACGGCAATCAGACAAAACAAAGACATACAAGGCATCCAGATTGGTAAAGAAGAAGTCAAATTGTCACTATTTGCAGATGACATGATACTGTACATAAAAAACCCTGAAGACTCCACTCCAAAACTACTAGAACTAATATCTGAATTCAGCAAAATTGCAGGATACAAAATTAACACACAGAAATCTGTTGCTTTCCTATACACTAACGATGAACTAACAGAAAGAGAAATCAGAAAAACAATTCCATTCACAATTGCATCAGAAAGAATAAAATACCTAGGAATAAGCCTAATGAAGGAAGTGAAAGACCTGTACTCTGAAAACTACAAGACACTCCAAGGAGAAATTAAAGAGGACACTAACAAATGGAAATGCATCCCATGCTCTCGGATAGGAAGAATAAATATTGTCAAAATGGCTATACTACCTAAAGCAATCTACAGATTCAATGCAATCCCTATCAAACTACCAACAGCTTTCTTCAACGAACTGGAACAAATAATTCTAAAATTCATATGGAACCACCAAAGACCCTGAATAGCCAAAGCAATCCTGAGAAGGAGGAATCAAACAGGGGGAATTACGCTCCCTGACTTCAAGCTCTACTACAAAGCCACAGTAATCAAGACAATTTGGTACTGGCATAAAAGCAGACCCACAGACCAGTGGAACAGAATAGAAAATCCAACATTAACCCAAACATTTACAGTCAATTAATATTTGATAAAGGAGCCCTGGATATTCAATGGGGAGATGACAGCCTCTTCAGCAGCTGGTGTTGGAAAAACTGGACAGCTACATGTAAGAGAATGAAACTGGACTACTGTCTATCCCATGCACAAACGTAAACTCAAGGTGGATCAAAGACCTGAATGTAAGTCATGAAACCATAAAACTCTTAGAAAAAAACATAGGCAAATATCCCTTGGACATATACATGAGCGACTTCTTAATGAACATATCTCCCTGGGCAAGGGAAACAAAAGCAAAAAAGAACAAGTGGGACTATATCAAGCTGAAAAGTTTCTGTACAGCAAAGGACACCATCAGTAGAACAAACAGACATCCTAGAGTATGGGAAAATATATTCATAAATGATGTATCTGTTAAGGGGTTGACATCCAAAATATATAAAGAACTCACACACCTTAACAAACAAAAAGCAAATGATCGAATTAAGAAATGGGCAGAAGACATGAATAGACACTTCTCTAAAGAAGAAATTCATATGGCCAACAGGTACATGAAAAGATGCTCCACATCGCTAATCATCAGAGAAATGCAGATTAAACCACAATGAGATATCACCTCACACCAGTGAGGATGGGCAACATCCAAAACACAAACAACAATAAATGTTGGCGAGGATGTGGAGAAAGGGGAACTCCCACATTGCTGGTGGGAATGCAAATTAGTTCAACCTTTGTGGAAAGTAGTATGGAGGTTCTTCAAAAAACTCAAAATAGAAATACCATTTGACCCAGGAATCCCACTCCTAGGAATTTACCCTAAGAATGCAGCAGCCCAGTTTCAAAAAGACAGATGCACCCCTATGTTTATTGCAGCACTATTTACAATAGCCAAGAAATGGAAGCAACCTATGTGCCCATCAGTAGATGAATGGATTAAGAAGATGTGGTACATATACACAATGGAATATTATTCAGCCATAAGAAGAAAACAAATCCTACCATTTGCAACAACATGGATGGAGCTAGAGGGTATTATGCTCAGTGAAATAAGCCAGGCCGAAAAAGACAATTATCAAATGATTTCACTCACATGTGGAGTATAAGAACAAAGAAAAAAACTGAAGGAACAAAACAGCAGCGGACTCACAGAACCCAAGAACGGACTAACAGTTACCAAAGGGAAAGGGACTGGGGAAGATGGGTGGGAAGGGAGGGATAAGAGGGTAAAAGGGGCATTACGATTAGCAGACGTAAGATGGAGGGGCACGGGGAGGGCTGTACAACTCAGAGAAGACAAGTAGTGATTCTATAGCATCTCACTACGCTGATGGACGGTGACTGTAATAGGGTTGGTGGGGGGGACCTGATGAAGGGGGTAGTTTAATCATCACAATATTGCTCATGTAATTGTAGGTTAATGATACTAAAATAAAATAGTTACAAAAATAAAAATAAAAAAAAGAAAATTAAAAATGCTGTAACAATTTGAAAGAAAGACCATGGACTATAGAGAAAACTTTTTTATTTTAGTACTTTTAATGGCACTTTTTTCCTACTTTTTGAAAAAGGGGCCCCACATTTTCATTTTGCACTGGGCCCCACAAATCATATAGCCAGCCCCATGCAGGTTAAAGGCAGCATTTTTTCTGGTGAGCAAGACTCAGTAGAGCCCTCAACTCCTACTCCCTCTTGTCCATTGAGACAAACCTGGCCCCCCTCAACATTCCACACTCTAAGGTCCTTAGAGCAGAGGTGAGAATTAATTCTCCTTACCTTATTTTCACTTCCAAGTAGTAACATGTCAATCATCCAAAACCCAATTGCTTTATCTTAGGGAAACACAGATTTAAAAAATTTTAGTTTAGTGCTAGAACTTAAAATATTTTAGTGGCTTAGTCATGTTGATTAGTACAAAATTATCTTTATTTACTCAAAGCAGAAAATGCTAATCCAAAATGTATTCAATATTCAAACCCAAACAATTCATTTTAAATTTAATTTTACCCTTTCTTAAAAGAAAAATTATCTTGAAACTTTCCAATGCTGTCTTTTATGTGTCTTTCCAATATAGACATGAAGAGAATTTAATCATAATTGTAGTAACTGATTTTCCTGCAGAATGATCTCTAACCAGACAATTTAAATGATGCTGAGAATCAAAAGTAAAATGTTTCCAAAGGCAAGAAAGGCCAAAGAGGATGGGATTTGAACCCACACATACAGAGCACAATGGATCAGCAATCCATAGCCTTAACCATCCAGCCACCTCACCCCATGAGGAAGACTCTCCCCTAAACCAGGTACTTAGCAGATGGTACACTACATTAATCCATTAATGTTCCTCAGCTGGAACATTTATTCCTCAGCTGGAGACCCTGGCCCAACCTAGCACTTATTCTGAAATGATCTCAAGTGGTGCCCAATTCCTATTAGAAAGTTAAATTAAATTAAGTTAAGCCTATAGTAGACCATACATCAAAGTAAACTTGAATTGCACCTTAAGTTCCCACGGTGCTAATTTGCAAGATATACCTCATTGGAGAAGAGTCCCTCCCTGCAGAAGCTCCTTTAAAAAACAAAATATCTTCTGAGACCAAGATGTTAGTAGATTAATTTGGGTGTTGATCAAAAATTGTGGTGCTGTATTCTTAGAATTTGAGTGAAGCCATCTTCTAGGGATTTGCCTCTTGACCCATCTCAAAATTACCCCAGATATCCCCAAAACCAATTTTGCCTCTCCATCATAAAACAGTCTAGGACTGTCCTCTTTTCCTGACTCAAGATCCAACAGTTTCTTCACTCCAGAGACCCCTCTCTGCCTTTAGCAAGAATTATGCAAAAGACCATAAACCGGGTAATAGGCCTGCAGGTTCTGTCATTCCAGATAAACACTTGCAACAGATCATCTTCCACTTTGCTTATTGCCTTTCCACTCTCTCAGTAGCGAAGTAAATGAACATCAGCAGAAGTACAAAGGTTACTTTTGCTAGTCAATAAGAATTTTTCACAACCATGAGTTTATGCCCATGTTTTCCATTTAATGTTATGACTATCAGAATCCCCTTTCCCACTTTTTGTATTAAAAGAAAAAAAGCACTCCATTTGCCCAACATGAATTTTCTGTTTTTTTCCAATATAATACATAAAAACCCGTTCAAATTGCTTTATATGTTTTCTGCATTTTTCTATATAATGTTAGATAGCAAATGAGTATTGATGCTTAGATGTTGAAGGTTTTGGCTATATCTCAAATATACTACCCAATATGTTAGTAATGAATTCAAGAAAATTTTACTATCATTCTCACCCAAGATTCAGTGTCTTTGGTAGGATTTGGCCATATAAAAGCGTACTAAATAGAAATATTCATAGAATGTAACATATAGACTCTATTAACTTCAGTGACTTAAACTTACAGAATGACTTGATACAATCCACTTGATGTAACAATAGCACCATTACCCAAATTAAACATTATTAAATCATTTTTCTAAATTGCAGTACCAGGTTTGATTAATTGGATATCCATATAGAAAACAAAATATATCTTTCTCAAACCACAAAAATATATCAGTTCTAGGTAGACTGCAAATCTAACTGTAAATATTAAAATAATAAAACTTTTAGGAGAAAATGTAGGAAGATGTCTTCATAATGTCAATTAGATGAAGATTTCCAAACAGGACTAACAATAAAGAAAATATTATAAACTGGACTATACCAAAACTGAGAACTTCTGTTCATCAAAAGACATTAGCAAAAAAGTGAAAAAGCAACCCACAACATGAAAGAAATTTGCAATATATTTAGCCAATAAAAGACCTGTGTCCAAAATATGTAAAGAACTGGAAATCAATAAGAAAAAAGCAACTCAATTCAACTGAAAATAGGGGAAATGACTTAAACATTTAAGGTGCACAACTTAATTAAGCATAATGATTATGCATATTAAAAGCAAATGTAATTCACTACATATACTCAAAAAATAATAATCCAATGTTGGTGAGGATGTAAAGCAACCAAAACTTTACACACTGAGGGTGGGAGTTTAAATTGACACAAACACCTTGGAAAATTATCCAGTTAGTCTCTGTTAATGCTGAAAATATGCATATCTTATGATCCTACATACACAAAAGATGTGTGTACATATATTCACCAAAGACTATGAAAAGAAAGCTCATTGCAATAATTTTCATAATCAAAACATGGGAATTATGCAAATGCCCCTAAAGAATGGAATGAAAAATAAATTGTGGTATATTCACATAATGGAATAATATTTAGTTATATTCTTCAGTAATACTATTCAGAAGGAACCATAACTATGCATAACAATATAAAAAATCTCAAATATAATTCCAAATAAAGGAAGCCAGATACCAAAGAGTAATACTCATTTCACTTATAACAAGTTCTTGATAGTTTCTTATTTGGGTTTTAGTTCACATGGATGAGTTCATTTTGAAAAAACTTATCAAGCTTCACACTTATAATTTACACTCTTCTCTGCATGTTTATGAAGCTCAATTTAAACATTAAAAAAATACTATGTGGAGAAGGTCTATATTCATAGCAGAATATTTTAACCCTTTGCTGACTTGCATAACATCATCTCTAATGAAAGAGTTGAGTGTGTGTATATGTATATTTGAGGAAGGAGCTGCCTGTTACGGGTCTCAGCATGACCCACAAAAGAGCCATTATCCTCAGTTAATAATCCTAATCAGGGGAATCAAATGTTTGGGGTATTTTTATCTGGTTTCCTTGTGTCTGCAGAGTTGGAAAGCTAACTGTATTAGAAATACAGACTTTTTTTTTTACTTTGTGTCACCTATTCTTGACCTCAAAATGAGTTCATTTGCAAATAAGAACCAGAAAGCTATTTTAGTATATGAATTTATAAAATCAAATACATTTTTAGAAGTTGATAAAATTTTCAAATATGAAAAACTAAACCTTAACTTTAGATTTTTCACATCCAGGACTTAGCTGTGAGTTGGCTATTTCCTGTCCACAGGAGCAAGACAATTTAGCCACTGTTTACTTTCCGCCAAAGTATTCATACCATTGATCACCTCCATTCTACATACTTTCCTAAACATGCCCCAGAAATAAATAAAACTAGGTCATAAAACCTGATTACCTATTACTAAAGTTTCTGGAGCTTTCTGAAAGGCAAGAGAGACGTCTAAGCCCATAGCTTTCACTCCACGTTTCCACTGGGTTACTATGGGCCCTCAGCATTGGGTGGGTAGGTGTCCAGCTGGGAAGAAAAAAGAGAGACATTTGACTCCGGAAAGAAAGGATCCTGAGGAAATAAGGTGCAATGATGGGCCCAAGACCCAGGCTTACTCACAGTTTCTAATGCCTGAACAGTCTTGGCCTAGAGTTATGTAAACTATGTGAACTACACCATTTCCTCAGTTGTAATTGGTGACAATAATGCATACTTGCAGCATAACTATGGGACACTAAACTAAGTAGACAAACCATCTGGACTTGAATAGATGCTCCACAACTAGTGCCTGTTATTTATCCATTAGACTGGGAGCTCCTCCAGGTGGGGACTGTGCATTGCTCAGTTTTGTCCTCAATAACCAACCAAATCCCTGGCAAAAGTAAGTGCTTAATAAACAGGTGCTAAGTGAATAAGTTAATGAATTAAAGAATCATTTGGAAATATATTAACATATATGCCAGAAGTGTATTAATAGCTACAAGGTTGAATTTTATGAATGTATAACCTGGCTGGTTTGGAAATGCTAGGTGGACTTTCCCTGTTTTCCTGGAATTCTCTACCAGAGCTCACAGGTGAAACCAAAGTACCCGCATTCTAGGTTCAGAGAGTCTTCTGTTCTGAGACCAGTCATCACCCTGTGTGCTTTCTGAGAAGAACCTTTTCAGCAGAATTACTTGACATGAGCTCTGTTTTCTTGCCTGAACGTTGACATACACCCTCCTGATCCCATTCATCCTCCACTACTGTGTGCAGACATTCAGAGAGCTTAGATCTGACAAACACACACACACACCACACGTCATATTCACTCACTAATCTTTAACCTAACTAAAGTTTTGAAAGGCGGTGAGAAATACACAAGTACTAAGTGTCCTTTACCAATCTCAAATTTTCAAAGGAAAAATGATAGCTATCCAGAATTCCAGGGGATACTAAATTAGGTTTCTCAATCATTAGAACAAATGAACAAAACCCTGTGCTCGTAACCCTCAGTTCAAAAATGGACACTTGCAGGCAGTCAGTGTATTCCTCCACACTGTGGAATAAACACCTGGAAAACAGATTACAAAACCAGTTAAATTTTGACTAGAAACTGAATTTCAGAAGGCAGATTCAAAGGACGAATTTATTTATTGACTACCAAATGCCAGGTGCTAGGAATACAGCCATATTAGAATTGGAACAAAGCAAAATCCCTTTTGTCCTGGACCTAACAGTCTCAAAGAAGAGACACTCAACAAGTAAACATATAAATAAAAAAAAATACCGCTTCAGCAAAGTCTATGTGCCATAAAGAAAAATAAAGCAGGGAAGGGGGAAGGATAGGGACTGGGGAGAGACGTGTCCAGGCAGCCACCCTGAGGAAGGGACGGGGCAGCGGTGTGAATGGGGAGAGCCACGTATACAGAGAAGCTCCTTCCCAGCACAGGAGGACCAGGGCAGGAGCCTGGGTGTGAGCATGTGCTTAGCGGGTTTGAGAACCTCACCTGGGCTCCACCAGGGCCCTTGTAAAGCCTGCATTTTTTGTAAGGCTTTCAGACTCCATAATACCAGTGACATTATATTTCAGCCATTTGTGGTCCATCTCCCAACATTCTCACACTTACATATATTCCACAGTTTAAAATGATTATCGCTTAACTTTTCTCAACAAACTCATTTATAAATAGTTGCAAACATCCACATTATGTGCCAAGGCTGGCTGGAGTTTCTCTGTGTGACAATACCTAGGCCGCTTGCTTCAGATTGGGAGGCTGTTACATAAAATGTTACACTCTCTTCCCTGCTCCCTCCCCGAGACCTACTCGTCAGAACCCCGTGGACCGGAGGTCGGACAAATTTTGCCACAGACTCCCCCGTAACGTTTATGAGCGCTAGACCTGAGACTGACTGCGCCGCCTGCGCGCCTGGATTCCTAGATTAGCATTCTACGGCTGGTGAAGCTGCATCTTGCCAGAAAGTATTTTTTTTTTAGAAAGTATTTAAACAGCACAGCAATATTCAAATTCACCTCCCATTGACACGAAAAGCAATAAATCATCATGGGAATGTTGAAAGAAACCCAAAATACGTGATTTGATTTTTAATTCTGATTTCAAAGATCCAATCTTTTTTAAATTCCATGTGGAACATTATCAACATTTTTAGCCATTCCTCAGCTTGTTTCCCCCCTCAACCTAGAAAGAGAGGGTTTGAGACAGTTTTTAACACGGTCTAAAACATTTCCACTTCTCTATCTGTCTCGAGCTGTTAGTGAGCTTCTAAGTAATTTTGGTTAAAAAGAAGCTCGGGCCATCTCAGTTTCCGGGCCCTACCTCTTCAGCACTTTTCCCTGCTTCAGGTCGCCAGATAACTAGCAAAATAATAGAAAATCACTCTCAGACTAAGTTACTGCAAAAATTATTGTATCTGATTTACATAAAGAACTTGATAGTTTAGAAATGCTATCTTACCACATGCAGTTATATTTACTCTAGCATTTTTCTCTACAAACAAATCAAGTAAATTGCAAATCATATACAGACATCATTTTTCCTGCTAACTGAAATTTACATAGATTTTGGTTTGGAGGCTTGGAGCAAGTAACCATGTGTCTCATGATTTCAAAAGTAACAAAATTACTTGCAAGCCCATCCAAAAATTTACATGAACACAAGGAAAAAAGAATCCCTTCAAATATCAGAACATAATTGAACCCAAATCACACAATTGAATCATATATGTTGAAATTATTACTTCTAACAACTTATTTTTGGTAACTTTGGAACACATTTTTTTCATGCAAGTGATTTTAGTTAACCTGCATACATCACAACTTCTATCTGAAAAAATTGTTTGACACATGCACATTTTCAAAAGAAAATTTATTTAAAAAAATGTAAAAACAGAAAGGAACCAACCCCTGATGGTGCTGGTTTTGGGGATATTAGTCATCTACGCTGTCACTCTTATCTATTGATTGTACTTCCTATTTCATTGCATGGAAATTCCAGAAATTCATTTAGAGTGGGGTCAATGGTGACAGAAGCGCAGTATTAAATGAAGAATTCCCTACTTGCTTTTCAAAACTTGAGCAATTTTCTATGCACCAAATGAGTTTAGTCTGAGAATTAAGAGAATTTTTATGACTTCGCAGTCTCCCTTACATCATTATATTCCAGTGCCATGATACCCAGGCACTGACTTGCTATTCTGTGCAAAAAGTGTCTCCTCAAACTTCCCTCACTTCCCTAATATTTTACAAAGGTCAACAGAGTGAAGCGAGCAGCAGGCACTCCTCCACACCCAACACAGACACACACTTCTCTACCAGTCACTGCCCTCTTCTGCCCCTGTGGCTGATCTTTCAGACGCCTGGTGTTTCCACAAAAGCAGTAACCACTAATTTACAGATTAAAGGGTGTGTAATGTTGCCAGCCATTAACTGACCCAATCCCAATCTGTTTTGCCTACCAGGTCTGTGTCATTTCTGAAAATGTCCACTAGAGTGTGCACTACTTCTTTCCAGTGTACTGAGGATGACCTCCCACCACCCCAGCCCCACGAATTAGCGATACTAAAGGCAATCCGTCAGCCCTCCTAATCGACCCAATGTTCCACTGAACTTAAGCACTTCATATCACAGATCTCAAAAACAAAACAACAGAGGAGTCATATTTAATGGGCTGAGTGGCCAAAACAAGTACCTACCTTAGTCCAATGGCTGGATCATTTTTTAATCTAAAGAATTCCCAACCTCAGATGAATGTGATGGACACCATATCCACCATGGTTTGTGTGTCCTACCTGCACACACACACTCACACACACTCCCCACTCATGTCAAGGTTCTTGAGGAAAAGATGAGGAAGCAGACATGAATCTCAGGTCAGTCACCAGGTAAGAAACGGTATGACAAGTTCAACAGCCCTGTTTGACCACCAGAGCTCAGCCCTTTCAATAGTAGCTCTTGTCTCTCTGCTGCTGTGTATTTGAGGACAGTTCTTTCATGAGTCTAATTCAAAAGCAGGTTTACTTGTCAATGATGAATCAACAGGGTAAATTATTAACTGTGTGCCTTGAGATTCAGACAGACCACACAGCCACCCACCAGGAGTGGGTGACATCAGGAAATCAGTGTGCCTATTACTCTACTCAAAGCACGCATAATGGGAGCTGGGAGGAGCAAACTCCTAATAGACAACTGAGATGACTGATATTCATTATTAATGAAATACAAACGGGCCTTTTTTCTCAATAGCCATTGCAGTGTAATGCTCACAAGACCATTCATGTGTTTAATATAATTGTCTTTCCATAGTCTGCGAGTACCTGGTTTTGTAGATATTATTATAAAGCCAAAATTCCTGTACAAACTCACCTGTTTCACTTCATGGTAGTAATTAAACTTTGCTTCCCATCACTTTTTAATTTCTATAGGGTTGGCTAATTTCCCCCTCTGGACCTACCCCAGAAATCTCTGAAACTACCCTGGCTGCCCATCATCTAAGACTTTCCAGAGCTTTCTTGCATTTCTTGCCCTGAGCTTAGCAGTAGCTACCCTCAGTGGAGACCTTGTTAATTTTGGAGAAAGAAAGTACAAAGTCCTGAAATCTGAATCCCTGTCTGCATTTTAAATTATTCCCTTGGCAACAAATTAGCTAATATTAGAGGCCATGTGATTTTAATAACATAGCAGTAGACCTTCAAAGTCAGTACTTCAGCTATGTATGTTAACTAACCTATATTCACCAAGATTGTTATAATGGTGGGTGTTCCCTGCAATGCATGGTGACCTCCAGTGTAAGTACTTTCCAGGTGGTGTGGAACTGGAATAAAATACAAAAACTGGCTCCACTAAAATGGTAGAAAACCATAATGTGTCTAAATCTACACATAGCCAAATATAGGTCCATTTCTGGTTGATATTTTTCTACATTAACAACTATAGTATAGAAATTTTTATTAACACTCTGTCAAAATGTCCCTTAGCTCTCAGTCAGCAAAAAAAAGCAATTCATTAAAATAAAATTCATTCATTTCACTGTTCCTACTTATGTTGCCCTATGGGACATAATATCTATTCTGTACAGGTGACCAGTGATGAAGGGGGGGTCCTGGTTTCCTTTGACTTTCCTTTTTTCCTAAATAGGACATTTTATTGAAGATTTCTTAATTTTTCTCTACCTGTTAAGAATCAGTTATGACTGTAGTCATTATTTGTTATTTCATCCATAGGTTACAGACAAACCCTTTTCTTTATAAAGAATCTTTCCTTGTTTAACTAAGCTTCTGAGTTGATTTATGTTAATTCATACCAAATGTTGTTAATTTTTAAAGGTGGTCTCAAGTAATTGACTCTTAGCATTTTAATCAAGCCAGGTCATGGTGGGAAAAGCTGCTGTTTTCTGACAAGAGTCTACGGGAGTCCTAATTTATTGGCACATTTTCAGCAGGTTAAATTTAATCAGGGACTGAAAGTCTGACCTTTCCCAAACAGTTGGAAAAGTTAAAGGTGATAAGATGCTCGCCTCAGCTGTGCTCTTCCTAGGTCTCATAACTGAATTATTAATCTTGGGAAAGTATTACATGCTTATTAAAGTTTTTTTATAGACTTCATTTAGAATTATTTCACTGTCTATCTGGATCTGCCTTTGGTGAATGTTGGCTTCAGGGCTTATAAAACCTGCTGAGCTCTGCTTTTCTTTGGGATTCTTATCCCAGGCAATTTAGCACAGCAAGAGGTTTTAGGGTAAACTAATTCAACTTCTTAAGCTTATCAAACTAGTTCACGCCTACAAGGTCTCCTGCTCCTGAAGGTTCCAAATGAAACAAAGTTCTGAGGAGCAGAGGCCCTGACAGAGATGCTTACAGGTGCCAAAGAGCAAGGTAAATGGGTGAATCTGACTGTTGGAGGACCGCAGTGGGAGGCACGCTGGGGCAATGGTTCCACATCCACCTACCTCTTGGCTCCCACCAAGCCAGCTCTTAGGTTGTCAAATCGTCCTTTATTTCAAGAGAAACTTGTTTATTTGTAAGTTTGTTTATTGTAGAGATGTCAGATGAGCAGAATGGGATTGATCAGGCCATCAACTCATGACACATTATCTTCACTTGTTCTTTATTTTGTTGTTTTATCCCTTTCATCCAATATAATCCAATTTGTCTCTTCCTGAGAGGCTACCACCCTAAAGTATTTAATATTTGTACTTTCAATCCACCTTCAATATTTTTATTTATATATAGTATGCATGAGAATGTTTTTAAAAGATGGACATTATTGTTTGTGTCCCTTTAATTTTCATAAATAGTGTAGGACAACAAAATTATATTTTAGGGACCTATCTATGTGGCTGAATGTCTACTTAGCTCATTCTTTGAGACTACTCTTTAGGGCACATTTAACTTAATTATTCCCTGCTTCTTTTCTACAAATAATGCTGTCATAAACACCATGGATACCTCCTGGTATACCCTCGTGAGTTTTCCCTAAGTATTTATTGTCTATACAGTAATTATTTAATTCCACTAAGTATTCTTTGCAAAGTGACCGTGGCAGTCTACACCCCATCAGCCAGCGCCTGAGGTTTACCATCCCCCACATCCTCCCAGCATTTGTATCCAACTCTCTATTTGCTTCCTCTTTTGAAATGGTATCTCAGACTTTTAATTTGTATTTCACTGATCATTGTGAAGTTAAACACCTCATCTCTGTATAGTTTTAATCATTCAGATATCAGTTAATCATAATCTGTTGCCATTTTTCTGGTTTTCTTTTCTTTTTTTTTTTTTTGCTTGTTTATAGGAATTTATCCTGTTAATCTAATTTTAATTATTTGTCGGTCATAAATATTCTATAGATCTTCTCCCAAACTATCACTTAGCCCTAAATTTTGTCTGCCGTCCTTGACTGTGTTTCATGAAGCACTGCCTAGAAAGCTCAAGTGCCCGGCTTCTGAGACTCCATTGCAGCTGGGGGTGGCCAGGTAGCTACTAATTCTGAAGTAATAAAATATAGTCATTTTTCCCTTTATAGTTTATGTCTTGAATTTTAAAATCTTTATACATCACAAATCACAAAGAAACCTTTTTGTATTTTTTCTATTAGCCTTACAGTTTTACTTTTCACATTTTGTCTTTTAACCTATTTATTGATACACCTTAATTTTTTTACCTATTCTGTATACTTTCCAGTTTTCCCACTATTTATTAAAGAACTGATCTCTTTTCCAAATATCAAATATCAAGTTTATTTATATATGTGGATGCTGTGATTTCTATTGCTTTGAATAATGTCTTAAGAGTAGGTAATATTAATATTTTTATCCCCTTATTGCTTCTCATTTTCTAAATTAGGTCACTATTTATAGACCTCGTTTATATAAATTTAGTGATCATCCTGTGGGGATATGTACTCAAAAAGCTGGGATTTTAATTCAATGGCCTTGAGTACTTAAAATATTAAATTGTCCCATCCATGAACATGATTTAGTTCTAAATTTTTTCAAGTTTATTTCATATTATTTACTAATAAAGGTACGATGCATTTAAATTAATACCTAAATACAGTGTAGATTTTATTATGGCAAACATTGAGATTAATCTTCAAAAGCATTTGAAGCCACTTTTTCTCTCACCTCTACTGCAGAGACTCACCTTCCAGTGCCACATAGGGGCCCTGCCCAGTTCTGGCCAAGGAGAGAAAACCCCTGTGAAGGGGCTTCCTGTCCCACCCCACCTTCCCAAAAAGCAAAGCCTGATGAGAAGACACCAAACTTATACACACACCTGAGACACTAAAAACCTATTATTAGTAAACTTTATGATTTTGTTTAATATGTTTGGACTACAGTGATGTACTCAGCAAAATCCTGACACTGAGATTTCTTCAAACCAGTTTCTTCAACAAAAGAAATGTATGTTTGGAACTTTATATAATGAAAAGTTTACTTAAGAAAGAGAACTCATTTTTTCATGTTACTTGTATTTTGTGAATTACCTCTATTCTTTCAAGGGTCAGTTTTTGTTGGATAATTATGGTTCTTCTTTTCCAAGATGTTGATCCTCTTCAGACGTGTCTGACCATCTTTGATTGTCTGCTCATGGTATCACTTAGTGATTAAATTGATAACCATATGAATATATCGTGAATTTCCTCTGCTGTTGATAGATTGTTTGTCCCATAGTCTCTTTTGATTAGAAAAGAGAGCTAAGGGTCAGTGTAAGTGGATAAAGTGAGTCTTCATCCAGGCTTCAAATAAAAATAAGACTAAAGGATATTCATCTTAGTGTTTTACTCTCCTGGAAAGAAATGGCTATCTTTAATTCCACCCCCTTCCCCTAGCTCCGCTGTGGATGTCTAGAATCACTATAAGAATTACTGTGCTTCTGTTTTACTCAAAGCCTATTGTAGGGACCCTTACTAGGCACTTTTTTAAGAAGCAATTGTTGAGTTTTAACCTGGTGGGATAAAAAATAGCTGAAGTTTGCAGTCATCATGTAAAAGCATCTTTAATTAAGAACTCTAATTTATGGCCTGATCCTGTTCCTACTTTCAGTACTGACTTTCTTTAATAACTTGGAACATCTTTGAAGCTCTGTTAGAAACTGGCTCCCTGCACCACTGAACATTTCTCTGTTTTCTAGGCTGAGGCTTTCTGTGCTGTACTTTGCCAAAAAGAGCCCAGATGCTTTTCTAAATCCCAGATATCCATATAATTCCAACAAATTCAACCTCTTGGTACTTCTTTCTAGTCATTCCAAGAGGAGGTAACATGTGCTCTGGGTCCATAAACTTGAACCAGAAGCCTTATAATTATAGTTAGATACAGCAGCAGGAAATAAGTCCTGAGGGTGGGAATCCTTAGATGTCCTAGACATGCGCTTATCAGGGGGAGAAGGGGAGGAGGGAGGGGAGAGAAAGGGAGGATGTACTTGCCAATAAGGAGATGAGAACCAAAAGGGCTCTCACCCTTCTCAGCACAGTGCGGATGAGGAATGCGGATGAAGAATTCACGTGGTGAATTCTTAAAATCAGGTCCCATTTTTAACTCCCAACTTATTGATTGCACTATCCCCATGAATACCTGTCTTTATATAACACTTAGATATGCAGTGCCAGAAAACTTAAGCAAATGAGTGGTTTGCACTGAGGGTGTTATAAAAAAAGCCTTAGTGGTCCAGGAAAGGTGAATTCGCCTCACACAGAGCAGTGATGTCTCTACAGAGAGTATAAGGGCAGGGAGGAAGTTGGAGGTTTTCCCTTTTTAGAGTCTGTAAAAATAAACAGATGATTTTATTAGGTAGTCTGGCTCTGGTTGAAATAAAGGAAACCCACATTGAATAGGCTTATACAAAAGGTGAAGTCGAGAAGAAGGACACAGTGCCTTATGGCAGAACCAGGGAGCCAGCAAAGCCAGGACACGGCTGGGCCCCAGACCTTGAAGAGTCTGAGACTCCAAACCAGCAGCTTTAAGGTCGCTCACCTCCAGCTCCCACGAAATGCTGCCGTTTTTCCCCCTCACACTGATCGGTTTTCTCCACATGATGGAAATCATAGATGCTACACATTTCAAGCTTTAGTATCTGCAAACTGAATCAGCACCAAGAAGAGCCATGGGCTGTCTCCAAAGGCTGGATCAGCAGTGTGGCCTGGATATTTTCAAATCCTGATAATTCTGAGGGTCTTTTTCCCCTGAAAGTTTCAATGTATGAAATCACATGCTCTCCAACTAATGATAGTTTTACCTTTTCTTTTCAGTACTAAGCTTTATTTCTAGCTTATAAACCAGTGCTGCACTGATAAATGTTTAACAACCAACTGATTCTAAAACAGAGAAAAGAAAATGAGAAAAAAGAAGAAAGAAAAATATGTCTTAATTGTAACACTTGCCAGTTTGCCAGTATGAATTCCTCCACCATGGTGAATTTGAAGCTTCCAATGTGATATCATTGAATGCAAAGTTGGGAAGAGACGTACATGATCTGCTCTTACAGCACTGCTTCTCATTTATTTATTTGGCCTTTATTTGGATAACAATGTTAAATAGTAGTGATAGCATCAACAGCCTTTCCTTGATCCTGATGCAATGGAATCCAGTGGCAAATAGCTTGCAAGCTTAGTGCTCCATGTCTGTGCACTAATACATCCTCAGTACTGATTACATATTAGTGGGCCCCTGGAGCTCTGCATCTGGACTTTGAAAGAGGGCATGTCATCTTCAGTTAGAAAGCCAGCCAAAGGCTTGGGAAAGGGACCCTGCACTGCCCACATCTGTCAGTCAATATCATGGTCATGGTCCCTGAAACCAACTGTTCAGATCAAGAGTCTATTTTATCTTTTTTGACTATATGCCATTTTATGGAGAAAGGGGACTTAATAATCAAGCAGCTTATTTAACTCTCTTTTGCCTCAGTTTCCTAATTATTAAAATAAGGATATTAGAATACACACCTCATACAAATTTTGTGATGATTAAATGAAATAATTGATGTACACAATGAGTTCAGTGTCTTGCACAGAGTAAATGCTCAATAAATGTTTCAATATACATTCTAATTATTTGTCTTTTTAATACTATGCTAACCAGAGTATTATTTAATATGGTCTATGTTACATTTAAAATAATCTTTCTTATCCTAATTATATAGTAAGAGAACTGTCACTAACAAAAAACTCCTTTTCCTCAACACATCATTTAGGAAAATTCTCATGCAGTACAGGGAGGGCTAGCAGAAATTCGAGCCTGTGGAGAAAAACTGGTGTCCTTAGAGGACTGTGTGAACAGAGTCCCAGAAGAACCCTTGACCCGATTCCTCTCTCCTACTTCTACTTCCCAGCAAAGGCTAGAGGTGAAGCAGGGGCATCCAGAACACAGGACATGTGGGTGAATATTTTGGGGTAATCAAATATGACAGATTTTCCCACACTAGACATTCTTTAGGTCACAAGGAGGGAGTTGGCAATGACAACATTGAGTGTCTCATCTCTAAGAACGCTGGAGTTGATCACATATATTCAGACCTCTCTCTGGATGAGTACTGGGCCATTTGATGAGAAATATCAACTTCCTGAATCTGTCTACATTAGCCTCTTGATTACTGAGTAAGAAATCCCTGCCCTTTCTGTTATCACATCTACTTCATGATGCAACTTAGAGGAAAATTGTACTGGCATGGCAGCATATGTCTGTTTGAGAAATAATTGAGACAAATAGGACATGTCACTTTAATTTCAAAACTCTGCCGCACTTTGTGAAGTTCAGATGACGTTGCTTAATCATCTCTGCCATCTTCATCAAAACAAAACAACACAAAAAAATACAAGCTCAAATAAATCTTCAGTGGTTATATGAGAAGCACAAGTAAATCTGTTTTTAAAACATATGAGATCGGTTGATCTCTGCTCAGAGGCAGTCATTCTCTCTTTCAGCTATTAAAATCTCTTGCGTGGGAAAAAAATAAAATAAAATAAAATATGTGACAATCACTGGGAAGGGTTTATGCATTTAGCTTCCTCAGTCTGTAATGTTAAGGAGGTATAACCGATTTTGCACTTACAAAGTCTTGATAAGAAGTGTTTGTACTGAGAGTAGAAAAGATGTTTGCAAAATCTACTTGTGATTTCTGAAAACTGCATTTATTTTTTTCACAAGAACTCAGCAATTAGTCTTATCAAGGGCCACATCTGAAGAAGAAAAATTCTAAGTTTCATTTATAATAAAATGTGTGACTAAATAAGTAAACAGTTTTTGTAATTGTAAAGACTTTCAAAACTGCTTGTAATAGCTGGCTTTCCAGGCCTCTGGCCCATTTTTTTAAAATTTTTTATTAAGGTATTATTCATAAACACTCTTATGAGGTTTCACATGAAAAAACAATGTGGTTACTACTTTTACCCATATTTTCAAGTCCTCACCCATACCCCAGTGCAGTCACTGTCCATCAGTGTAGTAAGATGCCACAGATTCACTGTTTGCCTTCTCTGTGCTACACTGTTTTCCCTGTGATTCCCCACACCATGTGTACTAAACATAATACCCCACAATTCCCTTCTCCCGCCCCCCCCCACCCTCCCACACTCCTCCCCTTTGGTAACCACTAGTTCCTTCTTGGAGTCTCTGAGTCTGCTACTATTTTGTTCTTTCAGTTTTGCTTCGTTGTTATACTCCACAAATAAGGGAAATCATTTGGCACTTGTCTTTCGCCACCTGGCTTGTTTCACTGAGCATAATACCCTCCAGCTCCATTCATGTTGTTGCAAATGGCAGAATTTGTTTCCTTCTTATGGCTGAATAGTATTCCATTGTGTATATGTACCACCTCTTCTTTATCCATTCATCTACTGATGGACACTTAGGTTGCTTCCATTTCTTGGCTATTGTAAATAGTGCTGCAATAAACATAGGGGTGCATATGTCTTTTTGAATCTGAGAAGTTGTATTCTTTGGGTAAATTCTAAGCAGTGGGAATCACGGGTCAAATAGTATTTGTATTTTTAGTTTTTTGAGGAACCTCTATATTGCTTTCCACAATGGTTGAACTAGCTTACATTCTCACCAGCAGTGTAGGAGGGTTACCCTTTCTCCACATCCTCGCCAGTAATTGTTGTTCTTAGTCTTTTGGATAGTGGCCATCCTTACTGGTGTGAGGTGATATCTCATTGTGGTTTTAATTTGCATTTTCTTGATGATTAGTGATGTGGAGAATCTTTTCATGTGTCTGTTAGCCATCTGAATTTCTTCTTTGGAGACTGTCTTTTCATATCCTCTGCCCATTTTTTAATCAGCTTATTTGCTTTTTTGATATTTGGATGTTAACCCCTTATCGGATATGTCATTTATGAATATATTCTCATACTGTAGGATGCCTTTTTGTTCTGTTGATAGTGTTCTTTGCTGTACAGAAACTTTTTAGTTTGATATAGTCCCATGAGCTCATTTTTGCTTTTGTTTCCCTTGCGAAGAGATGTGTTAAGGAAGAAGTTGCTCATGCTTATATTCAGAATATTATTGCCTATGTTGTCTTCTAAGAGTTTTATGGTTTCATGACTTACATTCAGATCCTTGATCCATTTAGAGTTTACTTTTGTGTATGGGATAAACAATAATCCAGTTTCATTCTCGTGCATGCAACTGTCCAGTTTTGCCAACACCAGCTGTTGAAGAGGCTATCATTTCCCCATTGTGTATCCATGGCTCCTTTAGCATATATTAATTGACCATATATGGTAGGGTTTATATCAGGGCTCTCTAGTCTGTTCCATTGGTCTATAGGTCTGTTCTTGTGCCACTCCCAAATTGTTTTGAGGACTGTGGCTTCGTAGTAAAGCTTGAAGTTGGGGAGCATAATCCCCCCACCTTTATTTTTCCTTCTCAGGATTGCTTTGGCTATTCGGGGTCTTTTGTGGTTCCATATGAATTTTAGAATGATTTTCTCTAGTTCGTTGAAAAATGCTGTTGGTATTTTGATAGGAATTGCATTGAATCTGTAGATTGCTTTAGGCAGAATGGCCATTTTGACAATATTAATTCCTCCTATCCATGGGCACAGGATATGTTTCCATTCATTGATATCTTCTTTAATATCTCTCATGAGTGTCTTGTAGTTTTCATAGTATAGGTCTTTCACTTCCTTGGCTAGGTTTATTGCTAGGTATTTTATACTTTTTGATGCAACTGTGAATGGAATTGTTTTCCTGATTTCTCTCACTGCTAGGTCATTGTTAGTGTATAGGAATGCCACAGATTTCTGTGTATTAATTTTGTATCCCACAAATTTGGTGAATTTGGATATTAGATCTAGTAGTTTTGGAGTAGATTCTTTAGGGTTTTTAAGTATAATATCATGTCATCTGCAAACAGGGACAGTTTAACTGCATCCCTGCTAATCTGGATGCCTTTTATTTCTTTGTGTTGTCTGATTGCCGTGGCTAGGACTTCCAGTATTATGTTGAATAGAAGTGGGGAGAGTGGGCATCCTTGTCTTGTTCCTGATCTTAAAGGAAAAGCTTTCATCCTCTCTCTGTTAAGTATAATATTGGCTGTGGATTTGTTATATATGGCTTTTATTATGTTGAGGTACTTGCCCTCTATAACCATTTTGTTGAGAGTTTTTATCATGAATGGATGTTGAATTTTGTCAAATGATTTTTCAGCATCTATGGAGATGATCATGTGGTTTTGGTCCTTCTTTTTGTTGATGTTATGGATGATGTTGATGGATTTTCGAATGTTGAACCATCCTTGCATCCCTGGAATAAATCCTAATTGATCATGATGGATGATCCTTTTGATATATTTTTGAATTCGGTTTCCTAATATTTTGTTGAATATTTTTCTGTCTATGTTCATCAGGGATATTGGTCTTTAATTTTCTTTTTTTGTGGTGTCTTTGCCTGGTTTTGGCATTAGAGTGATGCTGGCCTCATAGAATGAGCTTGGAAGTATTCCCTCTTCTTCTACTCCTTGGAAAAGTTTAAGGAGGATGGGTATTAGGTCTTCACTAAATGTTTGATAAAATTCAGCTGTGAAGCCATCTGGTCCAGGCATTTTGTTCTTAGGTAAGTTTTTGATTACCAGTTCAATTTCATTGCTGGTAATTGGTCTGTTCAGATTTTCTGTTTCTTTCTGGGTCAGCCTTGGAAGGTTGTATTTTTCTTGAAAGTTGTCCACTTCTTCTAGTTTATCCAGTTTGTTAGCATATAATTTTTCATAGTATTCTCTAATAGCTCTTTATATTTCTGTGCTATCTATAGTGATTATAGTGATTTTACCTTTCTCATTTCTGATTCTGTTTATGTGAGTAGACTCTCTTTTTTTCTTGATAAGTCTGGCTAGGGGTTTATCTGTTTTGTTTATTTTCTCGAAGAACCAGCTCTTGCTTTCGATGATCCTTTCTATTGTTTTATTCTTCTGGATTTTATTTATTTATTCATGCTCTAATGTTTATTATGTCCCTCCTTCTACTGACTTTGGGTCTTATTTGTTCTTCTTTTTCTAGTTTTGTTAATTGTGAGTTTAGACTGCTCATATGGGAATGTTTTTCTTTCCTGAGGTAGACCTATATTACAATATACTTTCCTCTTAGCACGGCCTTCACTGCATCCCACAGACATTGCATGTTGAATTATTGCTGTCATTTGTCTCCATATATTACTTGATGTCTGTTTTTATTTGGTCATTGATCCATTGATTATTTTGGAGCATGTTATTAAGCCTCCATGTGTTTGTGGGATTTTTCATTTTCTTAGCACAATTCATTTCTAGTTTCATTCCTTTCTGGTCTGAGAAGTTGGTTGGTACAATTTCAAGCTTTTTGAATTTACTGAGGCTCTTTTTGTGGCATAGTATATGATCTATTTTCCATGTGCACTTGAGAAGAATGTGTATTCTGCTGCTTTTGGGTGTAGTGTTCTGTAGATGTCTGTTAGGTCCATCTGTTCTAGTGTGTTGTTGAGTGCCTCTGTCTCCTTACTTATTTTCTGTCTGGTTGATCTGTCCTTCAGAGTGAGTGGTGTGATGAAGTGCCCTGGAATGAATGCACTGTATTCTATTTCTCCTTTTAATTTTGTTAGTATTTGTTTCACATATGTAGGTGCTCCTGTGTTGGGCGCATAGATATTTATAATGGTTATATCTTCTTGTTGGATTGACCCTTTTATCATTACATAATGTCCTTCTTTGTCTCTTGTGACTTTCTTTTGAAGTCTATTTTGTCTGATAGAAGTACTGCAACTCCTGCTTTTTTCTCCCTATTAGTTGCATGAAATATCTTTTTCCATCCCTTCACTTTTAGTCTGTGTATGTCTTTGGGTTTAAAGTGAGTCTCTTTAAGGCAACATATAGATGGGTCTTCTTTTTTTATCCATTCCATGACTCTATGTCTTTTGATTGGTGCATTCAGTCCATTTACATTTAGGGTGATTATGGAAAGGTATGTACTTATTTGCATTGCAGGCTTCAGATTCGTAGTTACCAAAGGTTCAAGGTTAATTTCCTTACTATCTAAGAGTCTAACATAACTAACTTAATATGTTATTACAAACACTATCTAAAGGTTCTTTTTTGTTTTTTGTCTTTTTTCCTCCTCCTTTTTCTTCCTCCCCCATTCCTTATACATTAGGTATCATATTCTGCACTGTTTGTCTATCCATTGATTGACTTTGGGGATACTTACTTAATTTTGCATTTTCTTAGTAATTAGCTATTCTACTTTCTTTACTGTGGTTTTATTACCTCTGGTGACAGCTATTAAACCATAGGAACACTTCCATCTATAGCAGTCCCTTCAAAATACACTGTAGAGATGATTTGTGGGAGGTAAAATCTCTCCGCTTTTGCTTACCTGGGAATTGTTTAATCCCTCCTTCAAATTTAAATGATAATCTTGCCAGATAAAGTAATCTTGGTTCAAGGCCCTTCTGCTTCATTGCATTAAATACATCATGCCACTCCCTTCTGGCCTGTAAGCTTTCTGCTGAGAAGTCTGATGATAGCCTGATTGGCTTTCCTTTGTATGTGATCTTATTTCTCTCTCTGGCTGCTGTTAATAGTCTATCCTTATCCTTGATCTTTGTCATTTTAATTTCTATATGTCTTGATGTTGTCTTCCTTGGGTCCCTTGTGTTGGGTGATCTGTGTACCTCCATGGCCTGAGAGACTATCTCCCTCCCCAGATTGGGGAAATTTTCAGCAATCACCTCCTCAACACACTTTCTATCCCTTTTTCTCTCTCTTCTTCTGGTATGCGAATATTGTTCCGTTTGGATTGGTCACACAGTTCTCTCTATATTCTTTCATTCTTAGAGATCCTTTTTTCTCTCTGTGCCTCAGCTTCTTTGTATTCCTCTTCTCTAGATTATACTTCATTTATCATCTCCTCCACCATATCCAATCTGCTTTTAATACCGTCCATTGTGCTCCTCAATGATTGGCTCTCTGACCGTAATTCATTCCTGAGTTCTTGAATATCTTTCTGTACCTTCATGAGCATGTTAATGATTTTCATTTTGAACTGCCTTTCAGGGAGAGTCATGAGGCCAATATCATTTAATTCTTTCTCAGGAGTTGTATTAATAATTTTACTCTGGACCAGGTTCCTTTGGCATCTCATATTTGTGTATGGCACCCTCTAGTGCCCAGAAGCTCTACTCTCTGGAGCTGCTCAGCCCCTGAAGCAATGTTGGGGATTACAGGGGAGTGGCATTGGTGCCTGGGGGAAGGAAAGAGCTGTTTCCTGCTTCCCAGCTGCTATGCCTGTCTCCACTGTCTGAACCAGTGGGTCGAGCACACAGGTATAAGCCTCTGTGCTTTGCATTTTTACTTACTATAGACAGATCTTCCCTCTTTCTGGCCTAACACTCAGGTACGGTTTCCCAGTTTGGAAGCCCAGATCTTCCCTCTGGCTGGCCAGGAGAAAGGCACAGCAGTCTTCCTGTCACAGAAAGGGTTTTCGGAGCTGTGTAGGCCTCCAGGGAGATGGAGCACCTGAAGATCGTTTAAGCTCCCAATCTGCTAGGCAGAGTGCACCCAGACAATTTTGTCTATCTGTCCTTTCTCCTGAGCAATAAGCTCTGTGCAATCCTTGCCCCTCTACCAGTCCTCTTGCTAAGGGCTTCTTTGTTAGGAAGTCTCTCAGACTGCCCACCTTTCTTTTGTCCCAGAGCAGCTGAATATGGATCCCTGCTTTCCAGAAGCAGTTGGAATCTTAATCCCTCCAGGAATTGTGCCTGTCTTAGCTTTCCGACCCCCTAATTATGAGAGTATCATGCAAGCACCATGAAATGTAGGTTTGTGCTCCCAGAGTAGATCTCCAGAGTTAGGTATTCAGCAGTCCCAGATTTCTCTCTCCCTGCTCCATTCCTCTTCCTACTGTCAGTGAGCTACGGTGGCAGAAGGGCTTGGATCCCACAGGACCACAGCTTTAGTACATTACCCTTTTCCATGAGGTCTGCTCTTGTCTCCAGGTGTATGTAGTTTGTTACAGTCCTCTTTCCTGTTGCTCTTTCAAGAGTAGTTTGTATTAGTTATATTTTCATATTATATGCTGTTTTAGGACGAAGCCTCTGTCTCACCTCTGACACCACCATCTTTAATCCAAATCTGCCTCTGGTCCATTTTAATCAAGGAAAAGAATGATCTCAGTTCCATTCTTTTGGTTCATCATCTTGATTAAATCATTGTTGACATGCACAGGGGCAAGACACACCTTTAAATGATCTTTATAGATTAATTCAAAACGCTTCTCAAGATGTCCAGAGTATCTGGGCCTGAGCTAATTCATAAGTCAAAGGCTGCCTTCTCCTCTGCCTTCATTTCTGGACCCTCCACTCAAGCCAAGTTGATAAAAATCAACATCTTTTATGATAAACTTGAAGCCCTGTTATGCTTACTAGCCTATTTCAGGATGCCCTGTACTGTCTGCCAGGGTGTTTCCTCCTTTGACTCCAAATTATATTCAGCATCAGCATCTTTTTCTCAAAGAAACTATTACCAGCTTCCTGCTTCCCTTCCTACCCCTCATTAAGGTCTCCTGGATTCACCTGAGATCATAATCAATGTCTTTTCATAAATATGGCATTTCAGCCTTTTCTAAGGGTATTATAAAAACACCATTTTTATTACACTCAGTAACTCATGCTTGAAAAATAAAATTATTTGTTACTTGAAAGGTGCAGAGCTTAAGGTCAGTCTGTTTTTACTGATATTTTGTAGTAATTAAACATTCTAGGAGTTTTTTGATGGCAGTCATGGTGTCGGGCATTTTAGAGTGAGAGGTGCTAATGAGTTCCTGGAAAAACTAAAAGGAAGTGTTACATTTATAGTTCTGATTGAGAACTGCTTTCACAAAATTGACTGATAAAATTTATAATAACAGTACAAGGAGTCCTCATTATCTGAGTCCTGGGAAAAGACCATTAAAAATGTAAATCTCCTTAAACATTCTCAAGAAAAAAAAGCAAGGTATGAAACAATGTATATACTAAGTTAACATTTAAGTTAAAAAATATATGTAAATAGTGTATAGTATATATAGCTCTGGAAGAATTCCCCAGCAATTGGTAACAGGAGTTGTGTGGGAGAATGAAGCCAACTGGGACAAGAGTGCCATAAGAGAGTTACACTATTTTCCAGGACCCAGGTGCTCTGTGCAGGTTTTGAAGTGGTATAGTGGTTGGGGTGGGTGTTGGTAATAGGGCCCTGCTTGCACCATTAAAAAAAAAGACTGAGAAAAATTGCCTGCTTGGTTTCAGTTGGAACGCTTGATACAGAAAACCCAGGGACTCTGAAATGTAAGCAAATAAATCTTGGACCAGCTCAGGATAACTGGGGCTACTTAAACTGAAACTCTCATAGCCTGAGTCAGAAGGGAGAATTGTGAATATCTATTGAATATTTGATATTAAGGAATCATTAATTTTTTATGTTTGATAACGGTATCATAATTACATTTTCTTAAGTTCTTTTCATTTAGAGATATTACTGAGCTTTTACAGAAGAACTGATACATGAGATTTTCTCTTAAATAATCCAATGAGATGGATAGGACATTTGTTGTTAATTGTTGAAACAAAGTGAGGATTTATTATATTATTATCTTTTTTTTGTATATGTGTAGAATTTTCATTAAAAATAAAGCTGAGTCACACTTCGCATACTATATTTCAGTGTTTGAAGCTGCTCATAGAAAGGAAGAAGAAAAAAGCTGAGGGTAGAGTGGGAGCATACAAGATCCCAGAAGCTACTGTCCAAGGTTCTGGTGGCAGGGAGAATAAACGTTTGCAGCTGCACTTTGGGTCTCTGGAAGAGAGTGCAGAGAAAGGAGTCCTCTAGAGAACACCCAAGAATAAAACTCCATGTCAACATGAGTTAGGAATAAGTTTAACTGCAAGGAGAACATGAAAAATAATACCAGCTTAAAACAGAAAGCTGTTCATTTCTACAGCACATCAGTGCCGGCAGAGGTGCATGTTCCCTAGCCAGCAGAGCAGTGCTGTCGTGAGGGGCCCCTACAGCCCTCATGGTTCCCGCCTCTCTCAGCCCCTGCTGTGGCTCCTTATCCTTATGGGCCAAGATAGTAGCACTCACACTGGAAGTAGTAAGGTGAAGAAAGAGAACAGAAAGTGAGCAAAGAGAGTCAGCTGTCTTTTAAGGGAAGGTTTTTAGAAGCTTGCCAGGATGAAGTTGAAAACCAAGCTGCATACAGCACCTATAAACACATTTTAGTGCCACAACAGAATCCGCCGCCTATGAAAAACAAAAGCAAGCACCCATCAGACTCTGAGAAGGACTTACAGGCCATCCAAGACAGTAGTCTTTTTTTTTTTTTTTTGCTATTATTAATGTACAATTACATGAGCAATATTATGGTTACTAGATTCCCCCTATTATCAAGTCTCCACCACATACCGCCTTACAGTCACTGTCCATCAGCATAGCTATAGAATCACTACTTGTCCTCTCTATATTATACTGCCTTCCCCGTATTACCCCTCTGCTACATTATGTATGCTACTCTTAATATCCCTTTAACCCCCTTATCCCTCCCTTGCCACCCATCTTCCCCAAACCCTTTCCTTTGGTAACTGTTAGTCCATTATTGGGTTCTGTGAATCTGCTGATGTTTTGTTCCTTCAGTTTTTTTCTTTGTTCTTATACTCCACAGATGAGTGAAATCATTTGATACTTGTCTTTTTCCACCTGGCTTATTTCACTGGACATAATACCCTCTAGCTCTATCCATGTTGTTGCAAATGGTAGGATTTGTTTTCTTCTTATGGCTGAATAATATTCCACTGTGTATATGTACCACATGTTCTTCATCCATTCATCTACTGATGGACACTTAGTTTGCTTCCATTTCTGGGCTATTGTAAATGGTGCTGCAATAAACATAGGGGTGCATATGTCTTTTTCAAACTGGACTGCTGCATTCTTAGGGTAAATTCCTAGGAGTGGAATTCCTGGGTCAAGTGGAATTTCTATTTTGAGTTTTATGAGGAACCTCCATACTGCTTTCCACAATGGTTGAACTAATTTACATTCTCACCAGCAGTGTAGGAAGGTTCCCATTTCTCCACATCCTCACCAATATTTCTTGTTTGTGTTTTGGATGGTGACCATTATAACTGGTGTGAGGTGATATCTCATTGTGATTTTAATTTCCATTTCTCTGATGATTAGCGATGTGGAGAATCTTTTCATGTGCCTGTTGGCCATCTGAATTTCTTCTTTGGAGAAGTGTATGTTCAGTTCCTCTGCCCATTTTTTAATTGGCTTATTTGCTATTTGTTTGTTGAGGTGTGTAAGCTCTTTATATAATTTGGATGTCAACCCCTTATCAGATATGTCATTTATGAATATATTCTCCCATACTGTAGGATGTCTCATTGTTCTATTGATGGTGTCCTTTGCAGTACCGAAGCTTTTTAGTTTGATATAGTCCCACTTGTTCTTTTTTGCTTTTGTTTCCCTTGCCCGGGTATGAAGAAGTTGCTCATGTTTATGTCCAAGAGAGTTTTGCCTATGTTTTCCTTTAAGAGATTTATGGTTTCATGACTTACATTCAGGTCTTTGACCCATTTTGACTTTATTTTTGTGTATGGGGTTAGACAATAATCAACTTCCATTCTCTTACATGCAGCTGTACAGTTTTACCAACAACAGCTATTGAGGACGCTGTTATTTCTCCATTGTATATTCATGGCTCTTTTTTTGTATATTAATTGACATATATGCTTGGGTTTATATCTGGACTCTCTAGTCTGTTCCATTGGTCCATGGGTCTGTTCTTGTGCCGGTACCAAATGCTTTTGATTACTGTGGCTTTGTAGTAGAGCTTGAAGTCAGGGAGTGTAACTCCCACCACTTTATTCTTCCTTCTCAGGATTGCTTTGGCTGTTCAGGGTATTTTGTGATTCCATATGAATTTTAGAACGATTTTCTTTACTTCATTGAAGAATGCGGTTGGTATTTTGATAGGGATTGCACTGAATCTGTAGATTGCTTTAGGCAGGATTGCCATTTTGACAATATTAATTCTTCCTGTCCATGAGCATGTGATGGGTTTCCATTTATTGCTATCTTCTTTAATTTCTCTCATAAGTGTCTTATAGTTTTCAGTGTATGTCTTTCACTTTCTTGGTTAGGTTTATTCCTAGGTATTTTATTCTTTCGGATGGAACTGTGAATGGAATTGTTTTCCTGATTTCTCTTTCTGCTAGTTCACCATTAGTGTATAGAAATGAAACAGATTTCTGTGTATTAATTTTGTTTCTCACAACTTTACTAAATTCAGATATTAGATCTAGTAGTTTTGGAGTGGATTCTTCAGAATTTTTTATGTACAATATCATGTCATCTACAAACAGTGACAGTTTGACTTCTTCATTACAAATCTGGATGCCTTTTATTCCTTTGTGTTGTCTGATTGCTGTGGCTAGGACCTCCAGTACTATGTTGAATAAAAGCCTAAAGTTTTATTCTCAATTTTATTTATTTCTGCTTTAATCTGTATTATGAACCTCCTTCTACTGACTTTGGGCCTCATTTGTTCTTCCTTTTCTAGTTTCATTAATTGTGAGTTTATACTGTTCATTTGGGATTGTTCTTTCCTGAGGTAGGCCTTTGTATTGCAATATATTTCCCTCTTAGCACAGCCTTCGCTGTGTCCCATAGATTTTGTGGTGTTGTATTATTGTTGCATTTGTCTCCATATATTGCTTGATCTGTTTTTTTGGACATGGATCCATTGATCATTTAAAAGCATGTTATTAAGCCTCCATGTGTTTGTAGACTTTTTCATTTTCTTTGAGTAATTTATTTCTAGTTTCATAGTTTTGTGATATTTGGAGTCGGTTGGTACAATTTCAATCTTTTTGAATTTACTGAGGTTCTTTTTGTGGCCTAGTACATGATCTATTTTTGAAAATGTTCCATGTGCACTTGAGAAGAATGTGTTCCTTGTTGCTTTTGGATGGAGTGTTCTGTAGATGTCTGTTAAGTCCATCTGTTCTAATGCATTGTTCAGTACCTCTTTCTCCTTACTTATTTTCTGTCTGGTTGATCTGTCCTTCAGAGTGAGTGGTGTGTTGAAGTCTCTTAAAATGAATGCATTGCATTCTATTTTCCCCTTTGATTCTGTTAGTATTCGTTTCACATATGTATGTGATCCTGTGTTGGGTGCATAGATATTTATAATAGTTATATCCTCTTGTTGGACTGACTCCTTTATCATTATGTAATGTCCTTCTTTGTCTCTTGTTATTTTCTTGGTTTTGAAGTCTATTTTGTCTGATATAGGTACTGAAACTCCTGCATTTTCTCCCTATTAGTTGCATAAAATATCTTTTTCCATCCCTTTACTTTCAGTCTGTTTATGTCTTTGGGTTTGAAGTGAGTCTCTTGTAGGCAGCATATAGATGGGTCTTGTTTTTTTTTTCCATTCAGTGACTCTATGTCTTGATTGGTGCATTCAGATCATTTACATTTAGGGTGATTATCAATAGGTATGCACTTATTGCCATTGAAGGCTTTAGATTTGTGGCTCCCAAAGGTTCAAGGGTAATTCCCTTACTATGTGTCTAATTTAACTCACCTCATATGCTTTACAAACACAACCTAAAGATTCATTTTTTCCGTTTCCTCCTTTTTCTTCCTTCTCCGTTCTTTGGATGTTATGAATTATATTCTGTTCACTTTTCTATCCCTTGGGTTACATCTTTTTAGTATTAGTAATATTTCCATCTATAGGAGTCCCTCCATTATGCACTGTAGAGATGGTTTGTGGGAGGTAAATTCTCTCAGCTTTTACTTATGTGAAAATTGTTTAATTCCTCCTTCAAATTAAAATGATAACCTTGCCAGGTAGAGTATTTTTGGTTCAAGGCCCTTCTGCTTCATTGCATTAAATATATCATGCCACTCGATTCTGGCCTGTAAGGTTTCTGTAGAGAAATCTGATGATGCCCTGATGGATTTTCTTTGTATGTGTTCTTTTTTCTCTCTCTAGCTGCTTTTAAAAGTCTGTCTTTATGGGAGTTCTGGGAAGATGGCAGCGTGAGCAGGGCTGCAGAAATATCCTCCCAAAGCATATATATTTGTGAAAATACAACTATTCCTAAAGAGATACCAGAAGATACAGGACAGCACCCAGCCTGCATCTACATCTGAGAGGACTCAGCACCCTATGAGGTAGGTAAGATATGGAGCTGTGTCTCGGCGGGACCCGAGCTCTCCCCCACCCCAGTGCACTGGCAGGAGGAGAGGATTCAGACTCAGGAGGGAGTGAAAGTACAGGCCTGTGAAATAATCTGCCCTGGTGATCTGTGCTGGGAGCACTGACACACATCATGCAGTGTATCGGAAATTGGAGAGACAGAGGGTGCAGGATCTTAGCCAGGGAATGCACCGGGTCCTCCCAGCTAGCTCCCCAGGACAAAGGAAAAGCACATGCTTTTTTTAGCGGTCTTAAATAGATAGAGGTCCAATGGAGGAGCAGGATCATCCCAGCACACTCAGCCCAGCAGGCTGGGAGTGCTGGAGAATTTCGGACCCTTGGCTCGTGACTGGGAAAAAGCAGCCGCACTTAGACTTCCCACAGTGATCAGCAGCCATACTTTCATTCCCGACCTGGCCAGAGCTACAAAGGGCCCTGCGGAGCAACGTGGCCGCGGCTGTGGAATAGTGGAGCAACAGCGCCACCTACAGCATCTTCACAGAATCTATCCCAGCGGGCATCTTTGTTTTCTGTTTTTTGTGGGGTTTTTTGGTGTTTTTTTATTCTCCTTTCTTTTCTTTCTTTTTTTTTCCCTTTTCTTTCTTTTTTTTTTAAAGTCATAAAGAGTCCAGCTGACATATATGGCACCTACCAGTGACCACTTCTATCACCATGAAAAGACAGATGAATATAGCACAAACAAAGTTTATCCAGACCCAGACACCAGAGAGGGAGTCTGAAGGGATAGAAATGCACAATCCTCCTGAAAAATAATTCAGAATAAAAGTCATAACCATACTGATGGATCTACAGAGAAATATGCAAGAGCTAAGGAGGAAGTGAGGAAAGACAATGCAGAAATGAGAAAAGCGATCAATGGGCTTAGTAGCACACTGCACGAGATGCAAGAGACTGTTAATGGAATAGAAATCAGAGAACAGGAATACAGAGAAGCTGAGGCAGAGAGAGATAAAAGGATCTCTAGGAATGAAAATATTAACAGAACTGTGTGAGCAATCCAAACAGAACAATATTCACATTATAGGAGTATCAGAGGATGAAGAGAGAGAAAAAGGGATAGAAAGTGTCTTTGAAGAAATAATTACTGAATATGTCCCCATGCTGGGGAAAGAAATAGTCTCGCAGTCCACGGAAGCCCACAGATCTCCTGACACAAGGGACCCAAGGAAGACAACACCAAGACACATAATTATTAAAATGGCAAAGGTCAAATATAAGGACAGAGTATTAAAGGCAGCTAGAGAGAGAAAAAAGATCACCTACAAAGGAAAACCCATCAGACTATCATCAGACTTCTCAACAGAAACCTTACAGGCTAGAAGAAAATGGCATGATATATTTAACGTAATGAAACAGAAGGGCCTCGAACCAAGAATATTGTATCCAGCGCGATTATCATTTAAATATGATGGAGTGATCAAATAATTTCCATACAAGCAAAAGATGAGAGAGTTTGCCTCCCATAAACCACCTCTACAGGATATCTTAAACAGACTGCTCTAGAGGGAAGCACTCCTAACGCTAAAAAGATGCCACCATAGAAAATAAAATCATAGCAAAGAAAGCAGACCATCCAAATACTAACTAAAGGCAAAGAATAAAACATCTAGTATATAAAGAATGGAGGAGGAAGAATAAGAAGGGAGAGAAATAAAGAAACATCAGACTGTGTTTACAATAACTTAACAAGAAATTTAAGTTAGATTGTCAGAGAGTAAAGAAGCAACCCTTTAACCTTTGGTAACCATGAATCTAAAGCCAGCAATGGCAATAAGTGCATATCTATAGATAATCAACCTAAATGTAAATAGACTGAATGCAATAATCAAAAGACACAGAGTTACTGAATGGACAAAAAAGCAAGACCCATCTATGTGCTGCTTACAAGAGACTCACTTTAAACCCAAAGATATACACAGACTAAAAGTGAAGGGATGGAAAAAAATATTTCATGCAAATAACAAGGAGAATAAAGCAGATGTTGCAGTATTTGTATCAGACAAAATAGACTTCTAAACCAAGAAAGCAGCAAGAGGTAAAGAAGGACATTACATAATGATAAAGGGGTCAGTCCAACAAGAAGATATAACCATTATAAATATATATGCACCCAACATAGGAGCCCTGGCATATGTGAAACAAATACTAACAGATTTAAAGGAGGAAATAGAAAGCAATGCATTCATTTTAGGAGACTTCAACACACCACTCACTCACTCTAAAGGATAGATCAACCAAACAGAAAATAAGTAAAGACACAGAGGCACTGAAAAACACACTAGAACAGATGGACCTAACAGACATCTACAGAACACTACACCCAAAAGCAACAGATTACACATTCTTCTCAAGTGCACATGGAACAATTTCCAGAATAGACCACATACTAGGCCACAAAAAGAACCTCAGTAAATTCAAAAATATTGAAGTTCTACCAACCAACTTCTCAGATCACAAAAATATAAAACTAGAGAAAAATTTTAGAAAGAAAACCAAAAGGCTCACAAATACATGGAGACATAACAACATTCTCCTAATTAATCAATGGGTTAACGACCAAATCAAAACAGATATCAAAGAATATATGGAGACTAATATCAACAACCACACAAAGCCACAACTGTGGGAGACAACAAAGGCAGTTCTAAGAGGAAAGTATATTACAATCCAGGCCTATTTAAAGAAGAAAGAACATTCCCAAATAAATAGTCTAAAGACACAATTACTGAAATTGGAAAAATAAGAACAAATGAGGCCCAAAGTCACCAGGAGGAGGGACATAATAAAGATCAGAGAAGAAATAAATAAACTTGAGAAGAATAAAACAATAGAAAAAAATCAATGAAACTAAGATCTGGTTCTTTGAAAAAAATAAACTAAATAGATAAACCCCTAGCCAGACTCATTAAGATAAAAAGAGAATCTACACACATAAACAGAATCAGAAATGAGAAAGGAAAAATCACGAAGGACCCCACGGAAATACAAATAATTTTAAAAGAATACTGTGAATATCTATATGCTAACAAGCTGGAACACCTAGAAGAAATGGACAACTTCTTACAAAAATACAACCTTCCAACTCCGACCAAACAAGAAACAGAAAAACTAAACAGACCATTCACCAGCAACGAAATTGAATTGGTAATCAAAAACCCCAGTAAGAACAAAACCCCAGACCAGAAGCATTCACCTCTGAATTCTACCAGACATATAGAGAAGAAATAACACCCATTCTTCTTAGTTTTCCAAAAAATAGAAGAGGAGGGAATACTTCCAAATTCTCTCTATGAAACCAGCATCACTCTAATACCAAAACTGGGCAAAGACCTCACCAAAAAAGAAAATTACAGACCAATATCCCTGAGGAACATAGATGCAAAAATACTCAACAAAATATTAGCAAACCAAATTCAAAAATACATCAAGAGGATCATACACCATGATCAAGTGGGATTCATCCCAGGATGCAAGGATGGTACAACATTCGAAAATCCATCAACATCATCCACCACATCAACAAAAAGAAGGACAAAAACCTTATGATCATCTCCATAGATGCTGAAAAAGCATTTGACAAAATTCAGCATCCATTCATGATTAAACCTCTCAATAAAATGGGTATAGAGGGCAAGTACCTCAACATCATAAAGGCCATATATGACAAACCCACAGCTAACATCATGCTTAACAGCGAGAAGCTGGAAGCTTTTCATCCAAGATCTGGAACAAGACAGGGGTGCTCACTCTCTCCACTGTTATTCAACATAGTACTGGAGGTCCTAGCCACGGCAATCAGACAAAACAAAGACATACAAGGCATACAGATTGGTAAAGAAGAAGTCAAACTTTCACTATTTGCAGATGACATGATATTGTACATAAAAAGCCCTAAAGACTTCACTCCCAAACTACTAGAACTAATATGTGAATTCAGCAAAGTTGCAGGATACAAAATTAACACACAGAAATCTGATGCCTTCCTATACACTAACGATAAACTAACAGAAAAAGAAAACAGAAAAACAATTCCATTCACAATTGCATCAAAAAAAATAAAATAAATATCTGGAGAGCGGTTGGGACAGAAGGAGCAAGAGTCCAGGACAGGACTGATTGTATTTTGTGCCTAGTCTCCATCTAAGGCCTGAACCAGACTCTGAAAGAAACCTTGAAAAGTTTCCTAAATTCCAGGAACAAGTATCTCAGGAATGCAGGGAGGTCTTATCTCAAGGCCAGCCACCTGGACCAGATGCCCCCAGGCGTATGTGACTTAAGTACTGGATTAATGTCCAATTGGATTGATCTGTGAGCAATACTTAAGTGATTGGACTGAGGTCCTTGAGAAGGGTGTGTGAATCTAATCTGTAGGCAATTCATGTGTATAAGCCATGTCAGAATAAAGCTTCTTTGCATTCTGCACCAGACAGGTTGCCCTCCTGTCGTCTTGTATATACAGCCTGACACCCCCACTCAGGAGCTGTTCGACTCCTGCCGGCAGGCCCCAGCAGAAACTGGCACCCATACAGGGACCTGAATACGGGGGAGCAACTTCAGGGAGCCACCAAGAGAGAAGGCACAGCGCTGCAGATCTGAAGCACTTCTGCCATAGCACACAGGCAAGAAAGTGCGGGGACGGTGGTAAAGACAAGAGTTGAAGAAAAGGACCAACAGTCCGTGAGTATAATAAACGGTATAATAACCCTGGGGAACAGATACTGCCATTCTCTTTTACTTTCCTTATAAAAAAAAAGGGGGGGCCGTCTGTGGCTCACAACATCGGGCGCTCGTCAGCCACTGAAACGGGACTAGCCTGGCTGCTGTCCTCAAGTCTCGAGCGACAGGTTCCCCTGCGTCTCCCTCAGTGGATCCCCCGTCTCCCTTGGGAGCCAGGAACGTCAGCTGAATGGAGGCCAGGATTCCCTTTCAACGGCACCTCCTTGGATGCGAGGGACTGAGGACAGCCGTGGGCAACTGCGAGAGTCTAGGCTGAGGCTACACTTCAGCGGCTTCTCAAAGGCCCATGTGTCTGGATTCAGACCCCGACAGCCCGACTGGATATCCGTGAGGAGTGTCTCTTTCTCAGTCTCTGACTTCCAGCCTGCTTTTTCAGGCCGCTCTGGCCTTTGAGCCAGGCGCGGGGCGCTCCTAGCTCTTTCCTACTTTGCTAGCTAAAAATGAAAATATAAAACCACATTATCTATAAACAATAGTGTTACAACAGAGATAAGTATGGGAAACGGGAATAGCCGTTTGCTCTTTGCTTACGCTTTTGGGCTTTGGACTCTAATCAGAGATAGTTTAGGTCCTAGACATGAGAGGCAGACATTAAATTTGGCTACAGGCAAAAGTGAAACGATAAACACTGAAGCCGCTGGATCCATTCCTTCCGCACCACCCAAGACTGTATCAGAAGTGGAGGACGAGGAAGAATGGGAGAGCGATCGTGATTCTTTAACAGACCTTAAAGAACAAAGGCCCGAAAAATTAGATCTGCCAGAGGATTGCTTGTGTAAAACCTTTAGCAAGCTCATGGCTGAAGGTGCATTGAAATATCCTCCTCCAATTCCCCCTCAGTCATTTGCAGGTCTTGACCCCCCTGCACCGCCTCATACAGCCTTGGCCGTCCCACCTTTAAAACCTAGACCAGATAAAAGACAGCTGTTGCCACTACAGCAGCTTTCTCCCCTGCAAAAGGCTGTGAAACAAGCTTCAGAGAGAGGGGAAGATACTATGGGTTTCGTAGCCTGTCCGGTCTTTGAGGAAGTGGATGAGCAGGGGTTGAGGCACAGAATCCATCAGTCTTTAGTATTCAAACAACTGAAAGAGCTGAAAATGGCCTGCTCATCCTATGGAGCCCCTGCTCCGTTTACACAAGCTGTGCTCGAGGCTTTTGCGGCTGATGCTCTCCCGCCCTCTGATTGGAAAGCTATTGCTCGAGCCTGTTTAAGTGGAGGAGATTATCTATTGTGGAGACCAGAATATGCGGAGCAATGTCAAAAGACAGCTGATATTAATAGAGCTCAAAATCATCCAGTAACTTTTGAAATGCTTATGGGGGAAGGACTCTACAGTGATCTTAACGGGCAGTTAGAGTTCGATCCTGCTGCCTATGCACAAATAAATGCCGCTGCTAAGCAAGCTTGGATGAAACTGCCTTGAGGGGGGCATGATTCGAAGATTTATCTAAAATTAGACAAGGGCCAGATGAGCCTTTTCAAGATTTTTGTCTCTCGTTTGATGCAAACATCTAGCAGATTGATGGGAGATACAGATGCGGGCCTTCTCCTTGTAAAACAATTAGCCTATGAGAACGCAAATTCTGCATGCCAGGCAGCCCTTCGCCTTTTCAGAAAAAAGGGCACAATTTCAGATTATATTAGTCTCTGTTCAGACATCGGCCCAGCTTACACACACACAATGGTTAGCCATGGCCAACGCGCTTCAAGGGAAAACAGTCAAAGAAGTGCTTTCCAATGTTCATATTTCTTTAGACACCTATTCTGGGTTTATTATGGCACCAGCACAAACTGGAGAAGCCACTAAACACGTTATAGCCCATTGCTTAAAATGCTTTGGCATTACAGGAGTGCCAAAGAGATTAAAACAGACAATGGGACCGGCTATACCAAGCCATGCATTTCAGCATTTCTGCAAGCAATTTCAAATCCTTCACAAAACAGGTGTTCCTTACAATCCCCAAGGACAAGGTATTGTGGAAAGGACACACAGTACCCTGAAGCATCAGCTTCAAAAAATAAAAAAGGGGGAGTTATACCCAGAAACTCCCACAAACTATTTAAACCATGCACTTTTATTTTAAATTTTCTCATCGTAGATGCACAGAGCAGGTCTGCAGCAGATAGATTTTGGCATCCCAAAACAAAGGATTCATATGCTAGGGTGAGGTGGAAGGATCCTCTCATGGGTTAATGGAATGGCCCAGATCCAGTACTAATCTGGGGACGAGGGCATGTTTGTGTTTTTCCACAGGATGCAGAAGGATCCAGGTGACTCCCAGAAAGATTGGTCCGCCATGCTGAAGCTCATTCTCCTCTGCATTCTGCTGACCGCCACAGGAGCCAACCACACACACTGGGCATTTGCGCCAGACCCTCCGATCCTCCACCCAGTGGTTTGGGACAGCCTGGAGAACATTGTCCAGGTCAATGATACCAGGATTCTGGGCCATCCTTCCACCTCCAGGAATTTGCCTGCCCTGAGCCCTTATCAGAACTATTCAGTTGAAGGAAAAGGAATGCCGGTGTGTTTCCGTGCTGGGCCTTCTGACAATTGTGTCGATGTTATGGACAACAAAGGTAACAGCATGCTCATGCGCGTGGTGAATATGTCTTATCCTGGGATGACTAATGATTCCAAGAGTAAATCCAAATGTGACTATGACCATGGACATCCTTTTTCCCTTCAGCAAGTGCCTTATTGTGGCACAGAGAATAGGAGGGTTAATGCAAAAATCTTATGGACCCGTTGTGTAGAAAGAAACCCAAAACGGTATAATGTGTCAACAGGGCCCTATTGGGACTGGTCTACCAGCGATAACTGTTCAGATCATCAGCTAATGGCTGGAATGTGGTGGTCTAGTAATGGGCATCCTCAAACTTATATTTGGAAGCCAGCAGCTGCGTCAGGATGAAGGGTGAACATGAATGATCAAAATGAGGAATGGGGTTTTAATGATAATGCAAAAGATTTTACAGTGCTTGCTTGTGTCAATTCCTCTTCTATTAATTGGTGATGTCTATGTAAATGTGGGAAATAATTCAAAATTCAATGTTAGCTGCAATAATTGTAACTTTACTTTCTGTGTAACTTCTCTATCAGAAATTCAGACTGCAGATTTTGTAGATAATTTGGCTCATAATGTGTCTCTTGCCTGGGCCACCCAAGAATCAAGTGATTCCAAGGTGGAACATAAGCTCCAGGCTTTAGAGCATACAGTGCTTTACTTGGGTGATCAAGTTAATGTGTTGAATACTAGAAAGCTAATTCAAGAGATAATAGCTATCTAAGAGGCAAAATTAGATTTGTCACTAGAAAAATTAGCAGAAGAGCTTTTGGAAGGTTTAGGCTCCATGGTCCCCACCTGGGCCTCTACCAAAATAGCTCTTGAGCTCCTTCATTGTCTGCACTATAATGCTCTTTCTTCTACTTATATTGGTCCCTAAAGCACTACATTTGGTAGAAAAAGTGCTGAAGCAAATCTATGGAAGCCTCCGCAAGCAAAAACTTATTATTCAACGCCCCCAGCCAATTTTGGCTTAGGAGGCTGGATAGCCAGTGACAGGTAAGGCAAGAAGGGGAGTGGACCAACCTAAGACAGGGAATGGGTCATGCAACCCTCAGCCCGATGACGGGTAAGGCCATCCCTGTTCTTGACCAACCTAAGACAGGCATAGTCATCCCATGCATTCAACCATTTTAAAAAATAAAAAAGGGGGAGATGTGGAGAGCAGTTGGGACAGAAGGAGCAAGAGTACAGGAAAGGACTGATTGTGTTTTTGTGCCTAGTCTCCATTTAAGGCCTGAACCGGGCCTGACTCTGAAAGAAACCTTGAAGTTTCCTAAATTCCAGGAACAAGTATCTCAGGAATGCAAGGAGGTCTTATCTCAAGGCCAGCCGCCTGAACCAGATGCCCCCAGGCGTATGTGACTTAAGTATTGGATTAATGTCCAATTGGATTGATCTGTGGGCAATACTTAAGTGATTGGATTGAGGTACTTAAGAAGGGTGTGTGAATCTAATCTGTAGGCAATTCATGTGTATATAAGCCATGCTAGAATAAAGCTTCTTTGTATTCTGTACCAGGCAGTTTGCCCTCCTGTTATCTTGTATATACAGCCCAACGCCCGCACTCAGGAGCTGTTCGACTCCTGCCAGCAGGCCCTGGCATAAATAGGAATAAACCTAACGAAGGAAGTGAAAGACCTATACTCTAAAAACTACAAGACACTCCTAAGAGAAATTAAAGAGGACACTAACAAATGGAAATTCATTCCATGCTCTTGGCTAGGTAGAATAAATACTATCAAAATGGCTATACTACCTAAAGTAATCTACAGATTCGACGCAATCCTTATCAAAATACCAACAGCTTTCTTCAATGAACTGGAACAAATAATTCTAAAATTCATATGGAACCACAAAAGACCCCGAATAGCCAAAGCAATCCTGAGAAGGAGGAAAAAAAGCAGGGGGAATTATGTTCCATGACTTCAAGCTCTACTACAAAGCCACAATAATAAAGACAATTTGGTATTGGCACAAAACAGGCCCACAGACCAGTGGAACAGAATAGACAATCCAAACCTAAACCCGAACATATACAGTCAATTAATATTTGATAAAGGAGCCTTGGATATACAATGGGGAGATGACAGTCACTTCAGCAGCTGTTGTTGGCAAAACTGGACAGCTACATGTAAGAGAATGAAACTGGACTACTGTCTAAACCCAGTCTACACAAAAGTCAACTCAAAATGGATCAAAGACCTGAATGTAAGTCATGAAACCATAAAACTGTTAGAAAAAAATATAGGCAAAAATCTCTTGGACATAAACATGAGCAAATTATTCATGAACATATCTCCCTGGGCAAGGGAAACAAAAGCAAAAATGAACAAGTGGGACTATATGAAGCTGAAAACCTTCCATACAGCTAAGGACACCATCAGTAGAACAAAAAGACATCCTACAGAATGGGAGAATGTATTCATAAATGAGGTATTGATAAGGGGTGACATCCAAAATATATAAAGAATTCACTCACCTCAACAAACAAAAAGCAAATAATCCAACTAAGAAAAGGGCAGAGGACATGAATAAACAATTCTCTAAAGAAGAAATTCAGATGGCCAACAGGCACATGAAAAGATGCTCCACATCGCTAATCATCAGAGAAATGCAGATTAAAACCACAATGAGATATCACCTCACACCAGTGAGAATGGCCAACATCCAAAACACAAAAAACAACAAATGTTGGCGAGGATGTGGAGAAAAGGGAATCCTACACTTCTGATGGGAATGCAAATTAGTTCAACCATTGTGGAAAGCAGTATGGAAGTTCCTCAAAAAACTCAAAATAGAAATATCATTTGACCCAGGAATCCCACTCGTAGGAATTTACCCTAAGAATTCAGCAGCCCAATTTGAAAAAGACAGTTGCACCCCTACATTTATCGCAGCACTATTTACAGTAGCCAAGAAATGGAAGCAATCTAAGTGTCCATCAGTATATGAATGGATTAAGAAGATGTGGTACATATACACAATGGAATATTATTCAGCCATAAGAAGAAAACACATCCTACCATTTGCAACAACGTGGATGGAGCTACCAGGTATTATGCTCAGTGAAATAAGCCAAGTCGAAAAAGACAAGTATCAAATGATTTCACTCATATTTGGAGTATAAGAACAAAGAAGAAAACTGAAGGAACAAAACAGCAGCAGACTCACAGAACCCAAGAACGGACTAATAGTTACCAAAGGGAAAGGGACTGGGGAAGATGGGTGGGAAGGGAGTGATAAGGGGGCAAAAGGGACATTACAATTAGTAGATGTAATGTTTGGGGGGCACAGGGAGGGCTGTACAACTCAGAGAATACAAGTAGTGATTCTATGGCATCTCACTAAGCTGATGGACACTGACTGTAATGGGGTTGGTGGGCGGGACCTGATGAAGGGGCTAGTTTAATAACCATAATAGTGCTCATGTAAATGTAGATTAATGATACCAAAATAAATTATTTTCAAAAAATCTGTCTTTATCCTTGGTCTTTACCATTTTAATTATTATGTGTCTTGATGTTGTCTTCCTTGGGTCCCTTGTGGTGGGAGATCTGTACATCTCAATTGCTTGAGAGAATTTCTCCTTCCCCAGTTTGGGGAAGTTTTTAACAATTACCTCTTCAATGATGCTTTCTATCCCTTTTTCTCTCTTCTTCTTCTTCTAGTACCCCTAATATTGTTCTGTTTGGATTGGTCACACAGTTCTCTCAATATTATTTCACTCTTAGAGATTCCTTTTCCTCTATGTTCCTCAGCTTCTTTATATTCCTCTTCTCTAATTTCTATTTCATTTACCATCTCTTCTACTACATCTAATCTGCTTTTAAATCCCTCCATTGTATGTTTCATTTCAGATATGGAATTTCTTAATGATTGAATCTCTGTCTTAATTTCATTCCTGAGATCTTGAATAGTTTTCTGTACCTCCATAAGCATGTTTATTATTTTTATTTTGAACTCTCTTTCAGGAAGATTGGTGAGGCCAGTTTCATTTGGCCCTTTTTCTGGTGTTTGTGGGATTTGGGTCTGAATCATGTTCTTTTGATATTTCATATTTTTGTGTGGTGCCCTCTATTGCTGTTAAGCTCCAGTGTCTGGAGCTGCTCAGCCCCTAGAGTGAGGTTGAGGTTCTTAGGGTTGTAGAGCTTTTGCCTAGAGGGAGGAAAGATCTGTTTCCTGATTCCCATCTGCCCTGCTTGTCTTCCATATCAGAGCCAGTGGTCCAAGTACACAGGTGTAAGTCTCTGTGCTTGGCATCTCTATCTCTTGTCAGTGGGGCCTTCCTCTAGCTGGCCTGATGCCAGAGCAGTGACTGCCAGTTTGCGAGCCAGTGCTGTCAGGCCAGGAGGAAGGCTTGGCATGCTACGTATCACAGTAGAGGGCTGTGGCAGTGAGTAGGCACCAAGGGGGATCGAGTGCCTGAAGCTCCGCAAAGTTCCCAATCTTCTGGGCAGAGGGCACCCAGACAACCTTGTCCTCCTAGCCCTTCTCCCATGCAGCAAGCTCTGTGCGAACCCTGCCCCTTCAGCAGCCCTCTCACTGCTAGGAAGCCTCTCAGACCACCTGGCTTTTGCTTGTCCCAGAGTGGCTGGGTGTGGATTCTGTTCTCCACAAACATCCCAAATCTGTCTCTCAAGCATTCTGCCTGTCCCAGCTCCCCATCCTCCAGAGAACCACATGGTATAGGTTTCTGCTCACAAAGCAGATCTCCAGGGCTGGGTATTCAGCAGTCCCAGGCTTCCACCCCTCTCCCACTCAATTTCTCTTCCTCCCAGTGGTGAGCTGGGGTTGGGAAAGGACTCAGGTCCCTCCGGATTAAGGCTTTCGTACGTTACCCTGTTTCGTGAGGTCGCTCTGTTTGTGAGGTCTGTATGCAGTCTGGGGCAGCCTTCTTTCCTGTTATTGTTTTAGGGTTAATTGTATTAACTATATTTTCACACTATCTGTGCTTTTGGGAGGAGTTCTCTGTCTCACCTCTCATGCTGCCATCTTGAATCCTCCCAAGAAGCAGAAAATCTCACTATTTTTTTTCCTGGTTGCTTCCTATGAAAAAAAAAGTTGGTCCAACAAGGCTTCAACAGGAGCCTGTTCCTTTCAGTTCTAAAACTAAATATTAAGAACACAAACTTGAGTCATTATAGTGACCGATCATTTCCATATACACATTTGGGTATTATCAGGGCATCAGAATCATTGATGGTAATCTTGTGATCAGTTAAGGAGGGTGTAGAGAAAATGAAAGTTCCTGTGGTCAAGACTCTCTCCTGGGCTGGTGGGCTTGCTCACTAGACATATGTGGGTGAAGCGTTGTTATTGATTAAAGAGCTCCTCCCAGGGCTCTGGGCTGCATGGCTGCAGGAGAGCAGAGGCTGGAGTGGGGGCAGCACCGAGGACAGAGAGGCCCAGATGTAGAGACCGCTTGTTGCAGGCACACTTGCCCTCAGGCAGATGGGATTCTAGCACTTGACCTGCCACCGAGGGAATAAAGTTAGGTATAAACCCTTTCACCCCAAGAATATTCCAATGTCATTTTACAGTCTCACTGAATCAAGAGTGAACTTGCCTGGGCTGAAACACATTGGTAAGACAGGGGGCAGGCAGGATAATAGGCAAGAATGTCCACAATGCTATATGAGTTAGGTTAACTAAGACCATCCAGCCTCCCTCCTTCCTCCCTCCCTTCCCTTCAATTGTTCCAGTGTCTTTTTTGTTGTTTTTGGTTTGTTTTTAATGCAGGAGTGAAAATTTAAATGTAATTATTTTTAATTATTTAAATTAATTGGATGATTAGTTTAATGCATGAATTAAAATTTAAATGTCCATATTCTGTAGTCCTCTGGTTTCAAAGCATCCTCCCAAGGCATCCTTTGGAACTTACTACAAAGGCAAATTCTTGGGTCCCACCCCAGACCTACTGAATTCATCGGTGGGTATTCTGAACTACAACCAAGTTTTGGAACCAATGTTCTAGTCCAGTGACTAGAGCTCAACCCTGTCTGCACATTGGAATCACCTAGAAAACTTGGGAAAGTACCAGTGTCTGGGTCCCATCCCCAGAGATTCCAATTCAATTGACTTGGATGTTATCTTATGTGGGAATTTCTGAAGGTTGTCCATGTGATTGTAACCAGAAGCCAGGACTGGTAACCATTGCTCTGGCCTACTTAGGCTGTGTGGGCCTTTAAGGCCAAATAAAACCACTTAAATCAACTACATTCTAGGAGTAACAGGGGACTAGTTTCCCTCCAAAAGAGAGGTTTTGAGGGTAGTTTAAATTTCCCTCCATCCCATCTTAGCCTCCTTTTGTGACCCAGGTTGGGCTCTGACTCCATCAGCCTCAGTTGGCACACAGACAGACTCATTCTTTGCTCACCTCTCTGTGGCCTTCTCTAGGTCTCCTACTCCACCTAGCCTGTTGTGTTGGTCAGTTTATAAGTTGAGACATGTTGGGATAGGTGCTTAATGGGCTTAGACCAAGAATTCTGTGATAGGAAGAACATTGTGCATAAAAAGTATTCCTTGAAGGGAAATTGGGGGAGAGGCAGAGATAGATGTGAACAAGGGCAGCAGAAGCCAAGGAGGGATGCTATTGGGAAGCACTTCACCAAGAGATCCCAGATGGTAAGGATGAGCTGAGAGCTGGAACTCAAGGAGGGCTGCTGGAGGGGAGTAGGAGATGCAATAATAACTGAGAGTATCCTATTATGCTAATTAGGATTTAGGAGTGTAATGTATTCACATGTAACTGTTGCATTTTGAGGCATCCAGAGTTCTTTTCCCCATATTTGCTCCACCTCTACCACCAGCATCAATTAAAACACTTCTGTATACATCGATGTCCACACCACAATTTTCAAGTGTGGGATAGGGTAGCTAGGGGTGGAAAGGAGGGTTGTAATTTACCCAGATGGGGGAATGGAGGGCCACATGTTGATGCTTTCTTCTATTAATCCTATGTAATTGCAAACAATTGTTTTATAATTACACACTTGTCAATATGCAATACCTTTTCCTAAATCCTTTAAGGTGCATTTAAAACTAGGATTAAAATGTTTCCAGCATGGATCAAGATTCTCAAGATGGTGGCATGAGTAGGGTGGTGGAAATCTCCTCCCAAAACCATATATATTTTGAAAACATAGCAAATACAACTATTCCTAAAAGAGTGACCAGAAGATAGAGTATACCAGCCAGTCTACATCTACATCTTCAAGAACTCAACATTTCACGGACAAAGGTAAGAAACAAAGCCGTGACCCAGTGGGACTCGAGTACTACCCCCATCCCAGCTCACCCGAAGGAGGAAAGAATCAGAGTGGGGACGGAGTGGAAGCACAGCACTGCTAAATAACCAGCCCTAGTAATCTGCACTGGGAGCACAGACACACATTGCATGGTGTACTGGATATTTGAGGAACGGAAAAGTAAATCTGAAACTAAGACAGCAGACAGGTTCCCACAGCTGGCTGCCCTTGGACAAAAGAAAAGCAGGTGCTGTAAAAGTCTTAAAAGGACAAGAGTTTAACAGGCGGACAAAATCGTCCTGGCACACACAGCCCAGCAGGCTGGGAACTTCAGGTGCCCTAAGCCCCTGGGTGGTAATGCAGCTCCAAAGCCCCTGACAGTGATTAAGCAGCCTGCCATTCATTCCCCCCACTGGCACTGCAAGCAAATCAGCTGAACTGCCATTGCTACCGAACAGCCAGGGAGCCGCCCCACCAACAGCAACCACACAGAGGCTTCTCCCTGCGCATGGCTAACTGGCCCAGATTCAAAGGCTTGACCAGCATAGACAGGACAGTGGAGACCTGTGCAGAGTCCAGGAGGCACAAAAGGACTTTGTTCTCGTGGCGAATGTGCACTGCTCACCTGCAACCCTAGCCAGTGCCTTAGGCCATCCCAAGGGGCACCCCACCCATGGAAGCTCAGGGTATTAACCCAGAGGCTGCTCCCTGTGTGCAGTTTCCCGGGACAGGAAGAGAATGGCACAGAGTCCAAGAAACATGAAGGTGTTCCGTCCTCGCAGCAGAATACACACCACTTGCCTGCAAAACCTGCCAGGACCCTAAGCCATCCTGAGGGCCGCCCTATGCACAGCAGCTCAGGGAATTAACCCAGAGGCTGCTCCCTGTGTGTGGTTCACTGGCACAGGCAGCAGAGATGGGCAAGGTGACTGACAAACAAGAAGGGACTTTGTTCTCCCAGCTGACACACATGCCACTCACCGGTGACCACTCCTATAGTCATGAAAAGGCAGAAGAATCTTGTCCAGTCCAAAATCACTCAAAAATCAGAGAAAGGGCCTGGTAATACTGAAATCACCAATCTTCCTGGAAAAGAATTCAAAATAAAAGTCATAAGCATGCTGATGGTGCTACAGAGAAATATTCAAGACCTAAGGGATGAATTTCAGAGGGATATAACAGAAATTATTCAAACAATGGAAGGATTTAAAGCAGATTGGATGAGCTGGAAGAGAATGTTAATGGAATACAATTCAGAGAACAGGAATTCAGAGAAGCTTAGGTAGATGGATAAAAGGATCTCTAGGAATGAAAGAATATTAAGAGAAGTGTGTGACCAATCCAAACGGAACAATATTTGAATTATAGGGGTACCAGAAGAAGAGGTAGAAGAAAGGAGAGAAAGTGTCTTTGAAGAAATAATTGCTGAAAACTTCCTCAAGCTAGGGAAGGAAATAGTCTCTCAGACCATGGAAGTCCACAAATCTCCCAACACAAGGGACCCAAGGAGGACAACACCAAGACATATAATAATTAAAATGGCAAATATCAAAGACAAGGACAGAATATTAAAAGCAGCCAGAGAGAGAAAAAAGATCACCAACAAAGGAAAACCTATCAGGGTGTCATCATACTTCTCAACATAAACCTTACATGCCAGAAGGTAATGGCATAATACATTCAATGCAATGAAACAGAAGGGCCTTGAACCAAGAATACTATATCCAGCATGATTATAATTTAAATTTTAAGGAGGGATTAAATAATTCCCACGAATAAATAAAAGTTGAGAGAATTTACCTCCCAAAACCATCTCTATAGTGTATTTTAAAGAGACTGCTCTGGATGGAAGTATGCCTAAGATTAAATAGCTGTCACCAGAAAAAACAAAACCACAGCAAAGAAAGTAGACCATCCAAATACTAACTAAATGCAAAATAAGATTAGCTACCCACAAAATCAGTCAACGGAAGCACAAAGAGTACAGGATAAAACACATAACATATAAAGAGAGGAGAGGGAAAAAAAGAAGGGAGAGAAATAAAGCATCATCAGACTGTGTTTATAATAGCATAATAAGTGAGTTAAGTTAGACGGTTAGATAGTAAAGAAGCTACCCTTGGAGTTTTGGTAACCACAAATCTAAAGCCTGCAATGGCAATACATACATATCTATCGATAATCACCCCAAATGTAAATGGACTGAATGGACCAATCAAAAGACACAGAGTAATAGAATGGATAAAAAAGAAAGACCCATCTATATAATGCCTACAAAAGACTCACTTCAAACCCAAAGACAAACACAGACTAAAAGTGAAGGGATGGAAAAAGATATTTCATGCAAACAATAGGGAGAAAAAAACAGGTGTTGCAGTACTTGTATCAGGCAAAATAGACTTCAAAACAAAGAAAGTAATTTGACAAAGGAGGACATTAAGTAATGATAAAGGGGTCAGTCCAACAAGAGGATCTAACCTTTATAAGTATCTATGCACCCAACACAGGAGAACCTATGTAAAATAAATACTAACAGAATTAAAGGAGTAAATAGAATGTAATGCATTCATTTTTAGGAGATTTCAACACACCCCTCACTCCAAAGGACAGATCAACCAAACATAAAATAAGTAAGGACACAGAAGCACTGAACAACACATTAGAACATATTGATCTAACAGATATCTACAGAACTCTACACCCAAAGCAGCAGGATACATATATGTCTCAAGTGCACATGGAACATTTTCCAGAATAGACCACATACTAGGGCACAAAAACAGCCTCAGTAAATTCAAAGAGATTGAAATTGTACCAACCAACTTCTCAGATCACAAAGGTATAAAACTAGAAATAAATTGTACAAAGAAAACAAAAAAGGCTCAGAAACACACAGAGGCTTAACAACATACTCCTAAATGACCAATAGATCAATGACCAAATAAAAACAGAGATGAAGCAATATATGGAGACAAATGAAAACAACAGCACAATGCCCAAACTTCTGTGGGACACAGTGAAGGCAGTTATAAGAGGAAAGTATATAGCAATCCAGGCATATTTAAAGAAGGAAGAACAATCCCAAATGAATATGCTAAATTCACAACTATTGAAACTGGAAAAAGAACAAATGGGGCCAAAGGACAGTGGAAGGAGGGACATAATAAAGATCAGAGAACAAATAAATAAAATTGAGAAGAATAAAACAGTAGAAAATATTAATGAAACCAAGGGAAGGGTCTTTCAGAAAATAAACAGAATAAATAAACCCCTAGCCAGACTTATTAAGAGAAAAAGAGAATCTACACACATAAACAGAAATAAAAAAAGGAAAAAGCATTATGAACACCCCAGAAACATAAAGAATTATTAGAGAATACTATGAAAAAATATATGCTAACAAACTGGATAACCTAGAAGAAATGGAAAACTTTCTAGAAAAATACAACTTTCCAAGACTGACCAAGGAAGAAACAGAAAATCTAAACAGACCAATTACCAGCAAAGAAATTGAATCGGTAAGCAAAAACCTACCCAAGAACAAAACCCTGGAGCAGATGGATTCACCACTGAATTTTATCAGACATTTAGAGAAGACATAATACCGATTCCCTTAAAGTTTTCCAAAAAATAGAAGAGGAGGGACTACTCCTAAACTCATTCTATGAAGCCAGCATCACTCTAATACCAACACCAGGCAAAGACACCACAAAAAAAAAAACTACAGACCAATATACCTGATGAACATAGATGCAAAAATACTCAACAAAATATTAGCAAACCGATTTGCAACAAAATGGATGGAGCTGGAGGGTATTATGCTCAGTGAAATAAGCCAGGCCGAAAAAGACAAGTACCAAATGATCTCACTCATATGCGGAGTATAAGAACAAAGGAAAAAAAAAATGAAGGAACAAAACAGCAGCAGACTCACAGAACCCAAGAACGGACTAATAGTTACCAAAGGGAAAGGGACTGGGGAAGAAGGGCGGGAAGGGAGGGATAAGAGGGTAAAAGGGGCATTACGATTGGCAGACATAGGGTGGGGGGGCACGGGGAGGACTGTACAACTCAGAGAAGACAAGTAGTGATTCTCATCCCACTATGCTGATGGACAGTGACTGTAATGGGGTTGGTGTGGGGGACCTGATGAAGGGGGTAGTTTAATCATCAAAATATTGCTCATGTAATTGTAGGTTAATGATACTAAAATAAAATAAATTGTAAAAAAAAAAAAATACACCAAGATGATCATACACCATGATCAAGTGGGATTCATTTCAGGGTGCAAGTATGGTACAACATTCAAAAATCCATCAACATCATCCACCACATCAATGAAAAGAAGGACAAAGAACACATGATAATCTCCATAGATGCTGAAAAAGCATTCGACAAAATTCAACATCCATTCATGATAAAAACTCTCAACAAAATGGGTACAGAGGGCAAGTAACTCAACATAATAAAGGTCATGTATGACAAACCCACAGCCAATATTATACTTAACAGAGGGAAGCTGAAAGCTTTTCCCGAGATCGGGAACAAGACTAGGATGCCCACTCTACCTGCTTTTATTCAACATAGTACTGGAGGTCCTAGCCACAGCAATCAGACAACACAAAGAAATAAAAAGCATCCAGATTGGTAAGGAAGAAGTCAAACTGCCACTGTTTGCAGATGACATTATATTGTACATAAAAAACCCTAAAGAATCCACTCCAAAACTACTAAACCTAATATCTGAATTCAGCAATGTTGCAGGATACAAAATTAATATACAGAAATATGTTGCATTCCTATACACTAACAATGAACCAGCAGAAAGAGAAATCAAGAAAACAATTCCATTCACAATTGCATCCAAAAGAATAAAATAATTAGTAGTAAACCTAATGAAGGAAGTGAAAGACCCATACCCAGAAAACTGCAAGATACTCTTAAGAGAAATTAAAGAGGACACTAATAAATGGAAATTCATCCCATGCTCTTGGATAGGAAGAATTAATATTGTCAAAATCCCCATCCTACCTAAAGCAATCTAAAGATTCAATGCAATCCTTATCAAAATACAAGGAACATTCTTCAACAAACTGGAACAAGTAGTTGTAAACTTCATATAGATCCACAAAAGACCCCAAATAGCCAAAGCAATCCTGAGAAGGAAGAATAAAGCTGGGGGGATTACCCTCCCCAACTTCAAGCTCTACTACAAAGCCACAGTAATCAAGACGATTTGGTACTGGCACAAGAACAGACCCATAGACCAGTGGAACAGAATAGAGAGTCCAGATATAAACCCAAGCATATATGGTCAATTAATACAATGAAGGAGCCATGGATATACAATGGGGAAATGACAGCCTCTTCAACAACTGGTGTTGGCGAAACTGGCAGCTACATGTAAGAGAAACAAACTGGATTACTGCCTAACTCCATACACAAAAGTAAACTCGAAATGGATCAAAGACCTGAATGTAAGTCATGAAACTATAAAACTCTTAGAGGAAAACATAGGCAAAACTCTCTTGGACATAAACATGAGCAACTTTTTCATGAACATATCCCCCCAGGCAAGGGTAAAAAAGCAAAAATGAACAAGTGAGACTATATCGAACTGAAAAACTTTTGTACAGCAAAGGATACCATCCTTAGAACAAGAAGGCACCCTACAGCATGGGAGAGTATATTCATAAATGACATATCCGATAAGGCGTTGACATCCAAAATATATAAAGAACTCACGCACCTCAACAAACAAAAAGCAAATGATCCAATTAAAAAATGGGCCGAGAGAGCTGAGAGATTCATGACACATGGAAGCACCTGGATCCATCTGTACTTGCTGTCCACAGTCTTTTCAATCATAAGGGCCAAAACGTTCCCTTTTTTGAGTGAAGAAAGGAATAAAGGTTGAGTCAATGAATAAAAAAAAATATTGGCATAGGACATGAATAGACACTTCTCCAAAGAAGAAATTCAGATGGCCAGCAGGCACATGAAAAGATGCTCCACATCACTAATCATCAGAGAAATACAAATTAAAACCACAATGAGATATCACCTCACACCAGTGAGGATGGCCAACATCCAAAACACAAACAACAAATGTTGGTAAGGATGTGGAGAAAAGGGAACCCTTCTACACTGCTGGTGGGAATGTAAATTAGCTCAACCATTGTGGAAAGCAGCATGTAGGTTCCTCAAAAAACTCAAAATAGAAATACCATTTCACCCAGGAATCCCACTCCTAGGAATTTACCCTAAGAACGCAGCAGCCAAGTTTCAAAAAGACATATGCACCCCTATGTTTATCGCCGCACTATTTACAATAGCCAAGAAATGGAAGCCACCTAAGTGTCCATCAGTAGATGAATGGATAAAGAAGATGTGGTACATATACACAATGGAATATTATTCAGCCATAAGAAGAAAACAAATCCTATCATTCACAAGAACTTGGATGGAGCTAGAGGGTATTATGCTCAGTTAAATAAGCCAGGCAGAGAAAGACAGGTATCAATTGATTTCCCTCATCTGTGGAGTATAAGAACAAAGAAAAAACTGAAGGAACAAAACATCAGCCGATTCACAGAACCCAAGAATGGACTAACAGTTACCAAAGGGAAATGGACTGGTAAGGATGGGTGGGAAGTGATTAATCAGTGGGAAAAGGGAGCATTATGATTAGCACACATAATTTAGAGTGGGGGACACAGGGAAGGCAGTGTAACACAGAGAAGACAAGTAGTGATTCTATAGCATTTTACTACGCTGATGGACAGTGACTGTAATGGGGTATGTGGTGGGAATTGATAATGGGAGTAGTCTTGTAACCATAATTTTGCTCATGTAATTGTATATTAATGATACCAAAAAAAAAATGTTTCCAGTATGGTAAGGAGGATATTAAATAAATAGCCAACCTCACACTTGTTAGATAACAGGTGAATTATCTAACTTCTGTTTCTCAGTTTCCTAATCAGTAAGGAGGGATTAATCAGAACCCCACCCCTTATGATCACTGTGAGGATTAAATGAGATCGTTCATACTGATTATTTAGCTCTGGGTTTTGCTTATGAGAATGTGCTCTTTGTTGCCAGTTAGTGACATCATCTATCATTTACTCTCACTCACTGAAATTTCATGTCAAAATATCTCAGATTGGCTATTTCATTCCTTTTTTCCAGGTGGCTATCTTCAACATGAATTATATTATAGGAGTCATAACATAATGAAGGTGCTGTTTCCAATAATCTATCCAAAATCCAATCATTTATTTAACTAACAATCTAAAATTCCATTTGTGTTTTGTACAAAATAAGTTCACAATATTGTCTCTGATCATCACAGCTAATTCAACTGAGATATAATTATCTCCGCTTAAAGACTAGGAAACTGAGACCTAGAATGCTTAATAACACCCCCCAAAAGTCCCATAGTTATTTAGCTACAAAGTACACAATAGTACACAATATACTCAAGAATCAATAAAAATTTCTTAGCTACAAAGTCTATAAAATCAATTTAAAAATCTACCAAATCTTTCTACCAAAGCACACTGTCTCTTCCTCAGTCATTCTGACCTTTCTCAGGTAAACAATCTCATTCACCTCTTCAAAGTGCGAAATGCTGAATTTCTCGAAACAGATGCTCAGTGGGTCATCTATTACCTTCTCCAGGCAACTCAGGACAGAAGAATGGACACAAAGACCCCAAAGAAAAAAGACAACTGTGTATACAGATGAGGGTGTCATTTGTAACATCAAAAAACTTTATTTCTTCCATCTCAACATCTAGAAAAATTCCTACTCAGCTAAAGCCAGGGCTTGCCAGAATTCTGGTTTCTGGGATGGAGCTAGTGTAGATTGCTCCTGCCTTCATGCTGATGATCCAGAAGCCCTGCTCAGCTGAGAAACCACTCCTGCTCCTTCTGTTGACATATTCCTCGCAGACTCCCAAAGCCCACTCCTTCTCTCCCACTTCAGCCTCCCAGTAATGGCGGCCAGAGGAGAAGCACGGGGTGCCCAGGACACAGGCCCGGGAGGTGAATCTCTGGGACTCTTCCATCAGGGTTGTGACAGATCTTCCCACACTGGACATTCCTTAGGTCACCAGAGAGGATAAGGATGGAGTTGGTAGTGACGGCATCCAGGGTTACAGGGTTATGTCCGCCCAGCACATCAGGAGCCCTTCGCTCACGTGCAGGCTCAGCTCCAGCCGGGGCCTGTGGTCGTTGAGGAGAAGCGTTAGTGCCCTCATCTGCCACTCTTCCAAAGGCGGCTTTTCACTTACTTCTTGACACACAGGGCAGATCAATTTCAGGTCCTCCTGTTCTAGCATCCAACTTTCCAAGCAATTAAAGCAGAAAGTGTGTACACTGCAGAGAGAAATGGGCTTGGAGAAAAAGTCCAGACAAACTGGACAGATGACCTCTTTCTGCAGACGTTGGCCATGGTCCTTAGAGGTCACTCCTTAGCAGTGAACTGAGATGAAATGGCCCTTTATTAGCGTCTGGGAGCAATTGGGAGCCTTCAATATTAGATCTGTTCTTCAACAATCAGGATGTGTCTAAGTCCAGTATAAATATTAAACAACGTAAATCTATAGCTCATACATGAAAGTTACACTGTCATCAGAGAACCATAATAAAGGCACTATCCATTAGAAAAACTATCAAAAACTGTCCCAAATCTAGGTGATCACAGGAGAGAAATAGGACAATGGACATTGTTTTTTTGGATGGGGCAGCTCACCTTGTCTAGGGGCTTCCATGTGAAGTCTTGTCTGCTCAGACCACAGCTTCTCTCTGTGGGACTTAGTCTCTCCAACTTAGTCTTTAATAGGATTTAGAAAAGCAGTCTCTGCCCCTAATCTGTATTCCTTTGTAGATCACCTGCAGTTCAAAAAGATTTTTCACATCTACAAACAATCATAAAAATAAAATCAATCATACTCTAGTTATCAAAGAAAACTGACTCTAGGGAGCTCTCAGTATTTTAAGAAAATTACTGTATGTGAATAAAATTAACAAAAACCGCCACAAAATGAATGAGATGCCCATCACAGAATCAATTTTAAGGACAAAGCATCATTAGATGAAATGCTTTAAAGTATTCTTAGAAAACTAATCAAGTCTTGAGTGAGTGTCCAATTTCTCTAAAATAAGCATGACTGAACACAAAAGGTGTTTCCAACAAGGAAGATACCCCTCAGGTAACCCAACCTGTTTCCAAAGTATAAAGTGTCCAGTATTCCTTACAGACACCTTCTGGACCTTCCTACAAAGGTTGCCTACATTGGGTGAGCTACCTCTGACTTACTGCGCATGGCTTATTGGGACAGGCTGGGCCCCTGACCCAGATACAGCCATTTAAGGCTAGTCAGTGCCTCAGATGGTGTGACCTGAGGACTTTTCTCAAAAAAGTACATAGACCAGACAATAACTAGCAGAACTTCTTACTAAGAATTAAACCGCACATTCAATAGGGCTGGAGTAATGGAATCAGAGACAGAGGAGCCGGGTCAGCCTGACCACAGAGCAGGAAGCAACAGGCACTGCTGAGGCCGACCCAGAGAAACCTGGTCATCGGAACACTCTGGATCACAGTCTTCTCCATCCAGCAAATACTTTTTTGGAGACCTCCATGCTCCCAGGCTCAGTTAGATCCTGGGAATACAAGTATGTGTATCAGTGGGCAGGCTAATCTCACAAGGAACCTGGTGTCTTCGGAAGCTTTTCAGTTCCTGAATGGATTCCAGTTTGCTGAGGCCTGGCTGAGTGACAACAAAGATAATCTTCCTTAAATCCCTTACTCTGTCCAAACAAACCCGACACTTTTTTTAGGTACATACAATAAAGCACACAAATCCTAGTGTATACATAGCTTAATGAACTTGAGCATGTTTGTACACTTATGGACCCATCACCCAGATCAAGATATCAAACATTCTCGCTAATTTTTCCCTCTCTACCTATTCATGCATCTCCCTGCTTCCCCTCAGGCAACAATCAGTCTGTTCCAGGTGTCTGAGAGTCTGTTTCTGTTTTATTTATTTGTTCATTTGTTTTGTTTTTTAGACTCCACATGTAAGTGAAATCATATGATATTTGTTTTTCTCTACTTGACTTAATTCACTTCACATAATACCCTGTAGGTCCATCCATGTTATCCCAAATGGCAGGATGTCATTTTTTTTTTATGGCCTGGTAGTATTCCATTGCATATATGTAACACCTCTTCTTTATCTATTCATTTATCAATGGACCTTTATATTGTTCCCATATTTTGGCTATGGTAAATAATGCCATGATAAACATAGGAGTTCACATATCTCTTCAAATTTGTGATTTTGTTTTCACTGGATAAATTCCCAGAAGTGGAATTACTGAATTCTATGGTATTTCTATTTTTAGTTTTTTGAGAAACCTCCATACTGCAGAAAAACTGAGTATGGTGTTTTTGCAATCTAAAAGAGGTTGCCTAACATACCTTGGAATATATCTAAGAAAACAATTTTGCAAAAGAAAAAAGTGCTACATTTGTAAAATGTCCTTTTCCGTGTTATCTATGATCCCAAATGATCAGAACAATCTAATTACATATCAGTAATGGAATGATTCAGTTAGTTATAATACAGCTATTAAAAGTGGTAAATACATTTAAGTGAAAACCCAGAAACAATAATGTTAAAAAATAAAAAGGAATGATTTTAAAACAGATACATTATAATTGAAAATGCATAAAAATACACGTACATATAAAAAAACACTTGAAATTAATATGTAAAAATGTAAATAGTTATGTTAGAGTTGAAAGTGAACAAGTTCCTGACACAGGATAAAACTGACCCTTTCTCTCCTGAAATCCAAAGGTAAAGGCATTTGAAAGGTAAGCTGTAGCCAGAGAGAGAAATGGGATGGAGGAATAGCCTGGACAAAAGAGATTGTTTACCTTGCTATGGAGACTTTCAGATGAGGTCCTGAAGGTCTCACTTCTAAAAGGTCTGCACTTCTACCTCTACTGGCCTCATTTCTCTCTGACGGGTTTGAGCTCAGATATTCGGGCTTTTTATAGTGCCTGCAACATAGTGTCCACCCACAATCAGCATCAGCAACTGGGCGCAGAAGATAAGGTCATCTAAACCTAATCAAGTACTTAACCTACCCTTCCGTCATTGCAGATGATGGCATGAAATCACACTCAAACTGTAATAACACAGTTATCCTCTTTGAGCTAAGCTAGCAAACCTACTATTATCTGAGTAAGATTCTCTAAAATGAGAACACAACTTTAAAAAAAAATGTTTCTGGGATCAAATACAGAAAACAAATCAAATCAAATACAGAAATGTACTGTGCAAATCTAATAAAGTCTTGACTAATGTAAGCATGGGTATTAACATCTCTGATACAATGAAAAGGAAACAGGATCTAGAAAAGTTTTCATATCCTTTGACTTAGCAGTTCTACTCTTAGGGGTATTTATTAAACAAGAAAGATAGCAGTCAAGTAAGTCTATTGTTCTGCCATAATTACTAATAATACCCCCTTTACTTTCTTTTTTTTAACTTTATTTTGGCATTATTAATCTAAAATTACATGTGCAATATTATGGTGATCAAACTACCCCCTTCATCAGGTCCCCCCACCCAACACCATTACAGTCACTGTCCATCAGCGTAGTGAGATGTTATAGAATCACTACTTGTCTTGAGTTGTACAGCCCTCCCCATGCTCCCCCAACATTACGTCTGCTAATCGTAATGACCCTTTTACCCTCTTATCCTTCCCTTCCCACCCATCTTCCCCAGTCCCTTTCCCTTTGGTAACTATTAGTCCGTTCTTGGGTTCTGTGAGTCTGCTGCTGTTTTGTTCCTTCAGTTTTTTTTTCTCTGTTCTTATACTCCACATATGAGTGAAATCATTTGATAGTTGTCTTTTTCGGCTTGGCTTATTTCACTGAGCATAATACCCTCTAGCTCCATCCATGTTGTTGCAAATGGTAGGATTTGTTTTATTCTTACGGCTGAATAATATTCCATTGTGCATATGTACCACATCTTCTTTATCCATTCATCTACTGATGGACACTTGGGTTGCTTACATTTCTTGGCTATTGTAAATAGTGCTGCGATAAACATAGGGGTGCATATGTCTTTTTCAAACTTGGCTGCTTCAGTCTTAGGGTAAATTCCTAGGAGTGGGATTCCTGGGTGAAATGGTATTTCTATTTTGAGTTTTTTGAGGAACCTCCATACTGCTTTCCACAATGGTTGAACTAAACTGCATTCCCACCAGCAGTGTAGGAGGGTTCCCTTTTCTCCACATCCTTGCCAACATTTGTTGTTGTTTGTGTTTTGGATGTTGGCCATCCTCACTGGTGTGAGGTGATATCTCATTGTGGTTTTAATCTGCATTTCTCTGATGATTAGCGATGTGGAGCATCTTTTCATGTCCCTGTTGGCCATCTGAATTTCTCCTTTAGAGAAGTGTCCTTTCATGGCCTCTGCCTATTTCTTAATTGGATTATTTGCTTTTTGTTTGCTAAGGTGCGTGAGTTATTTATATATTTTGGATGTCAACCCCTTATCAGATACATCATTTATGAATATATTCTCCCATACTCTAGGATGTATTTTTGTTCTACTGATGGTGTCCTTTGCTGTACAGAAGCTTTTCAACTTGATATAGTCCCTCTTCTTCATTTTTGATTTTGTTTCCCTAGTCCAGGGAGATATGTTCATGAAGAAGTTGCTCATGTTTATGTCCAAGAGATTTTTGCCTATGTTTTTTCCTAAGAGTTTTATGGTTTCATCACTTACATTCAGGTCTTTGATCCATTTTGAGTTTACCTTTGTGTATGGGGCTAGACAGTTGTCCAGTTTCATTCTCTTGCATGTAGCTGTCCAGTTTTTCCAACACCAGCTGCTGAAGAGGCTGTCATCTCCCCATTGTATATCCAAGGCTCCTTTATCAAATATTAATTGACTGCATATGTTAGGGTTGATATTTGGATTTTCTATTCTGTTCCACTGGTCTGTGCGTCTGTTTTTGTACCAATACCAAATTGTCTTGATTACTGTGGTTTTGTAGTAGAGCTTGAAGTCAGGGAGCATAATTCCCCTTGTTTGATTCCTCCTTCTCAGAATTGCTTTGGCTATTCGGGGTCTTTTCTGATTCCATATGAATTTTACAGTTATTTGTTCCAGTTCATTGAAGAAAGCTGTTGGTAATTTGATAGAGATTGCATTGAATCTGTAGATTGCTTTAGGTAGTATAGTCATTTTGACAATATTTATTCTTCCTAGCCAAGAGCATTCGACGCATTTCCATTTGTTAGTGTCCTCTTTAATTTCTCTTAGGAGTGTCTTACAGTTTTCAGAGTACAGGTCTTTCACTTCCTTCGTCAGGTTTCTTCCTAGGTATTTTATTCTTTTTGATGCAATTGTGAATGGAATTGTTTTTCTGCTTTCTCTTTCTTTTAGTTCATCATTAGTGTATAGGAAAGCAACAGATTTCTGTATGTTAATTTTGTATCCTGCAACTTTGCTGAATTCAGGTATTAGTTCTAGTAGTTTTGGAGTGGGGTCTTTAGGGTTTTTTATGTACAGTATCATGTCATCTGTAAATAGTGACAATTGACTTCTTCTTTAGCAATCTGGATGCCTTGTATGTCTTTGTTTTGTCTGATTACCATGGCTAGGACCTCCAGTACTATGTTGAATAACAGTGGAGAGAGTGGTCACCCCTGTCTTGTTCCCGATCTTAGATGAAAAGCTTTCAGCTTCTCGCTGTTAAGTATGATGTTAGCTGTGGGTTTGTCATATATGGCCTTTATGATGTTGAGCTACTTGCCGTCTATACTCATTTTGTTGAGAGTTTTAATCATGAATGGATGCTGAATTTTATCAAATGCTTTTTCAGCATCTATGGAGATGTTCATGTAGTTTTTGTTCTTCTTTTTTTGATGTGGTGGATGATGTTCATGCATTTCCGAGTCTTGTACCATCCTTGCATCCCTGGGATGAATTCCACTAGATCATGGTGTATGATCCTCTTGATGTATTTTTAATTCTGTTTGCTAATATTTTGTTGAGTATTTTTGCATCTACGTTCATCAGGGATATTGGTCTGTAATTTTCTTTTATGGTGAGGTCTTTGTCTGATTTTGGTATTAGAGTGATGCTGGCTTCATAGGATGAGTTTGGAAGTATTACCTCCTCTTCTATTTTTTGGAAAACTTTAAGGAGAATGGGTATTATTTCTTCTCTGTATGTCTGGTAGAATTCAGATGTGAATCCATCTGGTCCCGTGGTTTTGTTATGGGTAGTTTTTTGATTACCACTTCAATTTCGTTGCTGGTGATTGTTCTGTTTAGTTTTTCTGTTTCTTGCTTGGTCAATCTCATAAGGTTGCATTTTTCTAAGAAGTTGTCCATTTCTTCTAGATTTCCCAGCTTGTTAGAATATAGATCCTCCTAATATTTTCTTATAATTCTTTGTATTTCTGTGGGGTCCGTCCTTATTTTTCCTTTCTCATATCTGATTCTGTTTATGTGTGTAGATTCTCTTTTACTCTTAATGAGTCTGGCTAGGGGTTTATCTTTTTTGTTTATTTTTTCAAAGAACCAGCTCTTGGTTTCATTGATTTTTTCTATTGTTTTACTCTTCTCATTATTATTTATTTCTTCTCTGATCTTTATTATGTCCCTCCTTCTGGTGACTTTGGGACTCCTTTGTTCTTCTTTTTCTAATTTCAGTAATTGTGTCTTTAGACTGTTCATTTGGGAATGTTCTTCCTTCTTTAAATAGGCCTGGATTGCAATATACTTTCCTCTTATAACTGCCTTTGCTGCATCCCACAGAATTTGTGGCTTTGTGTTGTTGTTGTCATTAGTCTCCATATAGTCTTTGATTTCTGTTTTGATTTGGTCGTTAACCCATTAATTAATTAGGAAAATGTTGTTAAGTCTCCATGTATTTGGGAGCATTTTTTATTTCTTTCTAAAATTTATTTCTAGTTTTATATCTTTGTGATCTTAAAAGTTGGTTGGTAGGATTTCAGTATTTTTGAATTTACTGAGGTTCTTTTGGTGGCCTAGTATGTGGTCTATTGTGGAAAATGTTCCATGTGCACTTGAGAAGAATGTGTATCCTGCTGCTTTTGGGTGCAGAGTTCTGTAGATATATGAGGTCCATCTGTTCTAGTGTGTTGTTCAGTGCTTCTGTGTCTTTACTTATTCTCTGTTTGGTTGATCTATCCTTTGGAGTGAGTGGTGTGTTGAAGTCTCCTAAAATGAGTGCATTGCGGTCTATTTCCTCCTTAATTCTGTTAGTATTTGTTTCACATATGCTGGCGCTCCTATGTTGGGTGCATATATATTTATAATGGTTATATCTTCTTGGACTGACCTCTTTATCATTATGTAATGTCCTTCTTTATCTCTTGCTACTTTCTTTTTTTTGAAGTCTATTTTGTCTGATCCAAGTTCTGCAACACCTGATTTTTTCTCTTTGTTGTTTGCATGAAATATCTTTTTCCAGCCCTTCACTTTAAGTCTGTGTATATCTTCAGGTTTGAGGTGAGTCTCTTGTAAGCAGCATATAGATGGGTCTTGCTTTTTTATCCACTCTGTTACTCTGTGTCTTTTGACTGGTGCATTCAGTCCATTATATTTAGGGTGATTATTGATAGATATTATTGCCATTGCTGGCTTTAGATTCGTGGTTACCAAAGGTTCAAGGGTTGCTTCTTTACTATCTAGGAATCTAACTTAACTTTCTTGTTAAGTTATTGTGAACTTATACCGTCTGATGTTTGTTTATCTGTCCCTTCCTATTCTTCCTCCTCCATTCTTTATATATTAGGTGTTTTATTCTTTGCCTTTAGTTAGTATTTGGATAGTCTGCTTTCTTTGCTATGATTTTATTTTCTCTGGTGACATCTTTTTAGCCTTTAGGGTGCTTCCCTCTAGAGCAGTCCGTTTAAGATATCCTATAGTGGTGGTTTATGAGAGGCAAACTCTCCCAACTTTTACTTGTCTGGAAATTGTTTAATCCCTCTGTCATATTTAAATGATAATCGTGCTGGATGCAATATTCTTGGTTTGAGGCCCTTCTGTTTCATTACGTTAAATATATTATGCCATCCTCTTCTGGCCTGTAAGGTTTCTGTTGAAAAGTCTGATGATAGTCTGATGGGTTTTCCTTTGTAGGTGATCTTTTTCTCTCTCTAGCTGCCTTTAATACTCTGTCTTTATCTTTGATTTTTGCCATTTTAATTATTATGTGCCTTGGTGTTGTCTTCCTTGGGTCCTATGTATTGGGAGATCTGTAGGCTTCTGTGGACTGCAAGACTATTTCATTCCCCAGTGTGGGAAAGTTTTCAACAATTATTTCTTCAAAGAGACTTTCTATCCCTTTTTCTCTCTTCTTCTTTCTCTGGTACTCCTATAATGCGAATATTGTTCCATTTGGATTGGTCACACAGTTCTCTTAATATTCTTTCATTCCTAGAGATCCTTTTATCTCTCTCTGTCTCAACTTCTCTGTGTTCCTGTTCTCTGTTTCTATTCCATTAACAGTCTCTTGCATCTCATCCAGTCTTCTGTTAAGCCCATTGATGGCTTGTCTGATCTCTGCATTGTCTTTCCTCACTTCCCTCCCTTCCTCCCTCAGCTCTTGCACATTTCCCTGTAGATCCGTCAGCATGGCTATGACTTTTATTCTGAATTCTTTTTCAGCAAGACTGTGCATGTCCATCCCTTCAGGCTCACTCTCTGTGGTTTTATGGTTGATTTTAGTTTGGAACATATTCCTCTGTCTTTTCATGGCTATAGAAGTGGTTGCTGGTAGGCGCAACGTATGTCAGCTGAGCTCTTTATGACTTTAAAAAGGAAAAAGAAAATTTAAAAAATGGAGAAAAAGAAAGAAAGAAAGAAAATAAAAGAGAAAAAAAGGGAAGAAAATACAAAAAAGAAAACAAAACAAACAAACAAAAAAATGCCCACCGGGAGTGGATTTTGTGGGATGCTGTAGGTGGCGCTGTTGCTCCACTATTCCAGAGTCATGGCTGTGCCGCTTTGCAGGGCCCTTTATACCTCTGGCCATGGTGGGAACGAATGGGAGGCTGTTGATCTCTGTGGGAAGTCTAAGTGCGGCCACCCTTTCCCAGTCGACAGCTAAGGGGTCCAAAACTCCCCAGGACTCCCAGCCTGCAGGGATGAGTGTGCCGAGGTGATCCGGCTCCTCTGCTGGGCTCCTGTCTCTTTAAGACTGCTGAAAAAAGTATGCGCTTTTCTTCTTTTTTTTTTTTTCCTTTCCGGAAGCTGGCTGCCAGTACCCTGGACTGTTCCCTGTTCAGATCCTGCACCCTCTGTCTCTCCAATCTCCGCTACACCGCACAATGAGTGTCAGCGCTCCCCGCGCAGATCACCGGGGCTGGTTATTTCATGGGCCTGTACTTCCACTCCCTCCTGGCTCTGAATCCTCTCCTCCCGCCGGTGCATTGGGGTGGGGGAGTGCTCTGATCTCGCTGGGTTAGGGCTCCATATCATACCCGCCTCACGGGGTGCCGAGTCCTCTCAGGTGTAGCTGCACGTTGTGCACTTTCCTGTGTATTCTGGTCTCTCTTTTAGGAATAGTTGTACTTGCTGTATTTTCATAGATAAATATAGTGTTGGGAGGAGATGTCTGCCGCCCTGCTCATGCCGCCATCTTCCCGGAACCACTCCCTTTACTTTCAAGAGTGTCCTAGTTTAAACAATGAATTGCATAGTGTTTGTGTGGGAAGTAGGAGTAATGAAAATCATAATGAAGGAAATCCATGACCCAATCAACAGAAAGGGTAGCTAGAGAGTCAGTGAATTCCTGCTGCTGAGGGGAATGAAGAGAAAACCCTTCCCCTGGGATGCAAGCACCTGAACAACCTCCTGTTCCTCAGGGTTCCTGTTCTTTCTGCAAGGCCATCCACACAGCTTTCACCATGCTCTCACCTGGTGCAGTCTCAGTTTCCATGACTTAAATATCTATAGCAGTGGGTCTTAAAGTTTTTAAAATTTTAATCTCAAGACCCTTTACACTCTTAAATGTGAGTGAGAACCCCACAGAGCTTTTCTGTTTATGTTATACTTCTCCATATTTACAATAGTAGAAATTAAAACTGATAAAAATTTTTAAAGATTTATTTAACTCATTTGAAATAATGAAGCCATTATAAAGTTAATGGAAATAACATAGTTTTATGTAAAATAACTTTTTTTCCCAAAAGAAACAACAAAAATTAATGAAAAGGACATCATTATTTTGTACATCTGCAAACCTGTGTAATTCCTGCTTAGCTGAATACAGTTGGATTCCCACATCTGCCAGTGCTTGATCTGTTTTCATAAAATTGCTCTGGTAGAAATATGTGAAGAAAATTTGGCTTCCCACAGATATTTAGTGGGAAATGGGAAGACACTGCAGATTTCCTAAATGGTTCTCAGGGATCCCAGGATCCCTCTGATCACAACTGGGGACCACTTATTCCAAGTGGGTAGGGTCACAACCAAACACCTAATGATGAACCCAACCACCTTTGTGCATGGCTTCTGCAATCTCTGATCTGATTCATATGATATAGTGAAATACGAACCTTTCCTTTTCTTTGCCTAATCATTATGAGGTTCTTTTTACTTTGTCTATTTAAATTATATACTTGGAATGATGACGCCAAATCAGGTTATTCTCTGCCACTGTCTAATATCTAATAGGCCTTCAACAAGTGTCTGAATATGACAAAAAGTGTCATTTCTCACTGGTCTTACATCTTTCAGCCAGTTCCCACTGAGGCTTGAGCATACACTGGCTAGCTGCTGCTTCTGAGCCTTTGCCAGTAGAAACATTTCTTCCCAAGAAATACTTAAATTCCTAGATTCTCCACTACTACTCTAATGCTGAATTCAGAGAGAAATGCTATTTTTTATTTTCAAGCGCTAGAAATATTTGGATTCATTTACCTGACATATATTATTACATTGATGACAATGTATCAAAAATATGCATGAAGATTTTTGTAATTTTTATAATAATTTTTAATTATCATTAGTTCTTACACAAATTAAGATTAAGTCACAAAATAAGCTTCTTTCAATAACTTCCTGATTAAACAAGAAGTCAACTTTCACACATGCTAGTTAGATAAGATGCAGCTGCAGGTGGGTGTGGGGGACACAGCCCTGTCAGGAATCTAAGATCCCTACAGGGAAATGATATGTTTGCTCAAAACGTAGCTTGTATTCTTCAAAAAGCAGTAGCTGTATTGGGGCAGCTTTTCACAATTAGCTTCCATCCCCTGGTGTGGGACTCGCACTGGTCTGTAGCCTCCTCTACCCTCCCAACTTTGTCCTCCCCTCATCTCTGCTGCCCAGTTACACATTAAAGTGGACCCTTCTGTCTATCTGAAAGAATGTAGAGGGCATCTCTCTGAATTATTAACAGCAACAAAGCTCGCTAATGGAGCTCCCATGCTCTCCTCTTCAAAGGAGCTGTATTTTACAAGCCTGGAAAACTCCAAGAGAACTTTTTTTGGAACTTTAGAATACAGGTTTCCCCTGCTATCTTAAAGTAGAAAATTTTATAAGCATAAGTTGAAATGGGGTAAAGCAAAGAAGTGAAGAATTTCACTACATCAGTTTATATGAAAAATAATTTTGAGCATTCCCAGACCTAAAAAATAGCCTCTTTTAAGCCTTTCTGATACCTTAGGGCATCTTGCTAACAGATGCCCAAACCAAATTGGAATAAAGCACAGATCCTCACAGATACAATCCAAACCTTTGGTGGCTAGATGCTGGGGTGCTGCATGTAGTACCTGGGAAGGAGGTGGCTGGACCACTCACTGCCACAGTGCACACTGCCTCTGTACTCCTTGCTAAGAAACAAACACTGAAAGCCACCTTCACCTTTTTTTGTAAATGCAAAAATCCCCTTCAGATTTCTTTCAGCTAGCGAAAATAGGTACTAATGTAGGGCTATCAATAAAGCAAGTGACAGAATTTGAAAAGTGGAAAATACCTGTATATAGAATGTCTTATTTCTGCACTTATTTTAAAGGACACATTCTCTACCAAGAAAGTCAGGGATGATTATGTTAGGTAGAAAGACGTGAACAGCTGGGGATGGGGAAGATAAGGTTCAAGGAAAAAAAAGACTGCCCAGACTCTGCCAGAGTAAAGTCCCACACAAAGATAATGAAGGGTTGGCAGGGAGAGAATTTCTTTGCCTATTGGGACCAGGCCAAACTGGGCCCAACCAGATCTCAATGCGGGTGCAGTGGAACAAAACTAAAAACTTCCCAAAACACTCCTCATCGTAAGAAAGGATATGAGCACTGAGAGGGCGGGGTGTACAGGTGGACCCATCAATCAAATAACCCCACCTTGTCAATCAAAGAGGCTCCTACTAGCCAGAACGCAACATGCAGGCCTCCTACCTGAAGGATGGAGGCCTTTGCCTCCATGGATTCTAGCCCACTGCTCCCTTGGAATGTATTCAAATAAAAGTTTAGCTCTACTTTGATATTGCATCTCTGCCTTTCAGAGGGACAAGAAAAGAGGGAAGAAAGATGGCAATGTGAGAGATGAGACAGAGACCTCCCCCTAAAACCACATATAATATGAAAATATAATTAATACAACTAATCCTGAAAAGCAACAGGAAAGAAGGCTGTGCCAGAATCCATAAACCTGGAGAACAGAGCAGACCTCACGGAACAGGGAACATACCAAAGCTGTGACCCAGGAGGACCCAAGCCCTTGCACCACCCAGCTCACTGGTGGGAGGAAGAGAAACAGAGTGGGAAGGGAGTGGAGGCCTGGGACTGTTCAACACCTAGCTCTGGAGATCTGCTCTGGGAGCATGAACCTACATTGCATGATGCTCTGGTGATTAGTGGCATTGGAAAGCTAAGGCAGGCAGAATACCTGGAGAGATAGAGATTCCAGCTGCTTGTGGAAAATTAATTAATATTGGGCTGAGCTGGGTGGGCAGTCTGAGAGACTTCCCAACAGTGAGAGGGCTGCTAAAGGGGCAAGGATTGCACAGACCTTACTACTCAGGAAAAAGGACAGGTAGATAAAATTTTCTGGGTACACTCTGCTCAGCAGGTTTGGAACTTAAACGATCTTCAGGCACTTCATACCTCTGGCTGGCTATACAGCTCCAAGGCCCCCCACCATGATACACAACCTGCCATGTCTTCCTCTCAGCTAGCCTGCACCTGGCTTGCAAACCTGCAGCCCCTCCCCTGGTGTCAGGCCAACCAGAGGGAAACCCCACCTACAGCAGCTACAAACACAAAGCATAGAGGGTTACACCTGTGTGTTCCACCCACTGGTTTTATCACTGGAGACAGGCAAAACAGCCAGGAAACAGAAAACAGCTCTTTCCTTCCCCCAGGCACAAGCACCACTCCCCTGCGACCACTGATATCCCCCAGGGGCTGAGCAGCTCCAGAGACTAGTTTCTGGGCTCTAGAGGGCGCCACATACAAATACGAAATGTCAAAGGAACCTGGTTGAAAGCAAAATCTCAACACCAGAGAAAGGACTGAGTGAGACTAAATTAATAAATCCTCCTCAAAGACATCTCAAAATAAAAATCATAAACATGCTCATGGAGATACAAAAAATATTCAAGAACTCAGGAAGGAATTTAGGACGGAGATCCAATCATTCAAGAGCACAATGGAGGGTATTAAAAGCATATATATATGGTGGAAGAGATGATAAATGAAATAGGAACTAGAGAAGAGGAATACAAAGAAGCTGAGGCACAGAGAGAAAAAAGGATCTCTAGGAATGAAAGAATATTGAGAGAACTGTGTGACCAATCCAAACGGAACAATATTTGTATTATAGGGCTACCAGAAGAAGAAGAGAGAGAAAAGGGGATAGAAAGTGTCTTTGAGGAAGTAATTGCTGAAAACTTACCCAGTCTGGGGAAGGAGATAGTCTCTCAGACCGTGGAGGTGCACAGATCTCCCAACACAAGGGAGTCAAGGAGAACAACACCAAGACATAAAATATTTAAAATGGCAAAGATCAAGGATAAGGACAGTCTATTAAAAGCAGCCAGAGAGAGAAATAAGATCACATACAAAGGAAAACCTATCAGGCTATCATCAGATTTCTCACCAGAAACTTCACAAGCTAGAAGGGAGTGGCATGATATATTTAATGCAATGAAGCAGAAGGACCTCAAACCAAGAATACTTTATCCATCAAGATTATAATTTAAATTTGAAGGAGGGATTAAACAATTTCCAGATAAGCAAAAGCTGAGAGAATTTAGCTCCTACAAACCATCTCTACAGTGTATTTTGGAAGGACTGCTATAGATGGGAGTGCTCCTAAAGTTAAACAGCTGTCACCAGAGGTAATAAAAAGGGATAGACAAAGAGTACAGAATATGATACCTAATATATAAAGAATGGAGGATGAAAAAAAGGAGGGAAAAAAAAAGGAACCTTTAAATTGTGTTGGTAATAGCATACTGAGTTAAATTAGAGTCTTAGATAGTAAGAAAATTACCTTGAACCTTTGGTAACCATGAATCTAAAGCCGGCAATGGCAATAAGTACATACCTATCAATAATTACCCTTAATGTAAATGGTCTGAATGCACCAATTGAAAGACATAGAGTCACTGAATGGATAAAAAAACAAGACCCAACTACATGCTGCCTACAAGACACACTTCAAACCCAAAGACATACACAGACTAAAAGTGATGGGATGGAAAAAGATATTTCATACAACTAATAGGGAGAAAAAAGCAGTTGTTGCAGTATTTGTATCAGAAAAAAATAGACTTTAAAACAAAGAAAGTAGCAAGAGACAAAGAGGAACATTAGATAATGATAAAGAGATCAATCCAATAAGAGGATATAAGCATTATAAATATCTATGCACCCATCACAGGACCACCTACATATCTGAAACAAATACTAACAGAATAAAAACGGAAAATAGAATGCAGTGCATTAATTCTAGGAGACTTCAACACAACACTCACTCCAAAGGACAGGTCAACCTGACAGAAAATAAGTAAAGAGACAGAGGCACTGAACAACGTATTAGAACACATGGACCTAACTGACATCTACAGAAGTCTCTACCCAAAAGCAGCAGGATACACATTCTTCTGAAGTGCACATGGAACATTTTCAAAGATAGATCATATACTAGGCCACAAAAGGAGCCTCAATAAATTAAAAAAGATTGAAATTGTACGAACCAGCTTCTCAGACCACAAGGGTATGAAACTAGAATTAAACTACGCAAAGAAAACAAAAAAGCCTACAAACACATGGAGTCTTAACAACATGCTCCTAAATAACCAATGGATCAATGACCAAATAGAAACACAGATCAAGCAATACATGGAGACTAATGACAACAATAATTCAATAACGCAAAATCTGTGGGATGCAGCAAAGGCGGTGCTAAGAGAGAAGTACATTGCAATACAGGCCTACCTCAGGAAAGAAGACCAATCCTATATGAACAGTCTAAATTCACAATTAACTAAACTAGAAAAAGAACAAATGAGGCCCAAAGTCAGTAGAAGGAGGGACATAATAAAGATTAGAGCAGAAATAAATAAAATTGAGAAGAATAAAACTATAGAAAAAAATCATTGAAAAAAGGAGCTGGATCTTTGAGAAAATAAACAAAATAAATAAAATCCTAGCCAGACTTATCAAGAAAAAATGAGTGTCCACACACATGAACAGAATCAGAAGTGAGAAAGGAAAAATCACTACAGACACCACAGAAATACAAAGAATTATTAGAGAATACTATAAAAAATTATATGCTAACAAATGGGATAACCTAGAAGAAATGGACAACTTTCTAGAAATATACAACCTTCCAAGCTGACCCAGAAAGAAACCATATCTGAACACACCAATTACTAGTAACAAAATTGAATTGGTAATCAAAAACCTACCTAACAAAATACCTGGATGAGATGGCTTCAACACTGAATTTTATCAAACATTTAGTGAAGATCTAATATCCATCCTCCTTAAAGTTTTCCAAAAAATAGAAGAGGAAAGAATCCTTCCAAACTAATTCTATGAGGCCAGCATCACTCTAATACCAAAACCAGGCAAAGATACCACAAAAAAGGAAAATTACAGACCAATATTCCTGATGAACATAGATGCAAAAATACTCAACAAAATATTAGCAACTCAAATTCAAAAATACATCAAAAAGATCATGCATCATGATCAAGAAGGATTTGTTCCAGGAATGCAATGATGGTACAATATTAGAAAATCTATCAACATCATCCACTGCATCAATGAAAAGAAGGACAAAAACCACATGATCATATCTATAGATGCTGAAAAAGCATTAGAAAAAATTCAACATCCATTCATGATAAAAACTCTCAACAAAATGTGTATAGAGGGCAAGTACCTCAACATCATAAAGGCCATATATGACAAACCCACAGCTAACATCATACTTAACAGCGAGAAGCTGAAAGCCTTTCCTTTAATATCGGGAACAAGACAAGGATGCCCACTCCTTCCACTTTTATTCAATATAGTTCTGAAGGTCCTTGCCATGGCAATCAGACAACACAAAGAAATAAAAGTCATCCAGATTGGTTAAGAAGAAGTTAAACTTTCACTGTTTGAAAATGACATGATATTGTACATAAAAAACCCTGAATAATCCACTCCAAAACTACTAGATCTAATATCTGAATTCAGCAATGTTTCAGGATACAAAATTAATACACAGAAATCTGTTGCACTCCTGTACACTAATGATGAACCAGCAGAAAGAGAAATCAGGAAAACAATTCCATTCACAATTGCATTAAAAAGAATAAAATACCTAGAAATAAACCTAACCAAAGAAGTGAAAGACCTATACTCTGAAAACTACAAGACACTCATGAGAGAAATTAAAGAAGATACCAATAAATGGAAACTCATCCCGTGCTCATGGATAGGAGAATTAATAGTGTCAAAATGGCCATCCTGCCTAAAGCAATCTACAGATTCGGCGCAGTCCCTATCAAAATACCAACAGCATTCTTCAATGAACTAGAGCAAATAGTTCTAAAATTCATATGGAACCACAAACCCCCCCAAATAGCCAAAGCAATCCATAGAAGGAAGAGTAAAGCAGGGGGAATTATGCTCCCTGACTTCAAGCTCTACTACAAAGCCACAGTACTCAAGACCATTTGGTACTGGCACAAGAACAGACCCATAGACCAATGGAACAGACTAGAGAGCCCAGATATAAACCCAAGTATATGTTGTCAATTAATACATGATAAAGGAGCCATGGACATACAATGGGGAAATGACAGCCTCTTCAACAACTGGTGTTGGCAAAACTGGTCAGCTACATGCAAGAGAATGAAACTGAATTACTGTCTATCCCCATACACAAAAGTAAACTTGAAATGGATCAAATACCTGAATGTAAGTCATGAAACCATAAAACTCTTAGGATAAAACATAGCAAAAATCTCTAGAATATAAACCTAAGCAACTTTTTTCTGAATGTATCTCCTCAAGCAAGGAAAACAACAGCAGAAATGACATATGAGACTACATCAAACTGAAAAGCTTCTGTACAGCAAAGGATACCATCAACAGAACTAAAAGGCACCCTACAGTATGGGAGAATATATTTGTAATCGACATATCCAACAAGGGGTTAACATCCAAAATATATAAAGAACTCACACCTCAAAACACAAAAAGCAAATAACCCGATTAAAAATGTGTGGAGGACATGAACAGACAATTCTCCAAAGAAGAAATTCAGATGCCCACCAGCACATGAAAAGATGCTTCACATTGCTAATTATCAGGGACATGCAAATGAAAACCACACCAGTTAGGATGGCCTGGTTAAAAGACTAAGAACAACATTTGAAAAGACTAAGAACAACAAATGCTGGCAAGGATGTGGAGAAAGGGCCACCCTCCTACACTGCTGGTGGGATTGTAAGCTAATTCAACCACTGTGGAAAGCAATATGGAGGTTCCTCAAAAAACTAAAAATAGAACATTTGACCCAGGAACTCCACTCCTAGGAATTTGCCCAAAGAATGTAATTTCTCAGATTCAAAAAGACATATGCCTTTATGTTTATTGAAGCAATAGCTAAGATATGGAAGCAACCTAAGTGTCCATCAGTAGATTAATGGATAAAGAAGATGTGGTACATATACACAATGGAATACTACTCAGGCATAAGAAAGAAGCAAATTCTACAATTTGCAACAACATGGATGTAGCTGGAGGATATTATGCTCAGTGAAATAAGCCAGGCAGAGAAGGACAAGTACTAAATTATTTCCCTCATTTGTGGAGTATAATAACAAAGCAAAACTGAAGGAACAAAATAGCAACAGACTCACAGACTCCAAGAAGGGACTAGTGGTTAGCAAAGGGGAGGGGTGGGGAGGGCAGTTGTTTAGGGAGGGAGAAGGGGTTTCAGGGGTATTATGATTGGCACAAATGGTGTGGGGGGGATCCGGGGGTCGGCAGTGCAGTACAGAGAAGACAAATAGTGACACTGTGGCATCTTACTACACTGATGAGCAATGACTGCAATGGGGTATCTGGGGGATCCGATAACGGGTGAATGTAATAACCGCATTGTTTTTTCATGTGAAATGTATAAGAGTGTATATCAATAATACATTAATAAAATAAATAAATAATTAATTAATTACAAAAAGAACCATGGGAAACAAACTCAACCTGTAACAATTATATTGCATATTTACATATTTGATAACACAATCCTTACCCTGATCCTATTGTTAGACCGCTTATTTTCTATTCTTCTGAACTGTTTTTTTTTTTTTTTTGGTCAAAAATATCTTGAAAAAAACTGAACAATATTTATGTGTTTTATTTGCAAGGTGTGTTCCTATAAGAACTGGCAACACAGTTCTTTAGCTATAGCATATTATCTCTAAAAATAACAATCTTCAACCAGACTCTTGACAAATTTCAACAACCTTAGGCCACCCACTGTCAAGTAACGTTGTAAAGCTCAGTCACCCAGTGGACCCAAACTTTTTCACCTTGTAAGTTCCAGAGCCAAAGCAGAGGCCAGAGGAGGGCCGTGGGACTGGAGTGAGTGGCGAGCGCAGGATGAAGGGCGCACCCACGACCCTGCCCCTGGAGCTGTTTGTCTGTGTGGTTTCCTTTAGAGTAGGCAGCTGGACATGAGCATGAGGGGAGAAGGGAGGTCAGAAAACCACCCAGGCTCTGCCCAGTGCCTGCCCTGTCTCCTTAGACCAACCCCTTTTGCAGTTAAGCATAAATCGATAAACAAAATATGCAGCTCACTGGGACCTTCCCAGTTCTGGAGCAGGGCAAATAAGGAAGGTCTTGTCCGTGATGCCCCTGAAGCCCTTATAGTGTCACTTACATTGTGGTTCTGGCCCCACTGCGGGTTTCACTTAGACGCTCATAAGAAAAATGACAAGCACAAACTTGCACAAAGAAGCTTTAGGGGAAGAAACAAGACAGATCCAAAAGTTAGTGTGAGAATGACAAAATGGGTGGGAGGAAACCAAATACACCCCCATAAAAGACACAATGTGAAACCAGCGAGCTACTATCTGTCCTTGGGGTCAGCCCACTCCTCTGTCTCTGCAGCATACTTTCCTTTTACCCTGCTAAATAAAAAAAAAAAAAACTCATGACTTGAACTATTAGGTCTTTCAACTGAATTCTTTCTTTTGAGAAGACAACCAAGGAACTACACAACCCACCACCTGGTAACAGTTTCCAGAGCCAAGTATTTTCAGGTTATGCATGTTTCCTCCTCTGACTTAGGGTTGTCAAAAGTCGAAATATTTTGTGTGGGTGAGGAGGTCTAAGTCAAAATAAATTTCCTTTCCACCCAATCATCTGACATTTAATTTTTATCAAATGCAGCCTGCAAATCTCAAAACAATTTGAGCTTCACCCCTACTCAAGGGACACCAAGGCAAGCTGCTTGCAGTTCTGTATGGAGCACATCAGCTTCACAGAGGTCAGAGCGTGCCAGCCCGGCTCTGGAAACCAGACGGAGATCCAGGCACAGAAATTCCCTCCGACACTGACTCATCCACCCCAGTGGCTGCCCGTTGATCTTCTCATAGACACTGAAATCCCTCCCATGTCCTCCCGTCCCCTGCCTGTCTGTCAACCCAGCTGCACCTTTTGAAATCTAGACAAACAGCATCCTGCCTTTACTTTCCCATGTTTCCTTACCATTCACGACAGGTTGGTTTTCTCCAACTGGAACCAGCCCCAGCCACCCTGCTAACACCTATTCATTCATCACTGACACAGCTGGGTATAGATTCTTGATGAATTCCCCAAATTAGGTCAGAAACTCCTACTACATCCTCTAATAGCACTCTGGGTCCTTCTTCCATGCCAGTTATCACAGTGTTTTTTATGCTTAATAATGTGACCACTTGATCCATCAGTGGCTCCCTCACATTAATAAATCTCACCTACTGAGCACTTGTGCCAGGCATTTTTCTAAGTGTTTCACATGTTTTCTAGCATTGAATCTTTGTAGCCCTGTGGGATAGGTGCTGTTATCATCTTAACCTCTCAGGTGATGAATTTAAGACCATAGCACCACCAAGCTGTGTGGTCTCAGTGTGTTACTGAATTGTCTACCTCTCCGAACTGTCTGCCTCTAGTTATCTTTCACATGAAATAGAAACAAACTTCTATCCTGTTTAAGTCAATGCATTTTATGATTTTTCTGCTTTATGCATACAATCCAATGTACAGTTCTGTGAATATAGCATATGATGCCTTATGCAGTCAAGCCTTTCAGTTAGCACAGCACACCATCTCAGCAGCTTGCTGCCCATTGTCATGAGGTAAGTCCAAATGAACTAATCAGAATAACTGTGTCAAGAACCTCCCTCAGAACCCTCATTTGTGTAGCTTTACTTTCCTCAGAAGAGTCAGTAACACTCCAAGTCTTGCAGACAAACATATATTGAGTTCTACTATTCTTAAGAGTCTCTGTTAAACACTGACAGACCCATAAAAAGAATGACACAGCTCAGGGCCTGTATGTTACTGCATAATTAATGGAGGTAAAACAAATATATGAGAAAGTAATAATGTCATAAATTAAACAAGATGGTCTGTGGTATGGAATGGACTCCTGGTTGCACATATATCTTTTTAACCACACCTACATACAGACAACAAAAGACAACATATTTTAGCCTGTTTTTAGACACCTCTTTTCAGAACCCTCATACCATTTAACATTCATTTCTTAAACTAGCATCAAAGACCTTGGACGCTATGCCAGCAAATCTCTCCTATGTAAATAGAATGGAGTTCATTTGTGTAGCTTTATTTTCCTAACCAAATCCTCCTCCCACCCTAAAATAATTCCAATTATCCATGACTGTCATAGGAAGTGTCCAACAAGTACTATGGAATGATAGTTTGTAATTAATTTATTGATTGATTCATGTATTCTTGCCACAAATATTGTCCTTACTACCATACCCCTGCATCTGATAACCCCACTGTAGGTGCCAGCAAGACGTCAAAGTGTTTATAGATGTAAGGTATCTACAGTTCTGAGATTCAGGAAAAGGATCTGTTGTGGAGGGAGTTAGCATGTAAACATAAATAATAACTGGGGACAGAGGTGTACTTGGGATTGCCCAGGAAAGTTATCAGAGTGAGAAAGGAAGGCCTGGAGCAGAACCTTGGGAAATTCCTGCCTTTAGAGGAAAGGAAAAAGCAATCTCCAAAAGAGATTGTGTGAAAGCCACTGAGGAAAGAGTCCCCTGCAATCAGCACAATTCTGGAATCTAAAGGCCTCTAGGCCAGTGGAGGCAATTCTGAGAATACCCAGCAGTTGAGCCTAACTGGGCCTTGGCTGCCAGCAGAGTGAGTCAGGCCGGGAAAAGCCAGTGCCAGGAGTTCCAGGAGACTGTGTAATTGGAGAGAGGTCTGAAATCTAAATGGATAAAGAGGTCTGGAAAAATAAATATGATGTAGCATTGCTAGTCCAGTGAGAAAGGCCAGGCAGGCCACACACACACTGCAAAACAGAGGTCACAGCAAAGCCTCCAATCCCAGGACACAAATCTAATAGGGAAGGTGGGGGAAGTGTGAGCATTCAGTGCAGTTGTGCTATACACAATTTCCATACAACATTTCTCCTTTCCTCTAGGAACTCCTATTCTAAGGAAATGCTCTCTTGAAAAACATCTGTTATTGGTGTCGACCAACGTCTCTTTGCTAGTGTTTACTAATGAGTTCCATATTAGAAATGACTTCTTTGCTTATCAACAGAGTAATCACAGTTTCAAAATCTTCAACAAAACTACCCCTGTTTTGTTCTGTAAGAAAAAAATTTAACTTATCTTAAATATCTTTTAGGACTGTTGAATAATGACCACTAAATATGGGAACCAATATTCAAAAATATAAACATGCTTTAAAATAACCAAAGACCACAGTCACCTAATTAAACATGAACATATACACCAATGCTCAAATTAGTCTGCCACGATGCTGAGAAGTCAGACCACAGCGTCCTCGTGTACTCAGCACATACTTATGAAATACTCAGAGTGTATCTGTAGGTTGCTCAGAGTGATCTTGTTTTAGGGATTAGTAAAATATGGAACACAGAGAGGTCAACACATTGTATAAGTGAAAGATTATACCATACACTGAAGCAGTTCTTAAACACCGTTTTGGGGTTTTTTTTTTTTTCAGACTAAAAGAAGCTTAACACTAGTGTTAAAGTAGTTCCAATAACTGAAGCTTACTGATTCAGCAAAACCAAGTCTACGTAGAGAAATCATTTCCTAGGAGGACAATCTCTTCCTCTGACTGGACTGGAACAAACACCATTTGTGTGCAGAGATTCAATCTCTTCCCAGGCAGGAGCCCTTGCAATGCTGAGACGCTGGAGAATCTGTGTTGCATACTGCCATCTACTGGGCCTCTGCGGGAACTGGAGCCCCAGCTTTCCTTATATGACCTAACCTTCACGGCAAGCAGAAAACCAATCAGTGATGGTCACTGTCCTGCTTTGGGGAGGTTTCATAACTATCAGAAGATGAAAATGAGAGACGCACAGTCACACAGATTCACTGAGATGCCATAGGATGACGATTTTAGGAATGGGTGGGTAAAATTCAACAAGAAATTGTCTTACTGAGGGGAAATCAGTTTATAAAATTTGTAATCACTTTTCTTGGCAACATAGAGAACAGACAAAAAGGCACTGTTTTGTTTTGTTTTGTTTTGTTTTGTTTTAATCAAATCCCAAAGCATACAACTCTAAGATGATTAGATTGCACGTATCTTGAAGAAGAGTGTGATCATGTGGGTCTGTGTTGTTCATTCTTGTAGTATCATCAGGCATCAGTCGTTCAAAAGCCAACAGCCTAGTATGGTCCGTCCTTCTCCTATTTTTCATGCTGGTACCTAATTTCTTGTCATTTCTCTGCAATAGTGAAGCCAAAGGAAAGAAGACACTGCATAAAACTGAGTGGTCACACACGGACTTGTTAGCCAAGCATCTCAGCAATTCTGATAGGTTTGTAGGGAAAGAGATTTTTAAATTCAAACAGAATTTCATTATGGATTTAATTCACCAAATCACCCTTACTATTAATAACTGAATACTGGGTAGGTGGGTTTCAGTTTAGTGGGTGGTTATAATCTGTGCCTAGTACATGATTGTCACACAACTAGTACCTAACACTACTGAGCCCTGGTAAGGCCAGCCTTGCAAGAAGTCAGCTGACTGCTGAGATGCACTGCACATTAGCAGAGAGCTCGAAATGCCATCATTCCAAATACATTTTTGCCTTACCGGTGTGGTCTTGTAAAAATTACTCTGGGAAGCATAACAATGTAAGATGATTCCTTGAGTAAGTGAGTAAGAATTCAGACACTGGGAAATAGAAGCATCTTTTAACAAAGAGTCGGGGCTGCAGAGCGGGAAGGAGAGCAAGGGCCGGAGGAGGAGGGGCAAGGACGCCGCTCTGGGACGTCGCTCGGCGTTGATCCTGCCATTGTTTTCCTCAGGCCAAAAGATTGAAAGGGCTCCGTAACAACTGTTTAAGTTGATTATATCAAAGGAATGGGTTGTCTTGTTTTTCGGCAGCTAGTTTTACTTAAAGGAATTTGGCAAGAAAGACTTGCTTTTGACCCTTCAGCTCTCTACAGATCTTCCAGAAATGGTCTGAACTTTCTTTTCAAGGAAAGCTAACAGATGCTGGCATTTAGGCCAGGGAGTATCCAGCAACGTTTCTGGACTTCAGCTGTTGTCAGCATCAGTTCCCGCTCCGAGCTGATCCAGCATCTCAGAACAAACCAGCTCGTGTGGAAGGCCTCAAATCTCAGACTGCAGCCACCATGCTCTCACCGCTCAAAGAACTAAACACAACCAGCGATTTTGTTCTCCCAAAGGGAGATTGGTTTGTAGGGAAAAGAAGTCTTTCACCCTTTCCCATGCTCCAAATATTTATTCATCTCCTCTTTCTCAATAGTTTCTCCAAAGGGCAAGGCCAAGCACAATGTCATCTGAGCCCTGAATTTTAAACATCTGCCAGTGTCAAACTCCAGCAAGTTCAACCAGAAACACTGAGTCTCCTGCTTTACCCTCGGCATATGCTCGCCCAAGCTGTTCACCTCTTTCCGCCGCCACACCTCCCACCACCTGGGCCATTACTCCAGGCTGAGCTACCGCCTGCTCTGACCCCAGCTGCCACCCCCTGGCGGCCCTACTTCTTCTTGGTCCCCCTTCCTGTATTCTGTGTTACAAACCCACCACTACCTGCCCCTTGGCTAAAACTTTCAGCAAATCCCCCATTGTCCCTAAGATAAAGACCAAAATACCCACCCAGGCCAACAAATCCGTTTGCTGCCCAGTGTCTGGGAACTCTGGTCTCAACTCCCAGCACTCTTCTCTTCACTCAGTGAGGAGAAATGCTAGGCTCCTCCCCCGAGCATGCGCGGGTGAAATGTTCTTTTGGCCTGAAAGCCTCCTCCCTTCCTTAACCCCTAGTTTATTTTTCCCTGTCCTTTAAACGTTACTTCTCCCACAAAGCTTTCTCTGAGCCTATGCCTGTCTCATTTCCTTGATAAGCTACCTCATAGAATCTCATTCTTTTCCTTTAGAGTACTGAGTATATAATTATTATTAATATTTGGTTTTTATTATTATGAAATAATCAAATTATTTAATGTGCTTGTTTATAATCTATCTGTCCTAATAAACCACGAGTCCCACAAGGGCAAGAGCGGTTTCTGCTCACCTTAGATCCCAAGCACCGAGCCAGGGTCTGCCTCGTAGGCACACCATCTATGCAGATGCATCGGAGGCTCCATGCCTGGCTTAGTGCGCTGCTGTTGCCATCTTAAGATTTGTAGTTTTTGAACAAGGTGCTCCGCATTTTATCTTGAACCAGAACCTACAAATGATATGGTAACCTGTCCTGCAGATGGCATAATGTTTGATGCACGGAAGGTACTCCATATAAACATCTTCAATGAAGAATTATACACAGAATAATTAATACACAGGTGACTATGCAGCCAATGTTGTAAAAGATACAACTTCATGCATTTCATGAGGGAGGACCTCCAAAATATATGTCCCTTGCTAACCTATACCTGAGATTCTTATAACATGGTTAAAAGATTTTACTAATAATTAGAGGAAAGTGAAAACTTCCAGTATCCCTGAGAGAGTTAAAATTTAATTTAACTCAGATACATAGATGTGATATTGTGAATTTCATTAAGACAAAACTTGCACAGTAGAGATAAAGAGAATGGCGGCCTAACCCGTACTGAAGACAATCAGAAGGCTGGAGGTGCTGATGTCACACCTGCTTTTCTGTGGCAGCTCATTCTACCACCAAATTCCTTGATTAAGTGAAAGTTAGACATTCACTGCATTACTTCCTTAAGCGCATGCAGACATTTTATTCATGGCGTGAGATCAAACCAGGTCTGGTTCCCAGGTTGCTCTTCCTGTGCCGTGTAACCCAGGGCAAATTATTTAAGCTTTCTGAGAAGCTTTCAGCATCTGTAAACTAGGGAAAACAGAGCCTAACTTCCAGTGCTGTGAGGATTAGACATAGTATATATAATGCACCTATCATGCTTCATTTAGTTGCCACTAAACACAAAATCGTATGAACAGCTATACCAAAGGAGGCAGAAGTCACCAGTGCAGTGTATGTAGTTACTGCCATTTATTTAACAGTTACTCGAGTAATAAAAACTGTATTTTCCTTATTTTCTTGATCATTCATTGTCTTGAGTGCTGAATTATAAGTCATTTAATAGCTTTGACCTCTTGGTATTTATTACACAAATAATGTCACTGTTAACCCAAGTAGTTTGAGTGTGAGTTAATCCTTTCCCCTCCTGTCCAGAACACTTGAAGATTCTTTCGTAGCACTGGAAATAGTGTGTCCATTGAGCCTAAACTTTATTTCTATTCGCTAATGAGTACTGGGTCACAATCTCCTTACAAACAAGTGCAGAGGAGCAAATAGCTGTGTGATAGCCTGCATTAGGATTTGCCCTGTGGAGAACTGGTAAGAAAACTGGTGCAGAGCTTGAACAAGTATGGAGCAGAGGTACAGAAGCTAATTTCTAAGGTCTTGGTGGCAGACATGAAGATTTTCTGTGGTATTCAATATGTTACAAATGAAAAGTAGCAGCAAAAGATATAAATGAGACAACTGAATTCTTTTTCATTGTCCTCATCATGGTGATTTTATCCCAGATTCACAAAACAAAATTAGTAACATACTGAAACCAAAGGCCTCCAAAGCCTAAAGCTTGTATCAGTGTGATCATGGAACAATTTATAGATATCTAGGATGACCATTCATCATCTATCCACTCATTTTATGCAACAATAATGTTCAAGGCTCTACTATATAACACAAAGTTTGATAGGTCCTAAAATCATTAAAAGAAATGTAACAGAATTGGCTCAAGAAACTCACACCCTAGGCTGATAACTCAACTAACTACAATACAATGTGCAGTTGCACTATTCTTGGTGTAGGGGAAAAACGTCTGATTTACTTAATTATGCTGCAGTAATGAGAAAGGAAGCCAGGATACAAACTTTTTATAGCTCCCATATGCAATATACTATCTCTCCCTACATTGCCCAGTACAGTGCCCAGTATGGCATTATTAACATTCCCATTAAATTAATTGAATTACAGAATGCTTTTTGAGAAAAAAAATTGATACTTCAAGTAAAAGTAGTGTAAGACTTAGTATTATTCAAAGAGGTGAGTCTTTCAAAGGTATCAAGAATTGGGACAAAACTATGAAGTTACCCATTTTGCCAATGGCCTGCTGAAAACTGATCTTTAAGGACCCATGTACTCACTGTCAGGTGCTCAAAAACTAGACCCAACAAAAGAGTAGAGTGGTCAAATTTGTGACTGAGGATTCTTTTTAAAAAAGTGAATTTAGATGAAACTACTTTTGATATTTTAAAGTAAGAAGCCCCAAAGGCTTGCTTTAATACCATGTTCAAAAACTCACATGTGAACATGCCCAGTACCCTGGGATTTGACCTATTAAAACATAAAGGTTTTCCACCAACTCACATAATCATAGAATTTTTCATTCAAATTTATGAATCAAGCCCTTAGTGTGAATAGATAGTGAAGGAATATTTTTATGAATAGCTTCCCTATTATCATGGTTCATGACTTTTTACAATGCAATTATTGTGGCATGTATCATAACATAATTGAGATTCTAGAAATGAAAATGAGAGGTAATTGAAAGGACAAAGTTACTCAAGAAAATGTAAATGCCATTTTATTTGCAAATTAAATTAAAAATATAACGAAGTGGGTGTGGAAATTGATTGAAAACTTAATTGGGAGAAAGAATTTAGAATATTTCTAACAGGGACATCTGTAAGAAATTTTTCCGCTCTGACATACCTCTTCAGAGAGTAAAGCTCTTTCTTTTAGCTAAAATTTGAATGGAAGCCAGCCTGAAGACGGATCTTTAGAACATGTCCAAAAAGCTGGATTTATACTCTGAGACCAAATGATGAACTTGCGGATTTGCCTGGCTTTAAGCAAAGAAGCGATAAACCTCCAATGTGAGCCCCAAATCAGTATTTAGGCTAGTCTGTTTGTTTGTTAAACGTTTGCCTTCTTTTCTCCTTCTTTCTCTCCATCTTTGCTGATTAAAAGAATAGTAAGTTGGAGACATCAAGACATTTTGCCTCTAAATAATTTTGCATGTGGCTCTTAAGAACAAAAGAATTCTTCTTCATAATCACAATACCATTATCACAATCAAGAACTAAGGTATAAGGCTCTACATTCTATTTGCTTGTCTACTTCTCAATCTGCCTTATTCTAGAACAGCCCACCATCGCCACCTTTTTTGAATTTTTTTATTTTCAAGACACTGACATTTTGATAAGTCCATGCCAGCCAAGTTGTAGAATGTCCTCCCTTCTGAACTTGTCTAATTGTGTCCTCATGATTAAGTTTAGGTCAAATAGTGCCACTGTCTAAAAAAGCGGACCACAATAGTGTTTACTGCTCACTGTCCCTTTGAGTGATAGACAATTCTGACAAATAAATAAAGAATATAAGTTGACCTTCTTAAATATATTTAAAGTATCAAAGAGAAGAGGTAAAGAATTGGGGATTTGTTTTGATGCCAGATTCTTTAGTTCAGGACAGCATATTAATAAGGTGTGTGTATCTTGAAATCTCTGAGCTTATTTTTAAATGATTCATCCAGCTTTTAGAGATTTAAAAACTCAAAAACTCCCTTTTCTTCTTTAACTGAGAGATATTTGAACTCGAGGATTTAGAAAGTGACTGTTCATTATCGAAACCCTTTTAAAAGAGAAAAAGAAGTGGGCGGCACTGTAAGGGGAGAATCTTAGTTGCTGGGATAAGAGACAGAATTTATGACTTTCCCACTGATTCTTCAGCCAATTTCGCCCCTCCCCAGTCCCCACTTCTCCAGAGATTAAAACATGCTTGAATTGGAATAGTCGTTTCCTTCCTTCTGTTCAGTGCCAGTTCTGAGGAAAACATTCATTTTGCTCTTTGATTCTTGTAGTCCAGAGATGGTAATGAAAGAACCTGCTGCTTCCTTGAGTATAAGGATTTCATACGGGGGCTGCGGGGCAGGAAAGAGAGTTGAAGGGTGTGTGTACACCAAGCGTGGGTGTAAGAATGATGTTCCCGAGCCCAGAGTGAACCATTCATGTACCTTAAATTGCTCCATAAAACAGAGTTGGCCAGAGGAAAGTCATTAAATGACCCTGTCACATGCTGCCAGTTTTCATTTTTGTCTCCTTGATGTGGGATGTCCTAGAAGTGGATGCAGGTTTCAGTCTCTTCCTACAGGGGCAGCAAAAGATGTGCTTCTCAGTGGGTCAATAATATTCAAAATGTGAATAGTCTACCCATGAAAAGCCAAGAGCTGGATCTATGTTCATATTACTATGTCCTATATTACCAGACGCAAAGACGCTGGAAGTCTTTAATTATAAGTCCTATTACTAAGTACTGAGTGGATGGTAGATGAGGGTGCTCTTGATGCAATCATGGGATCTGTTCAGACATCTAATGCTCAAAAGGTAGCTCCAACTTCATCCATTCTGATCTGAGAATGTTTACTTTTAACATTCAGTGGCAGGTTGTAAGAAAAAGGGAACATGAAATAAAGCACATAAATAAACCTGGCTGAGCTCCTCCTAACATGAAAGCAATATCTTTAACTGTTGTCTGATTAAGGACACACGATTTGAAAGCCCAGAGTTTCCTTCATTTGAAATAGAGGAAATTTTGGCCAGACCAAATGGTGGATTTGATTTTTCTAGGGTGGCCCAACTGTCCTGGTTTGCGGGAGACTGGAATTTCTCAGGACAAGGGACTTTCAGTGCTAAAACCAGGATAGTCCTGGGCAAATCAAGACAAGCAGTCACCCCAAGAAGCCTAAAATGTGCATAGCACTTAAAACAGAAAACTTTGCCTAGTCCAATTTATCTGATGTTCAGATTGAAGAATTTAGAGAACCAAAATATTCACTATATAGTGAATTAAAAAAATTCACTGAACAATATCTTAACATTCTAAAGGATTATTGCACCATCAAAAACGTGTGTAACCTGATCAAAAATAGTGAATTTGGGGTTGAGGAAAAATGTGTATCAGAAATCTGAAATATTGACAGAGGTTTTCAGTTTTCTGGAGTAGCCAAATGAGAAATACCAAGTCAAAACTATAAGGGTATTATTACTCATGTATGTCCATTTTTATGGGATTTTAGTGGTTATCATCTCTAATGTTGGTGGTTCCATACATAAGTTTGAAATCAACCTAATTTGGTTCAGGTATATATTATTATAATATGTGTATAGAGGAGCCATCTAATCTCTGGTAATTGTATTAGTTTACCTGAAATAAAGGTTGAACTTACCTATTATTTTTAAGTTTAATTATGGTCTATTTTAATCATAAGGATAAGTTAACCAAAAGTTGTGTGATTCCAAAACTTCAAATGCTTTTGCCATTTTGTGTGGTTTTGAACCTTCTCTTTAATTTTGAGCCTTTATAAAAAAACCTCTTCTAGTCATTAAAACTAGATATCCACTTATTTTGAAAGTCTTAGATGCTCTAAAAACCTGCTAAATGAATCAATTTGAATTGGCTCTGTCATAGCAAATTCAGAAAACTTTCTGAATTTCTTTTTCGTTTTTCAAGTCGTTCCTAGGACGTTTACAGTTGGAAAAACCTAAAGCATAATTGGATATTGGTGAGCTGCTACTGCCAACTGGAAAAAGCATCTCACTTTGGAATGCTTCTTTGTGTAATTAAGTTAGCTTATGACAATGACATTTCTCTTTGAAATGAAAAATCTAAACTAGATACTTTACAGGCATTATCAAATTTAATCCTCATAGCAATGTGAAATATTATCAATCCCATTTAAAAATGAGGAAGCTTAGGCACAGAGGGCTTAGGAATCTATGGAAACACAAATAGTAAGAAACAGTCTAACCCCATATCCCTCACCCTTAATTACCACCAATCCTGCCTTCAACAAACTCTTACGTGATGGTACAGGGAGGGGCACCCACAAGGGAAAGAAACACGACAGGTCTAGACGCAGAGAACTAGAAAGACACAGTGTTGAAGAAACTAAGGAAATATATAGAGTGTTTTAAGAAAGAGAGAATGATCAACTTAGCCAGGTAACAAACACACAGATCCGGGAAGATAAGGACTGAAAAAGTCAATTGAAGGCATTTTTGGTGACCTTAGTGAGAGCAGTTAAGGAATGGTGGTATATGAGGTAAGAAAGCATTTAGGGGTCTAGCTTACTCCTTTGAAAATTTTGAATTCTCAAAGAATTTGTGAGAGATTTGATGATAGCTAGAGAGGGACATGTCCTCAAAGCAGCTTTCTTTTTGGAACCTGTATAAAGGGAAAGGCTGGAGAGACCCGAGTATGAGGCAATGACGATAGCAATGAGATGCCAGAGTTCTGAGTGGTCTGAGGGGCAGTGACCTGGAGGGCTTGGCCTTGAAAAAGGAACAGGCTGTCCTCTGAGACAGGAAGACAGATCATGGGAACTGGTGTTGGTGTGGACAGAAGGGATAATGCGGGTACCAACCAGTGGCTAATGGCGGGCCTACCTGGGACCTAATTGTCTTCAGGGTAGGGACAGCAAGTTTATCTGCTGAGACAGAATAGGGTCAGAAGGAGCCTGGTGAGTGTGTGGGAAACTTTGCGGGACATGCAGAGAGCAGTAGCTCTGAGTGAGTAAAAGCATTGACAGGAGCTTCTTAGGACCCAGCAAAGACTGGAAACCATTGTCTGCAGAGCCCCTGATTTGCCAGGGGGTGTGGCTCTTCATCCAGAGAGGTCACTCTCCGAGCAAGGGGGCTGGGAGGCAGGTAGAAAACACTGCAGTTCAAGGGGCTAAAGCATTTTGTAGCAAATGCCAGAGTAAGAACTCATCCTTCTCTTATATCCTGCTATCCCTCAAGTTTGAACATAACTTTTATGGTTCTTTTCTTTAAAATTGTTTAATGAGTCTCATTCTTAAAAACAAGCATTTTAAAGCATTTTAGAGGCCACCTAGAGATATTGTTGAGGAAGTATTTACAGGCACTGATAAATTAGACTAAGAGATTATAATTTACAGGTTAAATATAACTAAAAGCAGGGATTTCATGTAAATAAAAAGCAGGGATGATGGACTAAAAGTAAAACCCTTGTCCCTAAATTTACTATCATAATGACTAAATTATTAAATTAACCTCTCTATATCTCTATATTTTTCCTGCAAACTACTTTACAAGGTTTTATAAAAATTCTATGCAGAGTACCTAAAAGAAAATATGAAATGCAGGGAGTATTTAAAAGAAAAGCTATTCCTGTTGCTGTTGTTATGCAAAAGCTTTGCTTAAATTCTCTGTGATCATAGAGAAAACAGTGATCACTTTCCAGATGAAAGCTGTCCTGGGGTGCCTCCTTGGTTTTCTCTGAATCAGCAGGGAAAACTTCATCTGTGAGTACATAGCCTTTATGTTTGAGACTCAAAAGACATCAAGTCTGCAGCATCTCCCAATACTAAGGTTTAAGTTAAAGTTGTTTTATTTACATTTGAACATCCAGATAGTAGTTGTGGAGGGGGAGGAGATCTTCCTGAACTTTCCTGCCTTCCCTCCCTGTCTTCCCGCTCCTGCCCTCCGTGCTGTCACTGCTCACAGCTGGCCTCTTTCACAGCACCCAGAACCACTGCTGAATGTCTTCCTAACACATCATGATGCCACAAGGGCAAAAAATTAATCTCGCTCCTTTTGGTATTCCCAGTCCTTAAACAGATAATAAATATTTGTTGAGTGATGAATAAATAAGACCAGGTCCACCCCAGCCTTGCACTTCAGTCCCTTGGAACACTCAAGCTTGCATTCTGGACCAGCTAAGGGGCACCCCAGCCGACTGGACTGCGCTTTCTTCACGGACACTGGAGAACGAGGCCGACAGTGACACTCGCTTCTTTTCTTCCGTCCCACACGTCCTGATTTCCAGCTGGTTCCTCAAGCTTCCCCGTCCAGTGAGAAGATCTGAATAAGAAAGGAGTTATAAAAGAATTAAACCGCCTACCACAAAACCTAGTAAATTGTAGGTGTTTATGATAGAATAGAATAGAGTGAGTGTTGAAACAACTCAAATTCCTTAATATGGAAAAAGGTCAGTTAAGTTACTAGACCAGCATGACTCAGATAAGTTAGTCAAAAACAATCCAGGTCCCCCTCATAAATGTGTATGTTTGGAAAAGAAAACCTTCTAAGACATCAGCCTGGTAGGGTCTGTTCTACAAATGTTAAAAGGGAATACTGGCTTTATGTATAAGTAGCTAGCCAGATAATAAAGGGTGAAAAGTAAAGTTTCACTCTTTCTTGAGGAGGGAAACCAAATAAAAAGGAATCCTCACACATCATCCTTTCGTCTGAGGCATAGAAAAGGAGAGACAGGAGCCGGCCTACTGAAGTGTTCTCACGATCTACCCGATGCATCAACAGCTGGCCTTTAGCCGCTAGAAAATTTAGCCCTTTTCAGTTACCTTATTTGGACCAAGTTTCATACCTTTCAGGTGGTGGTGGACTGGAGATGGCACGGCTTCAGGCAGGTAACGCAGCTGGATGAGCCCCAGTAGATGGAGGGACGCGAAGTGTCAGTGGCTTCTAACGAGGTCACAGCACACCGTGCAGGTTACTAAGGTGGAGGGGGCCTGTTCCCTGTCTCACAGCAACTTGTCTTGGTGGTTTTTCCCGCTATCTATGTAATCCTGTCACATGATTATTTCTCAGGGGATTCTTCTGGAGGCCTTCTAACTCCTCAAATTCTGAAATATAGTCACAAATCATTTCTTCCCTCGTCTTCCTCAGTGGGAGGCCAAGCGAGGTGCTTACACACCAACTTCCAATGCCCTTGACAGGAGGCCGATTACGCTCACTCTCACTAAGATGTTTGCTCCCACATTCCTGCCTTTGTCAAAGCCAGTGAAATTCAAATCGATGACAAATTTCTACTTGCCATGAGTCCTCAAAGGTAACTTGTGAATACTGAAAACCTCGGTGATCAGCCTGCCAATGCCAGAGGACTATTCACCCAAGTTGGAGGGGCTGCCTTTAGGGCCTGTGTGTCAGGTAAACATCAGTACTTCAGTTCACCATGTTTCCTGCACCCATTTATTGATTCATCATCCAATAGTTTTATTGCTGAGCCCTGAGTATGTGTCAAGCTCACAAGATACAAAATTAAATAAAACACAACTTACTATTCTTGCAGACTATACAACGTATGGAGAGAAGATAAAAATGCATTACAGTTTGGTGAAGAGATAGCTATAGGCCAGAATTATTTTGTTTTGTTATTAGGGAGATGTCTTGCCAATGGGTTTCCACCATGGACAAGTTCTCTATGGATTCAATGAGACCAAAAAATGACAGCAGAACATTCTTGGGGTGAAAGGGTTATACCCAACTTTATTCCCATGGTGGCAGGTCAATCACTAGAATCCCGTCCACTCAGAGCGAGTCTGCATGCAGCAAGCCGGTCTCTGCCTCTGGGTCCCTCTGCCCTGCAGCCGTCTCAGTTTCTGTTCTCGGCACTGCCACCACCCCAGCCTCTGCTCTCCCGCAGCCTTACAGCCATGCTACCATGTCGCCCAGAGCACCGGGCAGGGCTCTTTACATAGAGTCAGTAACAAAGTATTGCCCACATGTGTGTAGTGAGCGAGCAGACCAGGGCCAAGTGAGAATCCTGGCCACAGGAACCTTCACTCTCTCCACAGGAGAGTCACTTTTTAAAGTTAGAACCCTACAAACAAAATAGATTTTAAGGGCAAAATCATGTACATACAGTGAACTTATTTCCCCCAGGAACCATGGTAAATTATTTCAGAGAAATTGAGAATTGGCAGGGGTCCAATGCGATGCCATTTACTGCTGACTGAACAAACCCCATCAGATGACAGCGCGGACTGATGAGAAGCTGACGAGGAGACGTCTGCAGCCAGGTGTTACTCTACAGTCATATCACAAACAGTCATGCATACAAGTTGTTCCCATAACTTGTTGCAGCAAAACTAGACTGATGAGATTCCTTTGTGAATGACTTTACCTCAGAAAAACTTCTCATATGAGCATTCACAAGAATCGGTAGTGTACATTGTTTCTAGCTTAGAGCCAGAAGCTGAGAGACATGAATTGGTGCAATATGATGGTTGTGATAAAGGACAAATAAAAATGATAAAACAAACTGTTATGATGACTTACCTTGTAAAATACTTTTATAATAACAGCTTTATTGGGATAGAATTCACATAAATACTATACATTCCTCCCATTTGAAATGAACAGTAATTGTTAGTATATTCACAAAGTTATATAACTATTGTAATTTTAGAACACTTCCATCCCCCCATAAAGAAACCACATACCCATTAGCTGCCACTCCCCATTTCCTCCCCACACCCTCGGCCATAAGCAACAAGCAACCCACAGCTTCTGTCTCTATGGATTGCCTGTTCTGGAAAGTTCAGGTAAGTGGAATCAAATGATATGTGATCCTTTGCAACTGGCTTCTTTCACTTAGCACATTTTCAAGGTTCAGTCATGCATGTATCAGTACTTCATTTTTTTATTGCCAAGTAATATTCTACTGTATGAAAATGTCACATTTTATTTATCTGTTCATCAGCTCATGGACATTTGGGCTCTTTCTGCCTTTTGGCTATTATGAATAATGCCTGTGAACAAGTTTTTGTGTGGGCCTGTGTTTTTATTTCTCTCATGTATACAACCAAAAGTGAAATTGCTGAGTCATATGATAATTATGTTAACCTTTAAAGAAGCTGCCAGGCTATTTTAGCAAAGAACCTACACGATTTTACATTCCCACTAGCAGTTTATGAGGGTCCCTATTTCTTCACATCCTCACCAGCACTTGTTATCATCGGAGTTTTTATTATAGCTAACCTAATGGTATCTCACTGGGGTTTTGATGGTAAATGATGTTGAGCATCTTTTCATGTGGTTATTGGCCTTTCATATATATTGTTTGGACAAATATCTGTTCATATCTTTTGCCCATTTTTAATTGGGTTATCTTTGTGTAAAATATTTTTGAAGTTAACAAAATGATTTAATGTATATTATTTTTAATCTTGCACAATCTAGTACTCTGGGTTTTTGTTATTATCGTTACATAAAATAAGAGAACTGAGGCTCAGAGATGTCAATTAACTCACCAAGGTCACTCAGCTCTCAAGTTGTAAGGCAAAAATAGAACTCAGCAGGGGTACATCCCTTCCCATAACTTTCAGCTCTGGGAAAGAAAAAGAGACGATTTTTTTTGTTTCCCACTTAATCCTGACGAGGCAACCCACAGTGTCCAAAAGTCATTAAGTCAAATAACACTAGAATCTCTACACTGAAGAAAATTCTTCAGGAGAGAGTCAAGCTATAGCATTCAATATGGATTATATAGATGACCATTCAGGAATATTCCTGAGCAAGAGTTCTTTTACAGGACTTGGCCATGAAGCAGCCTAAGAACTCAGAACTTAACAAATTTCCTGTTTCTCACCTCATCTTCCTGTGACCATCAATAGTTCTAAAATCACACTGCCTTTTGAGGTTCTATAGATGCCCTGTTTAATTCTTCATTTTAGGATGGGAGTTTGTCAACTTTCTCATGATTGATAACTTCCAGATGTTTCCAGATGCAGTGGAAAAATCGTTTATGGGGTCAGTGGAAACCACCAGAAATGGTTACCACAATCCATTGAGTTCTAAAATATCTTACACAGAACACAAGTCAATTACCACTGAGGGCACATGGTAAGCATTGTGTTAATTTAACACAAACATGGTATGAGAGTTACAGAGTTAGAAGGAAATATTAAAAATTGAAGTCAGGTGGAGTGATGTGGATTCTGGAGTCAGACAGACTTGAGCCCAGTGGACAGCGGGCTTCCAGCAGTCATGTGGGCATAAAGTATGTCATTCATTTATCTGAGACATGGGTTCTAGCTCTCCTCTGTAAAATGTAAAACAAAAAAACAAAAAAATCAAAACAAAAAACCTTATTCTTCAGGATTTTCACAAAGTTAAATGAATTGTGGATGTAAAGTGTCTGGCACATTACTCTTAATGGTGCCTGGCTTATGAGAGCAGAACAGAATATCTGTAGGATCTTTGCGATGTTAGTGCTATTTGAAATGAGTAGCTCTCAAAGAAGGAATTATTTCCTAGACCCAGGCCCCAAATGGCATATTTTAATATAGTAGGGAAAAAAGATTGTTTAAGGTGATGAGAAAGCTCTTGGCAACAGGCATATGGCTTTATGGCTGACGGCTAATGTGTCACTGGGAACATCTGTAAACTTAAACCAGAGGTACAAACTACGATATTGACACAAAATTGTTGATATGGAAATGAAATTTTGTTCCTTGCTTTCTTAAATAACCCATCATTCACTCTTTCAACAAGACTGACAAGATTTTGTCTGTCTTTCCCAGATTCTGTTCTTTGTTGGGTGAGATAAGGCAGGCACACTTCATGAAAGACATAACCTGAGCACTCGGCGGCCACTTCTGCGCAGATTCTGTTCCTCCTCGTTTCGCTTCCTCTGCAACCACATCTGACAAACCCGGTATGGCTGAGACTGAGAAACTCGGTAAATAGAAATTGAAGAAGACAGAAATGCAAGATAAAAACCCACTGCCTTCAAAGAAAAGACTGAGCAGGAGAAGTGAGCTGGAGTAGTAGTGACGCATGCACCCCCCAGACACACTGTACATCGCCTTATTTTACTTTTTAGCTGTTTAACTTTGTAAGATGCAAAGAGATTGGATCGATTTTAAATGACTGTGCTGCCCCTTTTCACATCAAAGAATCGAGAACCACTGACAATGAAGGCCACTCTGCCTCTCCATCCGTCTGACTGGCTGCAGGAAAGGAAAAGAATTGCGTGTTTGTGAAGGCAAAAGCTGGGTGGGAGGGCAGTGAAATGTAGAGGAAAAACCAAGCTGGTCCGAGGTGTCCTGCAGGCTGTAAAATGAAGTTTAATCAGACTGCATTTTTTTTTGTTCAAATGAATTTAATTACCGGAGTGTACAATTTTTTTAATATGCAAGTAAAAGTTTTAAAATGTAAAAAGAAAAAAAAGACATAAACTTGATGTAGACATGCCTTTGAAAGCTAATGCCATCTTCAGGTTTGGTGTTGGGGTACACACACCCCATTACATTCCTGGAAAAAAGAAAATCTGTGCCCAGCTGATAGCCTCAAGCAAACCGAGTGAGGATGACCACATTTGGAAATCAACACAAAGAACTCTGGGAAGGTGTAGGCAAGAACCCCCCAGCCCACTCTCCCTAGTGTTCTGTGAGGACAGCTGTCCGCTGCTTCACCCCAAATGTGTCTGGCCTTGTATGGAGCCGATATGTCTGACCTTGAGAAACGTGAAAACACAGTGTGTTGTACCCATGAGAAAGGAGCTAAATAAGGGCCCTGAAGGCCTGACACCGGGCCATGAAGGCCACACGCAGCACGTCTCCAACATGTAATGGTGAATTAGCAGAATAGCAGTACATAGGAAGTGCAGCTTTATGCAGAATAAGGTGGCCTCTCTGAGCCCCCTCCTTGACGACTCCCGCTGCCTTCTTTGCTCTTTGCATTGCCCCAAACCTCAAAGGCGATCCCCGACCCTAACAGAAGATTAATCAGTATTTTTTATGGAACCTGTTTGAAAGAACTGCAATATACTTCTGAAACACTGTAAAAAGAAAAAGATGAGACCTAAAACTGACCACTGATGTTGATTATTAGTGAAGTTGTACATTATATATAAGTATTTGTATTTTCTCTTCTGTGATTCATATGTTGGTAACATTTGCCCATTCTCCTATTATGATGTTTATCTTTTTCCATGTTGTTCAGAGTCTTTAATATGAGGAATATTAATATGACTGTCAAAAACATAGCAACTATTTTCCAAGTTTTTGTTTTACATTTTGTTTATGAAATGATTGATATGGAGGTGTCTTCTATTACAATGTAGTCAAATGTGTCTTTCCCTTTGTGATCTGTTGCATTGAAACATCTTTTTTTCAAACCTTATTTTGCAACTGTATGTAATAGCATCTAATGTTACAAAGCAGCCTTGGAGGATGAGGACAGAAGGGTAGATATTCTATTAAACAACTAGAATGTCTTAGAGAGCAATTTCTGCATACTTGTGAGTTCTGACCCCAGATTGCTAGAGTATAAATAGTAAATACAGACTAATATGTCAAGAGCCTTTGTGTGAATGCAAAGAGACACTACCACAGCCTATGGATGGGAGGAATGAAGAACTGAGTTGAGGACACTGACCTTAATCTTTTTACTTTGGCAGATCTGATATGCTTTCAGAGACCTGGTGTCTTTTTCTCATGGTGGTTGCAACCCTCTTCAGTGATTAACTCTATCTTCATAGAAAGAAATTCCATGACCCTATATTATGTGCTATCTCAGAAAAAATAAAGGTTATATATCATCATCATAGTAGTAACAAATGAGTTTGAAAGCTCTGAAGCATTTCTCCACATTATTTCATTGTAGCCTCAAGTGTCAAAATGAGATAGGTAGAGAAATATCATTATTTCCATTTTACAGAAGAAGAAAATGAATTCCAGAGAGCTTAAGTAGTTGACAGCCCAATGTGTACCCCAATATGAAATCCCAGACTATACTCTTATTCTCAAACATATAATCTTGTGAGTGAGACAAGATATGTTAAAAGAACAAAAATAAGAGTACCCAAAAGAATATACACGAGCATCAATTTAAATACAACAGCAAACCAGAATGCATGCAACTGATACTAAACGCCAAAACAAGTAGCTGAAAAAAGATAATATCAATGTTGCCTGAGTATTAGAGAAGTTTGGTTGAAATATTAGTATTTCAAATTGAAGCTGGATTTTGGCAAGGTGAGAAAAAAATCATTTCAGACAGGAACATAATGAGAAAGTGTTAAGTAGGAATGTATGGTCTGGTATAAGGAGGGGGAAGCGATGAGGAGACTGGCCTGCTGGAATAACCTTGCTAAGAGCAGCATATTAGGCTGGAGAGGGAAAGTCAAAATTAAAGGGCCTACAACATCAGGGTCAAATACTTTAAATTGAACCTTTAAGCAACAGAAGAGTATTGCAAATATTTTCAAAGGGGAGGTAATTGATTAAAGAGTTCTTTAGGAAGACTGATGATGAGAACACGTAAAACAGATAAAAAGGAGAGGTGGTGGAGTCTAGAAAAAAAGCTAAAATGCTAAATTCCAGGTGTGAAGTGATAAGGTCTTTACAATGGCAGAGAGCACAGAAAAGCACAGGCGTAAATTCAGAATCAGGGATGCTGAAGAAACTTCTTCCCGAGTTGAGTCCCAGGGAATGGAAATAGTCTGATACCAGTGAAGGAATATAATAAGCAAAGAGATACATTTATATATATACATGTATACATAATGTGTATTTTGTTTGTATACATATGCATACACACCACTGTGCTCACGTGGCAGGCACCCAATAAACACTTGCCCTCTGCTCCCCCTCCAGGGCCCTGGAGATGGCACAGCTTAAGCGGTTATTAGTTAGGAAGGATAACTAGAATTTTGAAAATAGATGGGACTTCAGATGCAATATAGAAATGAAAAAAAAAAAGGCTCAAGGAACAAGATTCGAGGAGCCTTCACAGTTAATGGATAGGAGACACCGACAAAGGAGATTGAAGGAGCAGAGGAGAGACATAGTTGCCCCTGACAACTGCACAGTTACCTCTACAGTATTAGGTTTAAACCTCATATGCACTGTGAAGGGTATGAACAGTGAAGTTAATCAAGAAGCAGAGTTATTCTGCCAAAGAAACCTATTTGAAAGTGAAATAGAGGTCAAAACCCCACTCAGACATGGAAATTGGAAACTGCCAGATGTTCCAATGCTGTGGTATAGTTCAAAGAGGCCAGATTTGAGGGATTATTAACTGTCCCAGCTGGCATGTGGAATTTATGTTTTCTTTATTATGTGAAATGTACAATCATAACAGAAACATTCAAAATCTGTGTAGTGATTAACCTACATTAACCTACGTAGGCTCAAGGAAGGGTACAAAACAATATAAATAAAAGATTACTGTAATAAATATAACTAACAGCAGAGGGCTCCCTTCGACACCTGACAAATTTCAAGGCAGACAACTCCAAATGGAGGAGCTTTTATTTTCTGGTAAATTCTGCTGGCAACTGAACATTTTCATGCATGGGGGAAAGTAACTATGCATTTGTAAATTAATATTTAGACCTTCAGGTTCTAAGTCTCCTTTGTTTAAAAATTTTCCACTTTTTCGTAATGAGAGTTATTAATACAATCTGAAGTTATTAATACAATAATACAGGGTGGTCTAGTTTTAAAATGCCTCAAGACAATACAGTAACAAGTTACAATCCAGAATAATTAAATCCTCATAAATTATGATATTGAATTAGGTTATAATTATTTTTAAATAAAAGTAAATATTTCTAGTATTAATATTAATGTATGCTTAATATCGGAAATAAAAATAGAAAAAAGAAAGAAATCACCTTACCACCAGATATATCCTTAGTAAACATTTTGATTTTTTTCCAATCTCTTTTATGTATAACTTGTCCATGTTAATACATAGTCAAATTGACTATCATATTATGACATAATATTCATCTTGTTTGAATAATTAACATTTTAATAAAACATTTCATATTCCATTACAAATTTATTTGTATACATAACTCTTAATAATTACATAACATTTAGTACTGTAACCAGATATACTAAAAAGTATTTAACCAAAAGCTGGATATTTAAACACATTCTAAAATTTCTTTTTACATAAACATAATACCCTTTTGCTTAAATGTTTTTTTCTGTATTGTGAATTATGTCTTTAGGCTAGTTTTCCAGATTAAAAATCTTTAAGGAAAATAATGGAATATGAAATAAGTAGGCAGTTTAAACATAACGTCTACTTAAGTGGGGACGAAATAGTTAAGCTACAAAATCTTAGTGAAACAACAAAATGGCCATTTTAACCACACTTGCTGCCTCTGAAGGACAACTTTTAATGACTCATGGGAAATAAACATAGCACAGAGAATGTCTAAGGAGGCACAAGCAGGGCGTGATGATGAACATCAGGAGCACACTATAGTAATAACTGTATTTGTGTATTTTTATCTTGTATTTAAATATATATATTTATATATGTATATATGTATTTACATTTAAGTAAACTGGGGAAATGGACATAATACATTCTGAAATACAATTATTTTCAATTCATCATAAAGTTATTTTAAAATTCTGAACTAGTGAAAACAGTAGACATCAGTTAAAAATGAGAGCCAGTTACTATCCACTGATATTTATAGGGAAAATGCTGGTGCCTGGAGGGAGCAAAGCTAATACCTTTAAAACATAGCACCTGCACAACATCCAAAAGACAAACAACAACAAATGCTGGCGAGGATGTGGAGAGAGGGGAACCCTCCTACACTGCTGGTGGGAATGTAAATTAGTTCAACCATTGTGGAAAGCAGTATGGAGGTTCCTCAAAAAACTCAAAATAGAAATACCATTTGACCCGGGAATCCCACTCCTAGGAATTTACCCCAAGAATGCAGAAGCCCAGTTTCAAAAAGACAGATGCACCCCTATGTTTATCGCAGCACTATTTACAATAGCCAAGAAATGGAAGCAACCTAAGTGTCCATCAGTAGATGAATGGATAAAGAAGATGTGGTACATATACACAATGGAATATTATTCAGCCATAAGAAGAAAACAAATCCTACCATTTGCAACAACATGGATGGAGCTAGAGGGTATTATGCTCAGTGAAATAAGCCAGGTGGAGAAAGACAAGTACCAGATGATTTCACTCATCTGTGGAGCATAAGAACAAAGCAAAAACTGAAGGAACAAAACAGCAGCAGACTCACAGAACCCAAGAATGGACTAACAGTCACCAAAGGTTAAGGAACTGGGGAGGGTGGGGGGAAAGAGAGGGATCAGCACACATAATGTTGGGGGGTATGGGGAGGGCTGTACAACACAGAGAAGACAAGTAGTGGCTCTATAACACCTTACTATGCTGATGGACAGTGACTGTAAGGGGTTATGTGGTGGGGACTTGATAATGGGGGGAGTCTAGTAACTACATGTTGCTCATGTGATTGTATATTCATGATACCATAATTTAAAAAAAAGGTTTAAACATAAAAAAAAACTTAGGGCTTGCCGGTTCAGTTTCTCATTCTGCAGTGTATCGTGAAGTGTGAGTGGTGTGATAGATTAAGTACAAAATCTGCAGTCAGATGATTTGCGTTCATGCTTTGTCCTGATCATTGTCAGATATATGCCCTTGGACTATTTAGGTAATCCTTGAAATTCACTTGGGGATTAAAAAAAAGTCATTACTGTGATTTCTATAACTCCTCTGATGTACATCAGACGACTCATCTGATGGCAAAAAGCATTTCCACAGAATCGCCATTTGGGGCCTATGATCTCTACATGCAAATGTATGAAACAGAAATCCAAGAGGGCCACACTCTGTCACTGGGGCCTGGAGAGAACTGACATCTGGTCGGACGCCAAGAGGCTTTCAAATCAAATCAAAATCCTTTATACTTTTTGTAAGATACTTCTGAAGTGTTTTGAATCATTTAGAAAGCACACTACACTATGTAGTAGTCTGTAGTCCATATTTTCAACTGGCTATTTTTAATTTATTATTAAAAATATGGATAAAAGTAAATTTTGCCTCAAAATATTGCATTCAATTTGCCCATTGTCCTTAAAAAGGGCAATGATTTTTCAAAGGCCAGTTTTACTGCTAGTCAAGTAGGGTACTCATTTGAATACTAACATTTTTATTCAAATACATACGTTTGATGACTTCTTTGGATTAATCAAAATATAACACTAACTGTACCAGAAGTCAGCAAATTTCAACCCTTTCATTCTTTAAATTCAGGGGCCAAATCCAGCCCACTGCCTGTTTCTGTATAACCCATAATTTAAGAATGAGTTTTACATCTTAAATCATCAAAAAAAATAAAAAGATATATAATATTTCATACGAAATTCAAAGTTCAGTGTTCATAAAGTCTTAAAATTTGTAGAAATTTGCTCTCTCTTGTACTTACATAATACCCTCAGTTTTACCTCTTGGCCTACATAGCCTAAAAGGTTTTTTTTACTATCTGGCTCTATACAGAAAATGTTTGCCAAACCCTGAAGTATGCCAAAACCCAAAACCATTATTTAATGCTTCTTGGGCTTTTTATAAATAATTAAAGTCTTTGTCACTTAAGTATTAGAAGCAAATAGTCTTTAATAATATTTCCCAAAATTATCTGCCCTTTGGAATTACCTGGACAGCTTAAAAAAATATTCTTGTGTCCCAACCCCAGAGACTGCAACTTAACTTAATTTGCCTGGATAGGCCTTCAGCTTTGAAAGTTTTAAAACATGAAAGGTGATTCTAAAGTGGAATTTAGGAAACACTGATTCAGTACTTTGGCAAATTCAATCTACCAGCGTCACCTGGGCCCTTCTGCTGATTCCCCAGCACATGGCCCACTGCAGCTGCCCCACCGCCTCCAAACTCTCCTAGGCCTTCCATCCCCACTGCCCCAGGCTCCACCTCTAGTAGCAGGTGACCAGCTCACTAGGCTGACTGAGGAGATCGAGGCCGGGCCACTCCCAGGTTACCCTGGCTTACTCCCTACATGGAGCTCCTTCCTGAAGTCCATTCTCTTACAAAAGGGTTATGCTATTGGTGATTAAAAAGAAGTCGTGAATCTCAATTTGAGTTCCTGTTCCTCTACTTACAAGATATGTGACCATGACAAATTATTCAATGAATTTGACCACCAATTTCCTTATTCATAAAGGAAGATTAGAAATAAAAAGTACCTCATAAGTAGGATTTTTTTGTGTAGATTAAGTAAGACTTGCCTGTTCCTTAAAGGGTAGTCCTTCATCTAAGCACTTGTTGAACTGTAGTCTCATATCCCAGCTTAGACCTTCTGACTCAGAATCTGCATTTCAATGAGATCCAAGAGTGAGTTTCGTGCACAACAAAGTCTCATAACCATGGGGCAAGGAAGTTGTTCAGTTCAGTGCTTTCCCAAGCTCTTCTCAGCCCTTCAGCAACAATGTTGGGTATATCTGGTTTTGGTAGTATGATTGGGGGTGGCTCTTATGTACAAAAACAGATTTACTGAGTAAAAAAACAATGATCTATTAGCCATGCACAAGCTAATTTGAAATCAGGAGAAACTAGGATGGAGGCTGGGGATGGTTAAAAGGTTCAGGGTGACCTTCACACAACTTAGAAAAAGATAACCCCTCTGAGCATCCATGACCCCACAGGTGTACACCCAGGGAGCTAGCAGTCTGTGCAATTTACAAAAACATACTCCTCTGGGCAGCTGTTGCCCTGTTTCAGAGCACATGGCTTGCCAAATGCATCGGGGGCTCAGCTAGTTTTCCTCGGGAAGTATCTGGCAACCCTTTGGAGGTGAGATTAGATAAGGTTCTGAATTACGGTGTGGTCAGTTGGAATTAAAAGCAAGGATGGATTCCAGAAAAATGCCAAAACAGTGAAGCCTGTTGGGGAAAAGATGGGGTGGAAAGTGAGCCTGGGATTAGGGAGAACTTCTGGAAAGAGGTAAGATTTGACACAAATCCCAAGGGTTTGTAAAACTGTGGTATGAGGGGGAAGTGGAATCAAATACTCAATATGTTATGAACAGCACTGGATTATGAAAGACATGATGTTTAGAGAACGGCAGGAAAAACAGTGAACTAGAAGGTAAAAGCAGAATCGAAGAAATTCAACTCATTAGACTATTAATATGAAACCACTTTATTTTCTTCCAATTACTGTCCCCAACTATGCTAGACCAAATCATGCCCTCACAACAACATCTTAGCCCTAGTTCATGGGTTTTTAGTCACTTTATTTGATTAATATTTAATGTTATGTCCAACTCATCACATTCCTCTCCCTTCCTCTAGCCAGGGTGTGGTCTTGATCAGATGCCTTCCCCTTTCCTCCTCTTTCCTTAACTATTTCCTCTAGAGCTGGAGTGGGGCAGAGCGAGGCTGCATACCTCCTTGCCTGTCTGTGGTTCCAACGTGATTCACCCTTTCGGTATGCTCCTCCTAAGGCATAACTCTAGGCACTGGGAGTTCCTTATGAAATTTGGCCACCTCTCTGGCTGACCCAAGCTGGCAGTACTGTGTTACATTCTTTTGTCTCACTGGAGGATTCCTCTAGAAACAATTAGCCTACACTCATCTAACTTCCTTACCAGTTCCTAGGCTTGCAACAAGTATACACAGATTCTGCTCAGTATATCTTGTCAATGTGGTAGAGAGAAGGCAAGAAATCTTAATGATCCATCCACCTGATAGTCCCCTCCCCTACATGCAATTGCACATACCTGCACATGTGTGAACACACATATACATAAACACACACACACACACTCATCTATCAGTTCAGAGGTAACCAGATATTCAACCAGGAAATGAAGGGTGAGTGTGTCTTTCCTTAGCCACCCCCAAGTTTATGAATGATCCTCTTAGACCTCCCTCTCTAGCTTTCAACAGAAATGAAGAGAGGGAGTGAACACTTCACTTCCCAAAAAGGCTTTTCTTCTGCTTTCTTATATCAGCAGGAGGTGAGGGAGAGTGGAGTAGTAATGCCAGGTCTGTTAGGATAATCCTTCTGGGCAAACCTTGCAAGGAGACAGCAGGTCCTAGTAGCTGCTTCAGGGCTTCAGAATATAGGGTACATTCTCAGCTTTGGGTTTTACTGGTGATTGTGGAACAACAGGGAAAATCCCATTCAGCCCCTGATGTCATACTGTTACAAGAGTAAGACAGTAGTAATTCTCAGGGAAAGGAAAATGTTTGTCCAATATCAAATAAGAGATGAAATTTAAATACCAACACCATGGTATTTTTATGGTTCTTTATATCAATTTGTCTACCATAACCTGAAAACTTTTGAGCTAGATGACTAAGAAAAGGAAAGGTAATGGCCATACTTGGAAGAACAGCCATCAATCCATCCCAGTGAATACCTTTACATGCTGTTTATAGATGAGTGTGATTAGTCACAGTGCTGAATACTAAGCCTAGGTCACTCATTAGTTACAAGTATCTCAATGTGTTGTTTTAAGAGAAAAAGTAAAATGCATTCCCCATTATCCACTGTATCTATTACTCCACAAATTTTGACTTGCTGAAGACTAGAGCAAATGCTAAAGGATATTAACACAACCAACTGATAAGGGAGAAAGGACTTTTCTTGGAAATACTGCTTCGCCTACATCAAGACATTTTCAACCTATTGCTGTGGACAGCAACACAAGCCAGTTTCGCATGCCTTCAGAAAGGCCAAGCTGGAGATCATCTTAACTAAAGATTTATTAGCAAAGATCTATACAAGCAAAGGAAGAGAAAATGTTCTACCATTAGCTAAAGTGTTCGGTTCATCTCCAAGGGCCAAAACAAAATCATCTGCAGACATGCTTGGAGGACACTGAGCATTTACTAAGTCTTCAAGTTACTGAATAATTATGAAATGTTTCATTTTATTGGGGATTAGAAAGTTTGCCTGTATGGAGACACTATTCTGAGAAAGCTGGTACAGGGCTCTGCCCAGGAGGTCCAGCTACTTCTGGGTCAGATGAAGGCACTTTAGAGGAAATTCAAGTCAAACATTACTTCACCAAACAAGTATTTTTTGAGCAACTGCTCTGTGCTGAGCACTGTGCAGGCGCTGTACTTCATTACTTATTTAGCTTCTCTGTAAGCCAAAGATTTTCTTTCCATTTTTTTCTAAAGGTATAATGGAGAGAAAGGGTGGTTTGGCCAAATTCTCAACATCTTATCCAATCCTGTTATTGCACTGACCCATGCTGCCTAGGTCCAAGAATCTAAGTGCTTCCCACCTAGGAAGTCTGCTTTGCCTTTTCTTGAATATTCATTCTGAGTCAGCACCAGCTGAGATATCCTTGCCTGCTTCACTTATCTGAGCTGCCAGTCCTATTCCCGGTCCAATATTTTTTAGAGGAAGAAAGGAAGGGAGGGAGAGAGTGAGGGAGGAAGAAAAGGAGGTAGGGAGACAGGTTAACTAAGGTTAATTCCAGCCCCTCAGTTTATAGTCTTAATCTGTGGCTTTTTGACATAGAATTAACATGTCATTCTCCAAATGTTCGATTTTGTAAGGGAAGGAGCTCCAGAAAACTGAAAGCATTAATTTTAAAGAGGCTTTGTTAAGTATCTCACTGAATGAAGTCGATGCATTTGCCTCATTTATATGTTTATCTTCTCCCCCTTGACAAGAGGTGAGCAGCAAATATTTAATGGTTAAATGAAAAAATAAATAAATGTCCAAAGGCAACATGGGTGTTTGAATGCCTGCCCACAGGAATTAACGACCCATGACACCAGCTGTCTGAAGACAAAGTCACCAAGAAAAGGCTCAGCAGAGGGATGGGGCTATACAGACACAATGTTATTGGCCAAGGGATAATCTGTAGATTTATAACATTTAGAACAAGTAGCAGAAACAATAGTAGTTTCTATACCTAGATCTTTATTAGAACCAGGAATAATGGAAGTTTAACTTCCATTTTAGAAGTAACTCAGTCCTATTTAATACAAAGAACCAAGCAATCAATTATCTCGTTAGAAGAGAGAAAAAAAATAATAGTGCAAGATACAGAAGAGAGGAGACAGTAAGTGGGGAAGAAGAAAGGGAGAAGGGAAGGAGGAAGGGGAAGAGAAGCAAAGAGGAGAAGAGAGACAATGTAAGAAGGAGGGCGAGAGAGAGACAGGGGGACTAATTTCTTCCTTTCCACTAACCTGGGAGTTTAGAGCCATAAAATAAAGAGCCTGCCTCTACTTGAGAGAGGGCATTTCACTAGAACTAATGCCACATATAATATATCAGTTTTCTGCTAATGACACTGAGAAAAGATGCAGAGCTTCCAGTGGCTTGGGGAAACTTAGTGATGACCAGAGCCTACAGTCTGTTTGCCAAGTTGATTTCAGAAATGGAGAAAAAATGAAGTAAAACAACAAAATTTATGTTCTCCCTCGGAGAAGTCCAGTGTGAGAGATTAATGTACTATCATTTCCTCAATTGTTTGTGTTTTTTTTCTCAAATATGTGCTTGCTCCTGGAGAACAGTTGGGGGCGCACGGGGAAGGCTGTACAACTCAGAGAAGACAAGTAGTGATTCTATAGCATCTCACCACTCTGATCTACAGTGAATGTAATGCGGTTGGTGGGGTGTGACCTGATGAAGGGGGTAGTTTAATAACCATAATATTGCACATGTAATTGTAGATTAATGATACCAAAATAAACTATAAAAAAAGAAAAAAGAAATTAAAAAAAAAAGAAAATGCATCCATATATAATACAACCAATGGGCATTGTTATGATGTTTATGTTTTGGTTTAAAATATTTCAGTAGACTTCCGGGAAGATGGCGACGTGAACAGACTGGCAGAAAAATTCCTCCCAACATTATATTTATTCACAAAAACAGAGCAAATACAACTATTCTTAAAGAGAGACCAGAATACACAGGAAAGTGCACAGCATGCAGGTACACCTGAGAGAGGACTCGGCACCCGGCGAGGCAGGTAAGATACGGAGCTGCAACTCGGCGAGACCGAGCGCTCCTCCCCTCCAGCGCTCCAGCGGGCAGATACACCTGAGAGACGAATTGGCACCCGGCAAGGCGGTTGTTGTTTTTTCTTCCCTTTCTTTTCATTTTTCTTTCCCTTTTTTCTATTATTATTTCTTTTTTCTTTTTTCTTTTCTTCTTCTTTTTTTTTTTTCCTTTTTCCTTTTTAAAGTCATAAACAGCCCAGCTTACATACGTGGCAACTACCAGCAACCACTTCTATAGCAAGGAAAAGACAGAGGAATATGGTACAGACAAAGCTTCAGACCCAGACAATCCCAGAGAGGGAACCTGAAGGGATGGACATGCACAGTATTCCTGAAAAAGAATTCAGAATAAAAGTCATAGCCATGCTGACAGAGCTACAGAAAAATGTACAAGAGATGAGGGAGGAACTGAGGGAAGTGAGGAAAGAATATGCAGAAATGAGACAAGCCACTGACGGGCTTAACTGCAGATAGGATGAGGTCTCAGAGACTGTTAATGGATTACAAAATAGAGAACAGGAATACAGAGAAGCTGAGGCATAGAGAGATAAAAGGATCTCTAGGAATGAAAGAATATTAAGAGAACTGTGTGACCAATCCAAACGGAACAATATTCGCATTATAAGAGTACCAGAGGAAGAAGAGAGAGAAAATGGGATAGAAAGTGTCTTTCAAGAAATAATTGCTGAAAACTTTCCAACGCTGGGGAAGGAAATAGTCTCGCAGTCCATGGAAGCCCACAGATCTCCCAACACAAGGGACCCAAGGAAGACAACACCAAGACACATAATATTTAAGATGGCACAGGTCAAAGATAAAGATAGAGTATTAAAGGCAGCTAGAGAGAGAAAAAAGATCCCCTACAAAGGAAAACCCATCAGACTGTCATCAGACTTCTCAACAGAAACCTTACAGACCAGAAGAGAATGGCATGATATATTTAACGTAATGAAACAGAAGGGCCTCGAACCAAGAATATTGTATCCAGCACGATTATCATTTAAATATGATGGAGGGATTAAACAATTTCAAGACAAATGAAAGTTAAAAGAGTTTGCCTCTCATAAACCACCACTACAGGATAGCTTAAACGGACTGCTCTAGAGGGAAGCACACTGAAGGCTAAAAAGATGTCACCAGAGAAAATAAAATCATAACAAAGAAAGCAGACCATCCAAATACTAACTAAAGGCAAAGAATAAAACACCCAATATATAAAGAATGGAGGAGGAAGAATAGGAAGGGAGAAATAAAGAAACATCAGATGGCATTCACAATAACTTAACAAGACAGTTAAGCAAGATTCTTAGATAGTAAAGAAACAACCCTTGAACCTTTGGTAACCATGAATCTAAAGCCAGCAATAGCAATAAGTACATATCTATCAATAATCACCCTAAATGTAAATGGACTGAATGCATCAATCAAAAGACACAGAGTAACAGAGTGGATAAAAAAGCAAGACCCATCTATATGCGGCTTACAAGAGACTCACCTCAAACCCAAAGATATACACAGACAAAAAGTGAAGGGATGGAAAAAGATATTTCACTCAAACAACAAAGAGAAAAAAGCAGGTGTTGCAGTACCTGTATTAGACAAATTAGAGTTCAAAACGAAGAAAGTAGCAAGAGATAAAGAGGGACATTACATAATGATAAAGGGGTCAGTCCAACAAGAAGATATAACCATTATAAACATATATGCACCCAAAACCGGAGCACCAACATATGTGAAACAAATACTAACAGAATTGAAGGAATGCATTCATTTTGGAGACTTCAACACACCACTCACTCCAAAGGACAGAAAAAGCAGACAGAGAATAAGTAAAGACACAGAGGCACTGAACAACACACTAGAACAGATGGACCTAACACATATCTACAGAACTCTGCACCCCAAAGCAACAGGATACACATTCCTCTCAAGTGCACATGGAACATTTTCCAGAATAGACCACATACTAGGCCACAAGAAGAACCTCAGTAATTTCAAAAATATTGAAATCCTACCAACCAACTTCACAGATCACAAAGGTATAAAACTAGAAATAAATTTTAGAAAGAAATAAAAAAGGCTCACAAATACATGGAGACTTAACAATATTCTCCTAATTAATCAATGGGTTAACGAACAAATCAAAACAGAAATCAAAGAATATATGGAGACTAATGACAACAACACAAAGCCACAATTTCTGTGGGACGCAGCAAAGGCAGTTCTAAGAGGAAAGTATATTGCAATCCAGGCATATTTAAAGAAGGAAGAGCATTCCCAAATGAATAGTCTAAAGACACAATTATTGAAATTGGAAAAAGAAGAACAAAGGAGGCCCAAAGTCACCAGAAGGAGAGACATAATAAAGATCAGAGAAGAAATAAATAAAATTGACAAGAATAAAACAATAGAAAAAAATCAATGAAACCAAGAGCTGGTTCTTTGAAAAAATAAAAAAATAGATAAACCCCTAGCCAGACTCCTTAAGAGAAAAAGAGAATCTACACACATAAACAGAATCAGAAATGAGAAAGGAAAAATAACGACGGACCCCACAGAAATACAAAGAATAATAAGAGAATATTATGAGGATCTGTATGCTAACAAGCTGCAAAACATAGAAGAAATGGACAACTTCTTAGAAAAATACAACCAACCAAAACTAAACAGACCAATCACCAGCAACGAAATTGAATCGGTAATCCAAAACCTACCCAAGAAGAAAACCCCCGGACCTGATGGATTCACCTCTGAATTCTACCAGACATATAGAGAAGAAATAACACCCATTCTCCTTAAAGTTTTCCAAAAAATAGAAGAGGAGGAAATACTTCCAAACTCATTCTATGAAGCCAGCATCACTCTAATACCAAAACCGGGCAAAGACCTCACCAAAAAGGAAAATTACAGACCTATATCCCTGATGAACGTAGATGCAAAAATACTCAACAAAATATTAGCAGACCAAATTCAAAAATATATCAAGAGGATCATACACCATGATCAAGTGGGATTCATCCCAGGGATGCAAGGATGGTACAACATTCAAAAATCCATCAACATCATCCACCACATCAACAAAAAGAAGAACAAAAACCACATAATCATCTCCATAGATGCTGAAAAAGCATTTTACACAATTCAGCATCCATTCATGATTAAAACTGTCAACAAAATGTGTTTGGATGGCAAGTACCTCAACATCATAAAGGCTATATATGACAAACCCACAGCTAACATCATAATTAACAACAAGAAGCTGAAAGCTTTTCATCTAAGATCGGGAACAAGACAGGGATGCTCACTCTCTCCACTGTTATTCAACACAGTACTGGAGGTCCTTACAACGGCAATCAGACAAAACAAAGACATACAAAGCATCCAGATTGGTAAACAAGAAGTCAAATTGTCACTATTTGCAGATGATATGATACTGTACATAAAAACCCTAAAAACTCCACTCCAAAACCACTAGAACTAATATCTGAATTCAGCAAAGTTGCAGGATATAAAATTAACACACAGAAATCTGTTGCTTTCCTATACACTAATGATGAACTAACAGAAAGAGAATTCAGAAAAACAATTCCATTCACAATTGCATCAGAAAGAATAAAATACCTAGGAATAAATCTAATGAAGGAAGTGAAAGACTTGTACTCTGAAAACTACAACACACTCCTAGGAGAAATTAAAGAGGACACGAACAAATGGAAATGCATCCCATGGTCTTGGCTAGGAAGAATAAATATTGTCAAAATGGCTATACTACCTAAAGCTATCTACAGATTTAATGCAATCCCTATCAAACTACCAACAGCTTTCTTCAATGAACTGGAACAAATAACTCTAAAATTCATATGGAACCAGAAAAAAACCCGAATAGCCAAAGCAATCCTGAGAAGGAGGAATCAAACAGGGGAAATTACACTCCCTGACTTCAAACTCTACTACAAAGCCACTGTAATCAAGACAATTTGGTACTGGCACATAAACAGACCAGTGGAAGAGAATAGAAAATCGAAACACTAACGCAAACATTTACAGTCAATTAAAATTTGATAAAGGAGCCTTGGACATACAATGGGGAGATGACAGCCTCTTCAGCAGCTGGTGTTGGAAAAACTGGACAGCTATATGTAAGAGCGTGAAACTGGACTACTGTCTAGCCCCATACACAAACGTAAACTCAAGGTGAATCAAAGACCTGAATGTAAGTCATGAAACCATAAACTCAGAAAAAAACATCATAGGCAAAAATCTCTTGGACATAAACATGAGCGACTTCTTCATGAACATATCCCCCCAGGCAAGGGAAACAGAAGCAAAAATGAACAAGTGGGACTATATTAAGCTGAAAAGCTTCTGTACAGCAAAGGACACCATCAGTAGAACAAAAAGACATCCTACAATATGGGAAAATATATTCAAAAATGGTGCATCTGATAAGGGGTTGTCATCCAAAATATATAAAGAACTCAAGCACCTTAACAAACAAAAAGCAAATAATCCAATTAAGAAATGGGCAGGGGACATGAATAGACACTTCTCTAAAGAAGAAATTTAGATGGCCAATAGGCACATGAAAAGATGCTCCACATCGCTGGTCATCAGAGAAATGCAGATTAAAACCACAGTGAGATATCACCTCACACCAGTGAGGATGGCCAACATCCAAAACACAAACCACAACAAATGTTGATGAGGATGTGGAGAAAAGGGAACCCTCCTACACTGCTGGTGGGAATGCAAATTAGTTCAACCATTGTGGAAAGCAGTATGGAGGTTACTCAAAAAACTCAAAATAGAAATACCACTCGACCCAGGAATCCCACTCCTAGGAATTTACCCTAAGTATGCAGCAGCCCAGTTTCAAAAAGACATATGCACACCTATGTTTATTGCAGTACTATTTACAGTAGCCAAGAAATGGAAGCAACTTAAGTGTCCATCAGTAGATGAATGGATAAAGAAGATGTGGTACATATACACAATGGAATATTATTCATCCATAAGAAGAAAACAAATCCTACCATTTGCAACAACATGCATGGAGTTAGAGGGTATTATGCTCAGTGAAATAAGCCAAGCTGAAAAAGACAAGTATCAAATGATTTGACTCGTATGTGGAGTATAAAAACAAAGAAAAAAAACTGAAGGAACAAAACAGCAGCAGACTCACAGAACCCAAGAACAGACTAATAGTTACCAAAGGGAAAGGGACTGGGAAAGATGGGTGGGAAGGGAGGGATAAGAGGGTAAAAGCGGCATTACGATTAGCAGACGTAATGTTGGGGGGGCATGGGGAGGGCTGTACAACTCAGAGAAGACAAATAGTGATTCTGTAGCATCTCACTATGCTGATGGACAGTGACTGTAATGGGGTTGGTGGGTGGGACCTGATGAAGGGGGTAGTTTGATTACCATAATATTGCACATGTAATTGTAGGTTAATGATACCAAAATAAATTGTAAAAAAAAAATATTTCAGTATAAACAGCATGCGTTGGTGTAAGTAAAGCTGAGGTGTAGTCTATTATCATAAGCAGAAATTCCCATTCCAGGGATGGTTAATAAGCTAGTAAGTTAGTAGTTAATTAGGAAGCCCACACTCCAGAGGAAGCTAGCACATATCTTCAGATATCCTTCCCTCTATCAGCTCAAGAGGCTTAGGAAGTTAATATAAGGAGTATTAGAAATGGGCTTTCAGTGATGAAAAGAATGGCACTTTAGATATATGAAGGAGCTACAATGAAATAGTTTTGAGAGACTCCCCACTGGAGAATATAAATTTAGCATGACCTGTAGCCTGTGCCCCCTGTCCTGCATCCAGCTGGAAGTCCAGAAGATGGACGTTTGCCTGATGTCAAATGCCAGGGTAACAGAATCCTGCCTCTAGGAATTCGGTGGGTCTGCCTCAGCTAAACCTTCTATGAAACATGTTGAATCACCTAAGGACAGAGAGCTAGGACGTCCTCAGCCTTAAAAAGTAAAGTAAGCTGGCCTGGCCCTGCTTAGTAATAATGTTAACAAATGTCTGCGTGTGACTCAGAATTTTGATATTTTCTTTCATCATCACCTCATGTCAAGGCTATGAAAAAGGAATTAAGTTTGACCCACATCAGGCTCTTCTATTATCTATCAAATCTAACATAACACAATGTAACATGCATTTCCAAAATGGCCCAGGTCAACTTGCAGTAGATGAAGGAAAATCTGTGCTGCTTTACAATTTGCATTTCATGTGTTGAAAAGTACAGCTCAAAAGAGGGTCCCTTGAGTACCAGGCTTCTCAAGCCTGTTTATTGACAATTTTAAATGCTGATTATAGGGACTCTCCCTGCTGTGACTTTGGCCTACCCCTTGTGATCACTGAAACGGGTTACTTCATGCTACACTGGCCAGTTGGTTTCCAGCAATGAATGCTGCTTTCAGCACTTTCATTTTTGCCTTGATTTGCTATCCTGCATGGTTTATATGTTCAATATGTCTCTCTATATAGGAATATGTTTAGGATATTGATGTGGAAGATTAACGAGGAAGATGAGGATACTTTTTAGGCAGGATATATTCCACTAAAGTGAACATTGACTTCCAGGAATGCCAAACACACAATTAACAATTCAACATTAAAATATATTCACTACAAAACACCAACATAGCTTGTGTTCAGCAAATACATTTCAGCTGAGACCAAATTAAAGCTTTAGAACAGAAATAACTTTGACAATAAGCATTTGATTCAACACTTAGAAAGTCTGATGATGGCAAATTGGCTCATCATGACCAGCATTTTGTGCGTGTTTCCTTGGAGCACCTCAAAACGTTTCGCCAAGAGTTTTCATTTATTAATTTTTAAAGCATTGTTGTGCCCACTTAGCGGTGCTCACTGGGCAGATGAGTAAACTGAAGAATAGAAATTTCTCTGTTTAGTCCTCCAGTAACACATGAAAGGACAAAGACCAAGTTAAACTAGTGACTCTTTGAGCATATCTTCTTTAAAATCCAAATCACACAGGTAGATAATCTAAAATTTGGTATTACAATGATTATAAAAAACATAGCAGTAACCTGCCTCACCCTTGCCCATAACTAAGCATATCCTGCTTTCTATTGGCATCCACTTTTTATTCTTTTAACTATTTCTGCTAGTATTCATCTACATTTTAAAAGAATAAAAATGCTGCTAATCTTAGTTTATGGATTTTACATGGTAATCTACTGCTCTCCTATTATGAAGGTGAAGATTCTACCTAACTCTTGAGATCATTGGCAAGATTAAATTTACACCAGAAGGTCAGAATATAAGGAAGAAAGAAGATCTGAGAATTCTTTGGAGAAATTTAGGCTGTGACAACCAGTTTCTTTTTCTACCAAAGCATCCAGTGGAAATGGGTGCAGTGCAATTAAAGGGATGCAATGTCAGTTTCAGCTTCTTTTGCTTCAAGTCCAAAGACAGTGGGCTTCAAATTGACAATCAAATGGATTCACACATTGTACCTCCAGTGGAACACAGTAGAAATGTCTCTAACTTCTGCCCAGAAAATCCTAAAGGAAAGAGAAGTCAGCAGGCTGCTTTGGTAGCAAGACAGAGACAAAGCTGAGTCTGTGTTGAGAAGAATTTGTGCTCCCCTCTGACAGCAGGTCAAAAGTCTGTGAAACTTAGGTACCAGATGTAGAACCTAAAGTGGGTATGGTGGGCACAATGTTAAGGTGACCTTCAATGAGTCACAATCCCAGTACAATACCCTCCTGTTGAATGTGGGCAGAACCAGGGACTTGCTTCTAGGTGAGAGAATGTGGCAAAGGTGATTGGATGTCACTCTCTTGATTATGTTACATCGTAGTAAAGTGTTGGAAAGTCACTTCCTTGATTAGGCAAAGATGATGGGGTAGCCACTCCCATCATTATATTACATTACATTACAAAGACTACCTCATATCAAACCAGAAAGAGAGATTCAACTTCTGTCTTTGAAAAAGTAACTGTCATGCTGTCAAGGACTTGTAAGCAGGACACATGACAAAGCATTGCCAGTGGCCTCTAAGAGCTGAGAGCAGCCCCTGATTGATGGCCAGGAAGAAAATAGGAACCTCAATCCTACAGCCACTAAAAGCTCAATTCTGCCAATAACCTCATGAGCTTGGAAGAACACCACAAGCTCCAGAAAGGAATATAGCCTCCCTGACACCTTGACTACAGGTGTAGTCTTGGGAGACCCTGAGCAGAGGACCAGCTAAACTGTGCCCAGACTCTTGATCTATGGAAACTGAGATAATAAATATGTGTGTTTCAAGTCACTGAATTTCTGGTAATTTTTTATGCAGCAATAGAAAACTAATACAATGAGAATGCTCTTCTGAGGTAATGCCAGAACAACAGTGGGCCCCCAACAGCAGAAGCCTGTGAGGTGACCATCTAAAACCAGAAGCTGACTGAGGGCTGGGAGTGGCCTGCCAAAAGACAACGTGTTCTGCCCATCACAAAAGAGGTGCCTGATGGTGGGAGTCTTCCACAAGCTCACAGGTCGGTGGGGAGGTGGACTATCTTACAAGCTAGACAGCTCACATCCACCAACGGCCAGGGTGAGTTCCCCACTCATATTCCCTAACCCAGCAGTGGATTAGTAAAACAGCTGTCTAGAGGGGGGAAGGCCTGAGTTACAGCATTTGCCAATTTCTGTGGTGTTTAACAACCTGCTTATAATTTTCCAAATATTCAACAACTGGCCCTTGGGAGCCAATGTTCTAACACACTAGGGCTGCTTCTACTTCCTCCACCTACTCCCTTCAGAAGGATCTGACAACCTGGGGGTCTGGGGGATGGGGGGAAGAAGCCTGCCCTTCAACAATAGGTCTCCAGTGGGGGAAGAGCGAGGACAGACTTAACCTTGAGTGGAGACTGAGGTGCTGGTTACTACCACAATCTAGACTGTTAGAGAGTTGAGACTCCATGTTTGTGACTTAGGAGATGTAGAATTGTTTGTTTATACAAGGGTGAGTGAAAGGTCGTGGGATTCTGCTCAGACTTTCATACATGCCTCATGTGCACGGACACATAGTGTGCTAACAAAATGAATTAATTTTTCTCTGTAGGTTAACTATCCAAGACAGAGAGAAAAATTGCTGAGCTACTTCTCTCTGTCTTCCTTCCTCCTTCCCTCCCTCCCTCCCTTCTTTTTCTTTCTTTCTTTCTTTCTTGCTTTCTTCCTTTCTCTTGCTCTCTATTTTTTAATATCCTTTCTTTCTTAATATTCCCTTCTTTTTTCAAAATGCCTTTATAAATAGGATGCCTCATAAACTCCAAAGTTCTAAATAGACAAATGAATGAGTAATTGACCGAAGTCAACTTCTCAGTGTGCTGGCACTTAAGAAAGCCCCTTGCTTAAATGCAGCTCACCCAGTTTAGGCACACACAAGGGCGCACTGCCATGAAGCGGTTCAGGAGACACCAGGGCAAGACCATCAGATTGTAAAGTCAGTGAGAACCGAGTGGCTTTGCATACCTAAATGGACTTGATGGATACAAGGGAAGAGACACAGGACTAACCGTGAATATTTGCTTCAGGAAACTCACATGGTACAGAAGAGGAAAGACACTTGAGCTTTAGATGGAGCTAGACCTTTGGGGTCAAGATGAATCTGTTTGCACTATTTCTACTGGATTTCCACTCGCAAATTCTTGGGTGAGTCATCTGGAAGCAGTCTGCAAAGAATACATGGGTATCCTCCTTTCAGAACATTCTCCAAGGATCAAAGCCCTAAAATGTCCCTTCATGTATAAAGAGCTCTGGAAGAATATCATTTTAAGTGATACATCAAACAGCTAGACATGAATTGCTCATGGTAGCTGTTCTTTGTCCAGATTATTACGGCGCTTCTCAGACTGAACTCTTGCCTCCATTGATTCCACTCAACTGAAACTGGCAAACACTGCTGAACAGAAGCTCAAAAGTAGAGTTTCTTTGACATATTTGCATCTTCATAGAATTTTTAGACTATCCTTGCTCTTAGCTGCTGACCTTAATTCTCACTTCACTGAGAAAACAGAAGCAATTAGAAGAAAATTTCCTCAGGTTTCTATCAAAATATCTCACCACATTCTTTGCATTCCCACCTCTTCCATAGATGAAACTTCCATTCCCCTAAGTGTCAGCCCCTCTGTCTGTGCACTAGGTCCCCTCCTGCCTGTCAGTCCACCAGTTCTCCTCTTTCTCCTGCATCATTATTTTTCACTATCTGTTGGTCATTTCTATCAGGATTCAGACATGTTATTATTTGTCCCATTTTAAAAAGAAAAAAAACACTTAATTTTAACTCAACTCTCCCTACCAACTCTATTCCTTTGCCTCCTTTGCAGCAAATTGCCTGACTGCCTCTAATTCTTTTCCTCCATTCTGTCTTGCATCCACTTAGTCAGCTTTTGCCCTCGCCCTCCACCGTGACTGTTCTTGGCAAAGTCCTCAGTGATTTCATGTCACTAAACCCAGTGGTCGATTCTCATCAGTCATGCGGCCCGTCGGCTCACCACGGGACAACGCTGATCACTCACTGCTCTTTAATTCAGGCTCTTTATGTGGCTCCCTCTAGTCTTTCATATTTTGTTTTTACTTGATTTGTCAACTTCTGACAAGTTACATTAAGATGTATACTTACGAATCTGTAAAAACAAAATACTTGTAGGGGCTCCCATCTCATGCAGAGAAAAACCCTAGGTGAAGGCCCCCCTGCCTCATCCCTCCTCTCACCTCTTTTCTAGCCCTTCTCTTCCTCCCTCACAGCTCACTCCATTCTGGCTCCCCAAACATGACCTTTGCTCTAACTGTTGCTCTGCTTGGAAAACTCCTCCCCAGAACCCACTTGCCTAATTCCCTCACCTTCTTCGGATCTTTGCCCAAATCTCACCTCTTCAACGAGGGCTACCCCTCACCTTATTTTACAACTGTTCCTCCAACACCAACAATTGGCAGTTTAAACCCCCTCTGTTTTTTTCTCTTTTCCGTAGCATTTATACACTCTCTAACATACTATGTAATTTACTTATTTTGTTTATTCTTTGTTGTCTGCCTTCCCTACTTGAAAGTAAACTCTGAGAGACAGTTGCTTGTCTGTTTTGTTTATTTTAATGTATTCCAAAATCCCCAGAACTGTGCCTGGCAAATAGTAAAAAGGCTTTGTAAACATTTGGCAAAGAATGACCTATCCTCCGATTGAGATTTTAGTTTTTCCCATCTTCTCTGGGAAAGCTAATTGCCTACTAAGACTTTTCTTAACCTCTTTTGGGAAAAATAAATAAGATCTACATTAGCAATAGGTCTTGTCATGCAATCAGATTACAGTACACTTATTTTTTAGTTATTTGATTTAAAAGTATGATTTAGTTAGTATAAAAGTATGCTATTCTTTCTCAGAACACTCATGATGTTTCTTAATTCTTTATGTCTCACTGCCCTTATAGAGAATACCCAGAAAAATGCAGACATATGTTTTCCTTCATACAATATGATTTCAGAGAATCCAAGGAATGCCTGACACTTCTGCATGAATCTCTAGGTATTCACGGACCTCAGTAAGAGACATGTACACACACTTGGGATTTGATCTACATGAGCTCTCTGACTTCAATCTTTTTTCTATTTTTATTAACCAGTACTTTTCTTATTTTAACTTTCCACTACATCTTACTAAGTTGTTTTTTTTCCCTGTTTATTGAAATAACTTTAGAATGTTTCAGTTTCACAAGAAACTTGCAAATACAGGATGACCATATGAGAATCCTGCTGAAAATATTGTAAATTTTCACTTCAAAGTAAATGGAGTGCAAAATGAAGATGTGAAAATAATTCCTAGGCCCATAAATATTTAATAAGTTTCTGGGCTCATAGTTGTCAAGTGACAAACTTACAATATGCTGTATTTAGAAGTAAAATACACAGGTTTCATGCAATTTTTCTTGTGAAAAGCTATTCAACCTACCAATTATATTCCTTATACCCAGAAACATTTATATTGCATTAATAGCATATCCTTAATTACAGTTATAAAAGGCAGCTCTGGCTATGGTCTCTGAGTAACTGTTCACTATAAAAAAAATTTTAAGTCTATATAGAGGAATATCATAGGTAGGCTTTGTCTAGTGAAAAGTTGTTTTTCAACATGTGGAGAGTATGAGAATCTTCTGCACCTCTTCCCCCGCTAGGACAACAGTCCTATTGAATCAGAATCTTCCAGGTGAGGCCAAGGCATATAATTCTGAAAGACTTCCAGATAGGTTTTCAAGACAATTTAAAAATGCACAGGCATAGGAAGCCACGTCTTTTCTTTTTGCTCTTTAGTTTTTATTTTGGGATAATATTTGACTTACAGAAAATTACTAAGATACTAAGTTAAAGAGAGTTCCCATATACCTGTCACAAAGCTTCCCTTGATCTATACATTTTACATATCCATGGAGCACTTGTCAAAACTAGGAAATTAACATTGGTAGATTACCATTAATAAAACCACTGACTTCATTCAGATCTCACCAAAAAAATGTCCTTTTTCTGTCCGTGGAGGCAATCTGGGGTACCATTTTGTATTTAGGTATCATGTCTCCTTGTGTCCTCTGATCTGTGAAAGTTCCTTAGGCTTTGCTTTTCATGACTTTGAAACTTTTGAAGAGTATTGGTCAGATATTTGTAGAACATCCCTCAGTTTCTGTTTGTGTGATGTTTCTCATAATTTGAGGACAGACTATCCCAGAGGTGACATGTCCCACACATAGCATCATAAGGGGGACAGAAAGTCAAAATCACTCATCACTGGTGATATCAACCTAGATTACCTGGTTTAAGTGTTGTCTGTTAGATTTCTCCACTATGCAGGGACAATTTTCTGCGTCTCTTCTAATGACATTTCATTCAAAAAGATTTGCTAGGTCTAGCCCAGACTGAAGGAGAAGAGAATCAAGCTCCTCCCCCCCAGGAGGGGAATAGTATCTGTATATATTATTTGGAATTCCTTAAGAAAGATTTGCATCTTCTCCATTTATATATTTATTCAATATGCTATTTATATTAGTATGGAACTAAGGATCTTTTTTTTGGAGTTATAATCCCATTCTACTGTTTCTTACTGCTCAAATTATTTAAACTTTGGCCGTTTCAAGACCCTTCAAGTCACTTCCTGTGTCCTTTTCATATGTCCCCATTTTTTTTTAACTGCATTTCCTTTCTTTCCAGCACCTCAAATGCTTCGGGCGCATTTTGCATTTCCCTTAACCCACGACTGGAATCAGACATTTTTCCAAGAAGTGTTGATTCCTTTTGTTGGAAGATGACATCTAGAAACCAAGATCTAGGTGCTAGGTGTGCTTTTTGATACTGCTTCTGGGGTCTTACTGCCTCAAGACCCTCTCAAAGACAGCTAGGAAATATATACAGATACACCACCCATTTATATACACATTATCTGTAATTATTTGTGTATCTATCTGTTTAAATATTAACTAAACATGAGTTTGTACTGATGTTTCCAACTTCAGTTCTGCACCACAGGGCTTGTTCTAGCCTTCACCACTTGCTTAGCTGTAGCTTCCATCCCTGATGGTAGGAAGCATGTTTCCCACCATCTACAATTTATTCATATGTTTATTAGCCCTTATGCACTCATAGTTTCAAATTGCTACCTCATAACCTGTGAGAAATAAATTTACAACTAGCATACAGCATTTATAGTTCTTTCTGTTTTTTGGCCTTATAATAGCTAGCAAAAACACTGTTTTCCAAAGTTACTTAAACCAGCTCCTTTTTATCTCATCAGTTTGTTTTTAAAAAAATAAACCTATGCCCTCGGTTGTTGTAGAACCTCAGTTCAGGAATTGTTCTACAGCCACCATTGGGTTTGTGTTTGTTGAGTTCCTTTTCTTTTTCTTAATCTTTCCTTAATTGCATACCTGGGTTGGATTAACAGGTGACTTGATAAATCACTCCTCGTTATGTTAGGTTTATTAGTTAACTATTAGTGAGCATCTATCCCGATAGAAACTTATGTGAGGAGAACTATTTCTTGTTGCTCACATTAACGGTGTTGTTCTGTATTTAATAGATCAGTGTTGTATCGGGGTCATCTTAGTGCTGCAGCGACAGCCAATGTGTTGTTTCTTGACTGGTGACCTCTCAGGCCAGCTGTGGTCTTGTTTATACTTACTTTCTAAGAAAGGCTGTGTCCTGTGTCTTAAAGCTATATTTTTAATAATATAATTTAAATTTACATTGAAATTGCTGTGTTTTTCTTTTTTCAGGTAAATTTAAATTTGAACTAAAACTGTGTTCTGGACAACCAGCTATCGCCAGGCTACTTAGGCCTTTCACCTTTTTCTGTAAATCTTCTCACTATTTTGTTACATAGACGGGTTCATTCTGCCAAAGCAGTTCATACGTAGGTGGTCTGCTTTCAGGGCATTTAACTTAGCTCTTTGTTAAACTGCTCTAGGTAACTCATCAGGCAAAGGTAACAGGGAGACCTCTGCTGTTCAGTACCTTCAGTATTTCTTTCACCATCCCGTATGGTTCCTCCATTCGTGCCAATCAAAATTTATCTCTTATACTTTTGAGTGTTTTGTTTAATTTGTTTATGTTAATTGAGTTTGGCAGTTTTGGGGGGTAGCAAGTAAGTGGTCATCTAATAAGAAATCTCCTGGGTATAAATTAAGTACTTTGTTTAAGCTACATTTTGATTTATACAAACACATTTTCCACTATGCTTACCTTGTCATGACTTATCTCCACTTATGTGTCTAATAACTATCAATAGGCTGTATGTCAGTTTCCATTTTGAGGAGGTGACAGACCATATGTATGTGTTCATGACCTAATTCAATTAAGCTATTATTCTTAATTTATTACTAAATCCTCTTTCAGTTTTTATTTTAATAAAGAATCTCATATAAGTTTGATGCTCTTGAGTAGAAAATGTAGCCCATTTCTTCCCATCCTATAAGCTGCTCCTTACTTAACATTTTTATGTTATGTATTTGTGCTTACTATAGCTCCTTTTTCATATTTGCTGCAGATAACAGTTTACAAACTGAATTAACAAGGTCTGGTAAGGTTTATTAGGACTTACCAATTATAGAACAGGCTCCTCTACAAGGATAGAAAGCACTGCCAAGTCCTTTGTGTTTTAGATTATTGCTAGTAGTACTCAGAAAATTTTGTTGTGGTTACTATTTTGACCTAGGGCCAAGTATAGTAGGGTATCTAACCCCACTTTATCAGCTATCATTTAGTCAGAGTTGTTAAAGTCACTTTCATTGCTTATTTTTATTGCAGTTGTAGCTTTTTACAGCTTAAAATTTAACTTAATTGTATAAGCTTCTTCAACATGCTTTATGCCAAAATTTTATTAATTAGGTCTCACCATATGACCACAGTAGCTGACACAAAATTTACCAACCCTAATTAATATAACCTAGTCAAATTTTCACTTATAGCTTATTTTTATCTCTGCTGCTTACTCTGGGGGTGTGGTTAAGCAAGGCATTATGAGCTGTCTTTGGTGAGCTTGGTGCCCGCTCCTTTTAATAGTCTATAGTAGTGATTAAGGGGGCGGTCTAGGTGGGATGTGGATAGTCGGATGTGTAATTTTATTAAAAATTAACCGAAAGGCTGGTACCAAATCTCTGTGTTTATGGAGTTAACAAGCTCCTCTAGGCATATTCAGTGTCTTGCTTTAATTACTAAGCTACCTTAACAAGTTAGGTTGTGAGTGGATCTAGGGGGATGTGGATTGATTGGAATTTATTTGTTTAAGTAATACACTTATGACTATAATGAGGTTACACATTGGATTTATTGAGCTATTTTTCTTTGCTTGTTATTTGGTTTGTTGAACCAAAAAATAGAGTGAGTGACATAAGGGTTCAAGTTTTCCTTTGTGATTATGGATGATAATTGTTTGTTTGATGCTAGCTGACCTAATCACTGTTGAATAGAGATGAGATGATTGTTAACTAGTTGACTAGGTATGGGAAAAAAAACACGGGAATATAATAAATTTAACTATAATTATACAATAAAATAATAGGTGATCTTATTATTGGTTTTATTCATTTTGTTTCACAAGAGGTAAAAGGTTTTGGCATTTCATTTTTTTTTTACTTACAATTAACTTTGGTATCATTAACTTACAATTACATATGCAATATTATGGTGATTAAACTACCACCTTCATCAGGTCCCCCCCACCAACCACATTACACTCACTGTCCGTCAGCGTAGTGAGATGCTATAGAGTCACTACTTGTCTTCTGTGAGTTCTACAGCCCTCCCCGTGCAACCCCTACCTTACGTCTGCAAATCATAATGCCCCTTTTAGCCTCTTATCCCTCCCTTCCCACCCTTCTTCCCCAGTCCCTTTCCCTTTGGTAACTATTAGTCTGTTCTTGGGTTCTATGAGTCTGCTGCTGTTTTGTTCCTTCAGTTTTTTTCTTTGCTCTTATACTCCACATATGAGTGAAATCATTTGATACTTGTCTTTTTCGGCTTGGCTTATTTCACTGAGCATAATACCCTCTAACTCCATCCATGTTGTTGCAAACGGTAGGATTTGTTTTCTTCTTATGGCTGAGTAATATTACATTGTGTATATGTACCACATCTTCTTTATCCATTCATCTACTGATGGACACTTAGGTTGCTTCCATTTCTTGGTTACCGTAAATAGTGTTGCAATAAACATAGGGGTGCATCTGTCTTTTTGAAACTGGGCTGCTGCATTCTTAGGGTAAATTCCTAGGAGTGGGATTCCTGGGTTGAATGGTATTTCTATTTTGAGTTTTTTGAGGAACCTCCATACTGCTTTCCACAATGGTTGAACTAATTTACATTCCCACCAGCAGTGTAGGAGAGTTCCCTTTTCTCCACATCCTCGCCAACATTTGTTGTTGTTTGTGTTTTGGATGTTGGCCATCCTCACTGGTGTAAGGTGATACCTCATTGTGGTTTTGATCTGCATTTTTCTGATGACCAGCGATGTGGAGCATCTTTTCATGTGCCTGTTGGCCATCTGAATTTCATCTTTAGAGAAGTGTCTATTCATGTCCTCTGCCCATTTCTTAATTGGATTATTTGCTTTTTGTTTGTTAAGGTGCATGAGTTCTTTATATATTTTGGATGCCAACCTCTTATCAGATGCATCATTTATGAATATATTTTTCCATACTGTAGGATGTCTTTTTGTTCTACTGATGGTGTCCTTTGCTGTACAGAAGCTTTTCAGCTTGATATGGTCACACTTGTTCATTTTTGCTTTTGTTTCCCTTGCCCGGGGGATATGTTCATGAAGAAGTCGCTCATGTTTATGTCCAAGAGATTTTTGCCTATGTTTTTTCCTAACAGTTTTCGGTTTCATGACTTACATTCAGGTCTTTGATCCACCTTGAGTTTACCTTTGTGTATGGGGCTAGACAGTAATCCAGTTTCATTGTCTTACATGTAGCTGTCCAGTTTTTCCAACACCAGCTATTGAAGAGGCTGTCATCTCCCCATTGTATATCCAAGGCTCCTTTATCAAATATTAATTGACTGTATATGTTTGGGTTAATGTTTGGATTTTCTATTCTGTTCCACTGGTCTGTGGGTCTGTTTTTGTGCCAGTACCAAATTGCCTTGATTACAGTGGCTTTGTAATAGAGTTTGAAGTCGAGGAGCGTAATCCCCCTGTTTGATTCCTCCTCCTCAGAATTGCTTTGGCTATTCGGGGTCTTTTCTGGTTCCATATGAATTTTAAAGTTATTTGTTCCAGTTCATTGAAGAAAGCTGTTGGTAGTTTGATATGGATTGCATTGAATCTGTAGATTGCTTTAGGTAGTATAGCCATTTTGACAATATTTATTCTTCCTAGCCAAGAGCATAGGATGCATTTCCATTTGTTAGTGTCTTCCTTAATTTCTCCTAGGAGTGTCTTGTAGTTTTCAGAGTACAGGTCTTTCATTTCCTTCGTTAGGTTTATTCCTAGGTATTTTATTCTTTTTGATGCAATTGTGAATGGAATTGTTTTTCTGATTTCTCTTTCTGTTAGTTCATCATTAGTGTATAGGAAAGCAACAGATTTCTGTGTGTTAATTTTATTTCCTGCAACTTTGCTGAATTCAGATATTAGTTTCGGAGGGGAGTCTTTAGGGTTTTTTATGTACAGTATCATGTCATCTTCAAATAGTGACAATTTGACTTCTTCTTTACCAATCTGGATGCCTTGTATATCTTTGTTTTGTCTGATTGCCATGGCTAGGACCTCCAGGACTATGTTGAATAACAGTGGAGAGAGTGGGCATCCCTGTCTTGTTCCCGATCTTAGATGAAAAGCTTTCAGCTTCTCACTGTTAAGTTTAATGTTAGCTGTGGGTTTGTCATATATAGCCTTTATGATGTTGAGGTACTTGCCATCTATACCCATTTTGTTGAGAGTTTTAATCACGAATGGATGCTGAATTTTATCAAATGCTTTTTCAGCATCTATGGAGATGATCATGTGGTTTTTGTTCTTCTTTTTGTTGATTTTGTGGATGATGTTGATGGATTTTCGAATGTTGTACCATCCTTGCATCCCTGGGATGAATCCCACTTCATCATGGTGTATGATCCTCTTGATATATTTTTGAATTTTGTCTGCTAATATTTTGTTGAGTATTTTTGCATCTACATTCATCAGGGATATAGGTCTGTAATTTTCTTTTTTGGTGAGGTCTTTGCCCGGTTTTGGTATTAGAGTGATGCTGGCTTCATAGAATGAGTTTGGAAGTATTTCCTCCTCTTCTATTTTTTGGAAAACTTTAAGGAGAATGGGTGTTATTTCTTCTCTATATGTCTGGTAGAATTCAGAGGTGAATCCATCAGGTCCGGGGGTTTTCTTCTTGGGTCGTTTTTTGATTACCGATTCAATTTCGTTGCTGGTGATTGATGTGTTTAGTTTTTCGGTTTCTTGCTTGGTACGTCTTGGAAGGTTGTATTTTTCTAAGAAGTTGTCCATTTCTTCTAGGTTTGGCAGCTTGTTAGCATACAGATGCTCATTATATTCTCTTATAATTCTTCGTATTTCTGTGGGGTCTGTCATTATTTTTCCTTTCTCATTTCTGATTCTGTTTATGTGTGTAGATTCTCTTTTTCTCTTAATGAGTCTGGCTAGCGGTTTATCTATTTTCTTTATTTTTTCAAAGAATGAGCTCTTGGTTTCATTGATTTTTTCTATTGTTTTATTCTTCTCAATATTATTTATTTCTTCTCTGATCTTTATTATGTCCCTCCTTCTGGTGACTTTGGGCCTCCTTTGTTCTTCTTTTTCTAATTTCAATAATTGTGTCTTTAGACTGTTCATTTGGGAATGCTCTTCCTTCTTTAAATAGGCCTGGATTGCAATATACTTTCCTCTTAGAACTGCCTTTGCTGCATCCCACAGAAGTTGTGGCTTTGTGTTGTTGTTGTCATTAGTCTCCATATATTCTTTGATTTCTGTTTTGTTTTGGTCGTTAACCCATTGATTAATTAGGAGAATGTTGTTAAGTATCCATGTATTTGTGAGCCTTTTTGATTTCTTTCTAAAATTAATTTCTAGTTTTATACCTTTGTGATCTGAGAAGTTGGTTGGTAGGATTTCAATATTTTTTAAATTACTGGGGTTCTTTTTGTGGCCTCGTATGTGGTCTATTCTGGAAAATGTTCCATGTGCACTTGAGAAGAATGTGTATCCTGTTGCTTTTTGGTGCAGAGTTCTGTAGATATCTGTTAGGTCCATCTGTTCTAGTGTGTTGTTCAGTGTCTGTGTCTTTACTTATTCTCTGTCTGCTTGATCTATCCTTTGGAGGGAGTGGTGTGTTGATGTCTCCTAAAATGAATGCATTGCTGTCTATTTCCTCCTTCAATTCTGTTAGTATTTGTTTCACATATGTTGGTGCTCCTGTATTGGGTGCATATATGTTTATAATGCTTCTATCTTCTTGTTGGACTGACCCCTTTATCATTATATACTTTCCTTCTTTATCTCTTGCTACTTTCTTCGTTTTGAAGTCTATTTTGTCTGATACAAGTACTGCAACACCTGCTTTTTTCTCTTTGTTGTTTGCATGAAATATCTTTTTCCATCCTTTCACTTTTAGTCTGTGTATATTTTTGGGTTTGAGGTGCGTCTCTTGTAAGCAGCATATAGATGGGTCTTGCTTTTTTAGCCACTCTGTTACTCTGTGTCTTTTGATTGGTGCATTCAGTCCATTTACATTTAGGGTGATTATTGATAGATATGTACTTATTGCCATTGCTGGCTTTAGATTCATGGTTACCAAAGGTTCAAGTGTTGCTTCTTTACTATCTAAGAATCTAACTTAACTTTCTTGTTAAGTTATTGTGAACGCCGTCTGATGTTTCTTTATTTCTCTCTTCCTATTGTTCCTCCTCCATTCTTTTTATATTGGGTGTTTTATTCTTTGCCTTTAGTTAGTATTTGGATGGTCTGCTTTCTTTGCTATGATTTTATTTTCTCTGGTGTCATCTTTTTAGCCTTAGGAGTACTTCCCTCTAGAGCAGTCCATTTAAGATATCCTGTAGTGGTGGTTTATGAGAGGCAAACTCTTTTAACTTTCATTTGTCTTGAAATTGTTTAATCCCTCCATCATATTTAAATTATAATCGTGCTGGATACAATATTCTTGGTTCGAGGTTCTTCTGTTTCATTACATTAAATATATCATGCCATTCTCTTCTGGCCTGTAAGGTTTCTGTTGAGAAGTCTGATGATAGTCTGATGGGTTTTCCTTTGTAGGTGATGTTTTTTCTCTCTCTAGCTGCCTTTAATACTCTGTCTTTATCTTTGACCATTGCCATCTTAATTATTATGTGCCTTGGTGTTGTCTTCCTTGGGTCCCTTGTGTTGGGAGTTCTGTGGGCTTCCGTGGACTTCGAGACTATTTCCTTCCCCAGTGTGGGAAATTTTTCAACAATTATTTCTTCTAAGACACTTTCTAACCCTTTTTCTCTCTTTTCTTCCTCTGGTACTCCTATAATGCGAATATTGTTCCGTTTGCATTGGTCACACAGTTCTCTCAATATTCTTTCATTCTTAGAATCCTTTTTTCTCTCAGTACCTCAGCTTCTTTGTATTCCTCTTCTCTAGTTTTAATTTCATTTATCGTCTCCTCCACTGTATCCAATCTGCTTTTAATACCGTCCATTGTGTTCTTCAAGGATTGGATCTCCGACCAGAATTCATTCCTGAGTTCTTGAATATCTTTCTGTACCTCCATGAGCATGTTAATGATTTTTATTTTGAACTCCCTTTCAGGGAGAGTCATAAGGTCCATATAATTTAAATCATTCTCAGGAGTTGTATTCATAATTTTACTCTGGACCAGGTTCCTTTGGCATTTCATATTTGTGTATGGAGCCTCTAATGCCCAGAATCTCTACTCTCTGGAGCAATGTCAGGGATTGTAGGGGAGTGGTATTGGTGCCTCCGGGGAGGAAAGGGCTGTTTCCTGATTCCTGGCTGCTATACCTGTCTCCACTGTCTGAACCAGTGGGCTGAGCATACAGGTATAAGCCTCTGGGCTTTGCCTTTTTGGTTGCTGTAGACAGATCTTCTCTCTGGCTGGCCTAACACCAGGGAAGGGTTTCCAGGTTTGCAAGCCCGGTGGGGCTGGCCAGGCAAAAGGTGCACTAGTCTGCCTGTCACAGAAGGGAATCCTGGAGCTGTGCAGGCAGCCAGGGAGCTAGCACACCCGAAGATTAGAAAACTCCCAATCTGCTGGGCAGAGTACACCCGGACAACTCTGTCTACCCGTCCCTTCTCCTGAGCAGCAAGCTCCGTGCAGTCCCTGCCCCTCCAGCGGGCCTCCTGCTAAGCTCCTCTTTGTTAGGAAGTCTCCCAGACTGCCCGCCTTTCCTTCGTCCCAGAGCAGCTGGGTGTGGATCCCTGACTTCACAAGTAGCTGGAATCTCAGTCTCTCCAGGAACTCCACCTGTCTTAGCTTTCCAAGCTCCTAATTACAAGAGTATCACGCAAGCACCATGAAATGTAGGATGTGCTCCCAGAGCAGATCTCCAGGGTTAGGTATTCAGCAGTCCCAGGTCTCCACTCCCTCTCTGCTCTGGTTCTGTTCCTCCTGCCGGTGAGCTGGGGTGGGGGAAGGGCTTGGATCCCGCAGGACCACAGCATTACCGTTTTCTGTGAGGGCTGCTCTTGCCTCCAGGTGTATGCAGTTTGTTGCCATCCTCTTTCCCGTTGCTCTTTCAAGAGTAGTTGTAGTTGCTTTATTTTCATATTATATGCGGTTTTAGGAGGAAGCTTCTGTGTCACCTCTCATGCCATCATCTTTAATCTGAATCCAGCATTTTAATTTTTAGAGGGGTAGGACTGTTTGGAGATTTTTAGTTGAACCATGATAACTATTGTTATAATCATTAGATGATAGTAATAAACCATGTTATCCTGTTGTGGCATGTCATTAAGGAGAATTTGAAACTCAATCTTTACTTTGAAAGGTTAATGCTATTAGCTTCTTAATGATACTACAATATAGATGCAGATCACTTTTCAAAATATTTTTGTGGAACAAATTCAAAGACAATTGGTATGAAAATGTTGTTTGATCTGCAGATTTCTAAACATTTTCCATTTCATAATAAACCTGGTCATGCAGATATTAGGGTTGTTTGATTTCATTGTCTGGGAATAGCATCTGTCTTTAGACCTAAGGAAGAAGCAGCTTATGAATGTAAGCTGTCCTATGTGGGATTAATTTTGGAATTGTTCTCTCTACAGGCAGGACTACTTGTTGGTCAGCTTCTAGTAGTCATAATTCCCCTGGTTTTAAATATTTTGTAGGAATTATAAGGAGTCAAAGCCCATTTTCATAAACAGTATACTCATAGTGTCAGCATCACTGGTGGCCTGTGGTTTTTATAGTCAAGGAAGGGTTATTAATTTCATCTTTTGCATAAAGAATTTGCAGAGACAGGAGGGCAATTAGGATTAATACAATGCCTGGTAGGAAGGTTCACATCATTTCTACTTCTTATGCATCTGTAGTGCTTGTGAGTTAGCTTGGTTGTAGGCATGAATGAAATAATATAAAGAAATAGTGAGCTAATTAGGAAAACAATTATTAGCGTATGATCACGGAAATGTAGAAGTTCTATAATGGGGGATGCTGCATCTTCAAAGCCTCTTTGGAATGAATATATCATGGAGATATAAAGGTCAGGAGTATAACTATAACTTGACAAAGTTATATAATTTACACTCATGTCACATTTCTTGAGAAACACAAAATGGCTATGATATTGACTTAAGACCAGTTTTAAGGGTATCAATTCCCTCATTTCTTAATTGAAGTTTATATAAGTCAGTTCTTCAGATGTATCATTTGGGAGGGGGACAGCATGTAGTCATTCAAGATAAGTGTTAATTTACCACTATCACTTCTCATTTAGTTGCCAAGACTTCTCAAATTATGAAAATTATTAATATTATTGCTGTTAACAAAAGAGCCTATGAGTGACACAGCGTTACATGTTGTATATGCATCTGGGTAGCTGGAGTAACATCGTGGTACCCTTGAGGGGCCAAGAAAGTGCTTTGGGAAGAAAATCACATTAACTCCAACAAATATAGTCTGTTTTAGGGTGTTATGATATACCCCACCTGACGGTCTTGTTATACATATTTTCGTCTTGTTACACAACTAACATATGCTCAGCTTAGGAAAGAAGAGCAAGCAAAAAGAAGAAAATACAACTCACCCCAATATCATAACTCAGTAATAACAACATAACCAATGCTTACATTTTGGTGTAGTGTGTGTGTGTGTGTGTGTGTGTGTGTGTGTGTGTGTGTGTGTGT